>LR812521.1:38447826-38787826 GCA_903798195.1 Danio kyathit | reverse complement strand
CCGATCATACTGTATACCAACATTTTAAAACCCCTCAGAACCCCTTGAAAAGGAAAATTGCCTCCTCATTTATTTATTCTCCTTTTGTTCCAAACCTGTGTGTGAACACAAAAGAAGATATTTTGAAGAATGTTGAAAAGCGGCAGCCATTGACATCCACACTATTTTTTGCTGTGTCTCATTTCAGAGGCTGTATCCTCCGAAGAATGCATTCGAATGGTGATGCGTCATCGAAGACCCTCTCATTTCAATGAAATTCAAAGGCTCCTTCAAATGCAGCCTTCAAATGCATCCTTCGTTTTCCAGGTAATGAAGGACACAACCAGTGGAACATCCCAAGATTCACTGCGTGCTGATAACGGCTGGACGTTTTTAAAAAAGAAACTCCGGAGTTTTAAATGTATGAACTAGCTTTTATTTTACTTGGATATCTAAACACACGTTAATAAACAAAAAGAGTATTAAATGTCCTACTAAAAGGTGATTTTATAGACAGTTTACATTTTTATGTGTACATGTATGGATCAAAGGAAATATATTTCCAGCTTTTGTAAACCTTGCTTTGCCTTCAGATCGCTTAAAATAAGTTTTAAAATCACTTTAAAAACATTACAATTTTTATTACCCTTTATTAATGCTCCTTCTGAGGATGCAGCCTCTGAAATGAGACACAGCTTATTATTTTTGGTTCCTACTATAACTCAATGGCTGCTGGTTTACAAAATTCTTCAGTATATCATCTTTTGTGTTCAACAGTAGAAAGAAAATCAAACAGGTTTGGAACAAGTGAAGGATGAGTATGTAAATCTTTAGAAATTTGGATTTCTTTAGATGAACTATACCTTCAATAGGTAATTGCATTTTCCTAAACACCTTCAGTCTAACAACCTTTCTTAATTCTTGGGCTGAAGACGGAAATGTAGACTGCGCCTCAAGACTTTGGCTTCCCTGAGCTAGCCGGTCTTGTTGAATTCTCCCAGATGAAGTTGACAGTGGCAGTCTCCTGACAGCAGTATGTTTAGCCAACAGCACCATTTGCTGTGACTGGAGGCTTTGCCAGCACTGGTGCCTGATGTAAACACAGCCATCTGAGCGGCTCTGCTCAACAACAGCACTGCTTGGCCCCTTTGGACCCGGACCACCATACAAAGCATCCCTTCATAATTCACAATGGCTTCCGGGATTGCAACTAAAATTGGATGTGAATTTCCAGCATAAAATTGGGTGTTATTACCAGAGAGAACAGGACAATGTGTGACACAGAGAAGGAAAAGAAAAAAAAAAAAAACGATGAGGGAGGAGATGCTCGTACCATCAGAATGAGACACAGGGCACCATTTACTTCCCATCAATAGTCTTCAAAGTCTCTAGCAGAGCTGGAATCAATACAGACACAATGTGGAGCGTTATACCTGATCTCCCACTTAGAGAAAAGTGAGGAAAGATGAGTAAGATGACTATATATTTGTGAGAAACCTGATACTGTAGTGTATGTCTTGTAGTTTTGGTAATTCTGGACAAACAAATGTATCATTTGACTAACTGGCCAAAAATGTGAATTCTGTCATCATTTATTTATTCTTGTGGCACTTCAAACCTGTAATTTTTGAAATGCAAATTAAAGGTGCAGTAGGTGATATGCCTAAATGCTATCCGTTAGCATAATATTTGTCAAATACAATCCCTCCTCTGCCATCCAAAGCCATCACGAACGAATCACGAACACGCACATTAAAAATGACCGAGACCCACTAGATCATGTCATTCACCAGTTAGAAAACTTTATAGTACTTTATAATACTACAATTCTCAACTAAAAACTGTATTATATCTAGAACGTTTATGACAAGCAAAACTTGTCATAATGTACAATATTTTATCCATGCAAGGATCGCTGGTCCTACTCTCTCACACGCTTTGTCCTAAAACAACTACTGTATGCTTAGTGCTTGGCTGGTGGCATGCAGGAATTACACTTATTACTAAGCCATATTTACATGCTATTTCAGACCGAATATTTAAAGTATCATGGTAAACAATATAGGAAATGCGCCACAGGTTGTCATTGTTCAAAAATGAACCAATGTGAATATAAAACCAACTTCACCTCAGTAAAGCAGGCTAGGCACAACAGCGCTATTTACTTGTGTTTTGTTGCTAAACTAAATAAACATCTACATTATCGATGCTGTAAAGATCCCTTATAAAACTGAAAATAGTCACATCAGTCTTTCTCCGGAAGATTTCAGTGGCTGATCAACACTTCTGTGCTTATAACCCAATCTTAAAACAACAAAATCTACATCAGATTTGCGTGACTAAAACAGAACATTTCCTGTCTAAAAGAAATACTTCTGCCATGGTGTCGTCCTTCCTCCAGCGTGCAAAATTAACTCCAATTTTGATTGAGCATTTGTTTTTTCCGCTGTCACTCGTGTCCATGTGACTTATCAAGCACAAATGGCGGATCTGCGTTTGTTGACAGACAGTTTGGGCTACTTATCAGAATTATAGGAATTGTCGGCTCAACAAATTTTAATTGGATGAACATTTTTTAGTCTTCTACCTTTCCCAGAATATAAAAATACATATAAATACATTTAGATCATTTACTTTAATCATTACTATTGGAATGTGAAGAGATTTTCAACCAGCACAACCAAAAATGTTTCTGAAGACAATCACCTACTGCACCTTTCATTTTTATTGGAAACTAAATCAAACGTTTTCAAAACAATCTGAGAAAACTGTTGTAGCTGTTGATAACTTGATCTTGAGAAAAAAAATCTGGATTAATTGAGAGAAACATTTGGATATTTTTTATTTTTTTAATTGGTCAATTGAAAAACAATTCTCAAAGTTTTGAGTTCTGTTTTAATGTATCCATGTGTAAACTTTTCTTTTTTAGAAATATCAGTAGCATTTTATCAAAACTATATTCATGGAAACAAATTAAAAATCAAATGAGAAATTGAATCTAAATCAGAGATTTTGAATTAGAATTAAATCAGGATATCTGAATTGATATTCATCCATACTGAATATTTGCATGACGTCAACATTTTATTTTCAATACAAGAAGTTTTCAAATAAAAATTTACTAAGCAATTTTTAAAGTTTTCATTGAAAATAGTATTTAGTAAACACCACCAAAACTTTGAAATGTCATTTTATTTATAGTGTTAGGGTTGTGTGTTGTTATGCTAAAAGTCCAGGTAATCAAAATTTAAAAAGGCATTATTCAAACTGCTTTAATCAATATGGATTAATTTTGCATTGCTTTTATAATATTTTTCCATTAAACTTTAGTATTTTTTTGTTGATGGACAACAACTGAAAAATCACTGTCAATCATGACTACCATTTTATAAAATGGAAAGGCACCTCTCAGAAACTTTGCAATGGGATTTTTGGATGTCCTGCCCCTTTAACATGATTTCAGATGCAGGGACACATGGAAAAAAGAGCAGCGTGTAGCACAATTCATATATTTTAAAAGGCAACCAATAAAACACACTTAATGAGGCCTGCTCCCCTGCACCTAATAAACGAAAATAAATATTTCGCTAATGTTGTCCTTTGGGATTTTTTTTTGCTTCATGGGAAGGAGCTGCACTTCGTCATCTCGTTTAAACTAAAGACTATGCAATTTTGCTTGACTTTACAAATCACTTTCATTATTGCTTCTCTTCTCCAGCAGTTCTGCCTATTCATAAGCTGTTCAAACACGTATGCCATAACGCTACACTGCAGAGCATCAAACACTACCACTTTTAAGTAATTCTGAATACAGTGAACTCATGCAGATCATCTATCAGGTTAAAGAAATAGTTTACCTCGAAATATATATTTCTTCTGACTATTTACTTACTCTCAGGTGGTTTCAAACCTTTATGACATTCTTTTTTGCTAGTGAACACGAAAGAAGATATTTTGAAGAATGCTGAAAACCTGTTTTCATTCACATCCATTGTAGGAAAACAACTACTATGGAAGTCAGTGGTTACCGGTTTTTCTTTTGTGTTTACCAGAAGAAGGACTCAAACAGGTTTGTGTACAAGTAAAAGGAAATGATGACAGAATTGTAATTTTTGGGTGAACTATCCCTTTAATTTATATAATTTATGCTTGTTATTGCAACACTGGTAGGCATAACGACTGTGTGTGACTTTAGAAATCACTTTCATTATTGCTTGTGTTCTCCAGCGGTTCTGCCTGTGCATTTGCCGTCCTCAGTCTGGAGCACAGCCGCAGAGGGGGGCGGATTTGGCCGTATGTTTCTGTCTGGATGGAGGAGCGTGACTGTCAGCACCTCAGCAGCTAGGTGTTAACCGCGGGTGTGCAGAGGTGGAAATATCTCAGTCAGTGGTGTAGTGGAGGTACTGTATATGCAGGGGCATCGGTGTATATACATTTCTATCAGTTGGCATAGCATATAACCACCTCTAAATGTCATCAGATGTGCATCGTTTAGTATTTTGAGGATATTTTTCTGTTTATTTATTTATTTTTTTTCAATGAGAGACACTTTTTTTTATTGTTTTCTTCAGCGTTTTGTGTGCTGTTTTGTGTGCCACCTACTGCACTTTGCGGTTTTGTTAAGTGTGTTTTTGTTGAGTAATGTGACAATAAGTCCCTTAAAATTATTCATTAGTTTTCCTTCGGCTTAATCCCTTTATTCATCAGGGGTTGCCACAACAGAATGAACCGCCAACTTATCCAGCATATGTTTTACACAGCGGATGCCCTTTCAGCTGCAATTCAGTACTGGAAACTCACATGCGAATATACACTATGGCCAAATACTTTATTCAATCCACCTAGACCACATGTCTTTGAACTGTGGGGAAGCATCCAGAGGAAACCCACGCGAACACAGGGAGAACATGCAAACTCCACACAGAAATGCCAACTGGCCCACCCAGGACTTGAACCAACGCCCTTCTTGCTGTGAGGCGACAGTGTTACCACTGAGCCATCGTGTTGCCTTGCTTAAAATCAGTTGTTTCATATTTTTGAAACAACATATCTAGGTTACCTAAAGTTTTGTTCATGGAGCCAGAAATATAAGCCTCCATTTAGAAACCCAGAAAAATTGAAAAAGTATTGTTATCGTGATAATAGTATATGCAATATCCGCAAGTGCATAGGTTGTTTATCCAAATCTGACCAATCAGATGGAGCCTTTACTATATTCACCCCCACTCTCTAGTAGGTGCTGTTACTGTAGGTGAACCTAGAGATAAAAATGAACACTAATGCTGGCAGGCAAGATAGGAAAACGACAACAGCCAATAAGAATCAGGATTTCTAGGTGAACTATTATTCTATTCTTATCTCTATTATCTCTATTATTCTGTTCTATTATTTACTGTCATCATGGCAAAGATAAAATAATTCAGTTATTAGAGATGAGTTTTTAAAACTATTATGTTTGGAAATGTTTTGAAAAAACTTCTCTTCGTTAAACAGAAATCGGGGAAAAAAAATAAACAGGGTGGATAATAATTTTGATTCAACTATATATATATATATATATATATATATATATATATATATATATATATATATATATATATATATATATATATATATATATACAGTATATGTGTGTGTGGCTTTTCTAATCAAGTTCAATCAGTATAATCAAGCATAGCTGGGCTCAAAAGAAGGTGTAGAACCATCTCAAGGATGATCAGTAGAAATCGACAATGGACAGCATTTATGAGTTGAGTCAAGTCAAGTCAAGCTTTATTGTTATTCCGCTACATGTGTGGACATACAGAGGAACGAAATGTTGTGTCTTGCAGAACCACAGTGCTACATAAATTAATCATAAATACAAACACAACATAAGAGCTATTAAAAAAAACTACGCATAACTAAAATATACTATGTGATACTTAACTATACACATAAAACAGACTTTACAAGTACTTTTACACCAGACTGAACAATGTTGTGTAGGATATTGTGCAAGAGAGGTATTAGAGGTGAATATTGTGCAAAAGAGATATTTAAGGTTTTAATATTGTGGAAGTTATTTAAGGTTGAAGCAAGCAGTGCAACATGATTGTGGTACATTTATAGTGAACATCATTCATTATTGAGTCCTTGCAAGATGGAGTTTAAATAAAGAGAAGATTGTTTCTACAGTTTTACCACAGGTGGTTTGTCAAGCCCACTCACCTGTATGAAGCACAATTTGAAGTGCACAGTGTTTCCAAGACACATGGAGGGATTAAGAAAGTGTCTATAGTGCAAATGTGCAACCTGGTTAAATATATGAGTGTTACAGCAAAGGGTCTAAATACTTAGGACCATGTGATATTTCAGTATTTCTTTTTTTAATAAATCTGCAAAAATGTTGACAATTGCCACTGAAATCAGTCATTCAATAAGATATGTTATATTTTAAAATACTGGCGCTTACTCCATGCAAAGTGAGAGAATTATTGTTCAATTTATAAGTTTATTATATGAGCTTAATTGATATGAATGAAATGTCCCAACTCACAGGACTACAGTGCAACAGTACATATTAATAGAGAAATACAAAAATAGAACATAGTGGAAAGCTTAAGAAAATAAATATTTGAAACCTTTAACCATCTGGGAACTAGCTGACTATACTATACTGCTACCAAATGGTTATACATGAGATTTACAAAACTACTGTATGTATTTTGACATGACTGATATTTTAGGACAGGCAGTCTGAAGTGTAAGATGATTAGTGCATTCCCAAGCCCTGTCTTTCTTGTTGAGTCTTTGTAAGTGTTTGTAAAAGTGTTGTGTGCATGTGCAGCAAAAAAAATGTGATACCACTCACCTGTGTGTATCGCACATAATAGTTTATAAAAAGCATGAATGGACTAAGGAATAAGGAATCGTTCACTCAAAATTCATGGTTATATTCATATCAATGCTAGTTTTAAATACCATGTTATAACACATTTCTTGCTTTAAAGATCTCATTAAGTGCTTTGAAATGTGCATTTTATATTCAATGTTTGACGTAATCGCAACTGAAAAATTAAGAGAGGGTTGGACGGAGTAGCCCCTCCCCTTAAAAAAAAACAGCCAATAGCGTTTTGTTGTTATTCTCTGCCAATGAGAATGCTTGAGCTCGAGCGCATCAAATGAAAAGCAAATGAGAAGCGTCTTGAAGGGGGCGGGGCGTTTTAGATACTAAACAGCATTTGATTGGTCAAAATTTGATGAGAAACTGAAGTATAAGATAACGTAAAATAATTGGTGATCCATTAGGGTGGAAGTGACAAACAAAGCTTTAGATGTTTATAACCCTTTTATATCTTCTAAACGCAAAATTCGTCACTGTTTTGCAGCACACTAGCTTATAAATATCCTAAAAACTATTAAACTAACATCTAAATAAAAGTACTATTAACTCACAGGACCTTTAAGAATAACCAAACTGGGGGTGTATTTCAGGAGTATACCCCCTTCTCTAACTACACTCTGATCTCCATCCATCCTCCACAGAGCCAGAGCCTCACCAACACCAACAACACATACAGTATGCTCATTACGTGAGTACCCATGGCACGAAAATAAGATCATGAATAAATGAATATGACATTATGCACGGTAATGTTTAGGGACATCTTAATGGACTGTCAGAGTGTTGTCCTGTATGAAACATTACGCTTGAGGCCTGTAATACATCAGGACTGGAGCAAACACTAAGCAGCATGTGCTACAATATGATCTCCTCCAAGGTGAGACTCGCCCATAGGATAGGAAAGAGATCTCATTAATTTCTCAATTGACAGCGATAAGATTAAATGGCAATAGGAGAAAATGGAGAGCAAATGGAGTCTTCCGCTTCTTAAATTGCTCTCTTGAGGACAAGACGTGAAGTCATCTCGCACGTGTCTCCTCTAGAGCATCAGAAGACATTTCAATGTCACACGCCGTGCTGAGATTCTCGTATATTATGCATATATTTTAAAAATTCTATATGTAAAGAGATAAAATGGAACTATTAATACAATAGGAGTTTATATTTTGTGTCTAGAAGTGTATAGATAGTCAGACAGTCACACAGATAAACAGTCAAGTCAAAGAAAGTAGACATTCCCAGCAGACACACAATTTTTTAAAGATGTTAATATTAGGTTAGATTTAGGTCGCCAACATCTAAGAACAATGTTATTTTGACGTCCAATAACACGGTGAAATGACATTGATATTTTGTTGATTTAAGGTTGTGTTAGAAAGTGACCAAAATCCAACGTCGTGCCAACATCTTAAACCAACATCATATTGATGTCAAATATTGACATGTATTCGTCAGGTATGGCAACCAGAGTACAATGTCTGATAGACATCATGTTGGTAACGTCCACACAACTTCAAGCTGTAACATCATTAGACGTTGCTATTTGGTTGTTTTTAGGTTGCATTGAAAAGTAACCAAAATGCAATGTCATTGGACATTGATGTCGGCCTGACGCTGGGTTCTGACGTCAACTCAAACAAAATGCAATGTCCTTCGACATTGGGGTGTCAATTTGACGTCATGTTGACGTCCTGTGCTTGTTGGGTTTACTATTCACAGATACCGAACATGAACATGTGCCTAGAAACAAGCCCATTTACAAAAAAAAATCAAATATTAATCAACAATAAAATGATTATAATATTGTTATTATTGATAAAAAAATGCATTGTAATTATTATTATTATTATAACAAAATTTATATGAACATGAAAACTAAATGAAATTCTACCCCTTAAGTGTGCTATTAGAATTAGCGTTTACACTGCTAGCATAATACCAGCATAGCACATAAACACAGACACTTTTTAATGTGATTTATTGAGGTTTCTCTCATATTATTAGTTATTGTTGCCAATTGTTTTTATGTTCTCAGTTTAAAACAGTTCAGAAGGTGCCAAACTGATTTCACCAAGTAGGACATGTTCCTGGATTAACATCTATGTTGATCCTGGAACAACATTCCTATCAGCCAATGAGAATTAAGTGATACGTTTACAGTTTATGTTAAGTTTAGGCTTACGGTTAGGTTTATGCACTTTTACGTGTTATCCATTATTCCCCTCTGATTTTAAGAATAATTTACAGTTATGGTTGGGTTTAGGGGTAGGCAATAGGTATGGATTACATTTTTGAACAAATATTGATATCCATAATAGGTAATACATTTTATGGAAGTCAATGGCTATTTTCCCCCAACATTCCTCAGTATATTTTCTTTGTGTTCAACAAATTTGGAACAATTGGAGAATGAAAAAATGATGACAGAATTTTTGGGTGAACTACCCCTTTAAATATCCCTTTCATATAAGTGTGGCTACATATATAATTCAAACAAACAGTCATTTCTAAATTGTAATAATAATAATAATTCACAATAAAACTGTTTTCACTGTGTTTACCGATCATATGAACACAACTTTGGTGAGCATAAAAAACTTCTTTCAAAAACACACACAAAAAAAATCTTACCAACTTTTCACTTGAAAAGAAGTGTATTTAATGGTAGTTTAGTGTCTACACCAGATTCAACATTTGTTGTTTCAACTATAAGCTGTCTACACCAAACACAACAAAGAAAGTTCCATATTCATTTGTCCTTCATGTTAGAATCAGGCCAAGCAAATGTGGTAAAAGGCTTCAGTTTACTGTCTGAGATTTGTTGCCCATGGCGTACAAATGGTTATAATTTGATTTTACAGACTTTTGTCACTTTAGTTGTGCTGCTTTCACCTGGAGCAGACAGTGACTGCGTTTCCATGGACACCAACAATTCGATTTTAATGCGATTAAGACAATACTCTGATTAAGAGTATACCATGTAAACAGCGATTTTTGATTGATTTAATTAGATTAAGGTCATAATCGAACTAAAGAGAAATCAAATTAAGACATGTGGAGTATGCCGATCTTAGTCGCATTATTGAAGTGCTGTACAAACATGTGAACACCTTAATCTAACTATTATCGTCATGTAGGACTTTAAGCCACTTTTTGCGACAGGGCAGTCCACCCACACACACACACACACACACACACACACACACACACACACACACACACACACACACACGCACATTGACATTTTTTGCACCTACCGAGTCAGTGCAGACCACAGACACCTGCATCGTGAAATGTGGAGGTTTTTTTTCTTCCATTCAGCATGCGGTATGAACTTCTTTTAAAACAACTCAGCAGTTCATAGTTGCATCCAATATCTCGTTTGTCATGGAGGACGTACATAAATGTTCGTGAATGAAAGTGAAAGTGCCAAACTGCAGTTAAAGTCGACAAACTAAAAATTAAACACCCGAAATTACATGAAACTCCGGAGAAAATACTGATAGTGCGGTGACGCAATGATATTAATCGAATTATGTGCTATGACATGTAAAACGGGATCATGAAAGGAACATTCAAAAAGCAACTCATGTAAACAATAGTCTTATTATTCTCTTAAATAGATTAAAGCAAATAATTCGTTTACTGATGTCCATGTAAACAGTCAATAATTTTTGATTAATTTAATCAGATTAAGGTCATAATCGAACTAAACAGAAATTGGATTAAGACATGTGGAGTATGCTGATTTTAGTCGCATTATTGAAGTGGAATACAGACATGTAAACACCTTAATCAAACTATTACCATCATGTAGGACTTTTCACCGCATTTTGCGACAGAATATTTAATACACACACACGGCTGTTTGACACTATTCTCTGCACCTATCAAGTCAGGGAAGGACCACAGACATCTGCATCACAAAATGCAGTTTTTTTTCTCCCATTCGGCGTGTGGTATCAAATTCCATTGAAACAACACTCTTTCACCAGTCCATAATTCATACTCGCATCCAATACCTCAGTTTGTCACAGGGGCATTAATGAAATGTTCCTTAATGAAAGTGAAAGTGCCAAACTGCAGTTAAGGTCAACAAAATAAAAATGAAACACCTGAAATTACATGAAACTCCGGAGGAAATGTTGATAGTGCGGTGACGCAATGACGTTAATCGAATTATGTGTTATAACATTTAAAACAAGATCATGAAAGGAACATTCACAAAGCAACTCATGTAAACACTTTAATCAAACTATTACCATCATGTAGGACTTTTCACCGCATTTTGCGACAGAATATTTCATACACACACGGCTGTTTGACACTATTCTCTACACCTATCAAGTCAGGGAAGGACCACAGACATCTGCATCACAAAATGCAGAGGTTTTTTTCTCCCATTCGGCGTGTGGTATCAAATTCCATTGAAACAACACTCTTTCACCAGTCCGTAATTCATACTCGCATCCAATACCTCAGTTTGTCACAGGGGCATTAATTAAAAGTTCCTTAATGAAAGTGAAAGTGCCGAACTGCAGTTAAAGTCAACAAAATAAAAATGAAACACCTGAAATTACATGAAAATCCGGAGGAAATGTGGATAGCGCGGTGACGCAATGACGTTAATCGAATTATGTGTTATAACATGTAAAACAAGATCATGAAAGGAACATTCACAAAGCAACTCATGTAAACACTTTTATCATATTAGTGTCTTATTCAGATTAAGGAAAATAATTTGATTACTGATGTCCATGTAAACGTAGTCAGTGTTACTCTCTTTAAGTACTACATATACCTGTTTTATACCATGAACTCTCAATCTATATACATATGTGTATGTAAAAAACACATTTTTGATTTAATATGAAACAGTCAAGCCGATTCTTAAAGAAGCACAACAAATTTCCCAGAGCCTCAATGGGCATCATTTCAGTTTTCTTCCTGTTTTTCTTTCCCACTTTCTTTAAAAAGTTCTGGTCTAATTTCAGCACACTTTATAAAAGACAAATTGAAATTCAAGCGTGCTCTGCGAGTCGATGGTATGTGGGTGTAGGTTGGGGTATCTGATCGCATCCCCTCACTTTAGTGATGCATGGTGTTTGGGTTCCTCTCTGACACAAAGCTAATGCGCTGTAATGGATTGCAAATGAACTGTGCCAAGGACACCACCAATTCATCACACCTGAGAGGCCTGCAGATTCCACCGCTGCTATCGGGGGAGAAACAGCAAAACGCTTTGACTTAAAATGAATGGAGCAGATATAGAGTTAATCAGCATTTATGGTGGGATTTCCTCTCGCTGCGTTAAATCTGCAAAATGGCCGCCAGAGAAGGGGATGAGGGGGATAAATGAAGGATCCCTTTTAAACGTTATCGCAAAATTGGCCTAATGTCGACTGAACAGTCTACAACTGTGGAAATGAGATCAATTCTTTGTAATTGGCCCTGCGTAGTATAATCGCAGACATTTTTTCACTACAAGCAAGAGTACATAGAGTTTGTTTCTAATTTACCACAGATAAAAACTCCAGATGTGTATGTTTTATGCTATGTTTAATATCCTTACTGCATCTTTACTGAACATATTTAAAAAATGTAACCATTATTTTTATTTTAGACAGAATCTCCTAAAGGGATAGTTCATCCCAGATCTGAAAATCTGTAAATTTACTCACCCTTTTATTAGAAAAGTAGAGCATTCATAAAGAATTTTAGCTAAACTGTGGTTCTTGATGATTCTAATAATGCAAGTCAAGGGTTACCTTTACTTTGATAGTCAAAAAACATAAACAAGCTCAGCAATATTGATACCCATAGCTAATGATAGGTTCCTAAGTGAAACGGTTTTTATTTTTTTCACCAGACGTTCTTCAGTATACTGGGTACAATGTTAGAAACAGTTTCTCTATTTTAGGAAACATGTAGATCAAGGGTGAACACATTCAGTTCTGGAGGGCTGGTGTCCTGCAGAGTTGAACTCCAACCCTAGTCAAACACACCTGAACATGCTAATCAATGTCTAACTAGCTACTCAAAGCCTATTGAAGAAAAACCTGAAATTATTCGCCTAATAAGCATAACAGCTAATGCTAACACTGCTTCTATGGCAGTACACAGGAAAATAGACTAAAAACTGCTATATGATTGGCTATTAAAGGCTGGTTTATACTTCTGTGTTAAGTGCTCGGCGTGACGCACGGTGCCTGCCTTGCGCATACAGTAGTCGTGCATTCATACTTTTTTCATGCTGTTTGTGTTGCTCTGCAATAACACTTTTTTCGCTGGTGTTTTGTTTTTTTCTGAACGCTACCTTAATGTACAAGTAGCTAAAACTTGCTAATTCTGAGGTGGGAACCGCCAGACGTGCAACAACTTTATTTATAAGGTGAACACAAAACAAAAGTTTCCATCTGGAGTTCCTTTATGGGACTCCACACTAGTAAACACTCGTTCCAATTGGTTCGCGCGGCTCTCCCCCCCCCCCCCCAACACACACACACACACACACACACACTCGTCAGCGCTACCTCTATTGCAGAGCTTGCGCTATGCAACGGTGTAGTTTAATTTTTTGAGAGGTGTGTGTCAGCGTCGCGTCATCCATGGCGAGGGCTATGCAACCACGCGAAGGCTGCGCCAGAGTATAAATCAGACTTAAGACATGCTTCACGTGACTAAGTTAGCGTTAAAGATTTTTCAATGGGACTGTAAGCAATGAGGAGATTTTAATCTCCCCCATATTTAGATAATGTCTGGTATAATGTGATTGGTTGGGTTGAGTACTGTATGTGCCACAGTTGGTCAGCGCCTTGTTGCTGGTATATGATTGACTTAAGTACAAGACGGTGGAAATGTTTGAAATGTCTCAAAATTGAAATTCACAGGGAGCTATCCACAAACGCATGCAGCAATGTACAAATGCACATGAAGTGATTCACATAAATACCAAAGTTGTGCTTCTACAATAAAAATATATTAGCAATTGTTTTTTTTAATTATATTTCCAAGGCTCAACTGATACATTCATGAATTTAATTCATGTCTGTGAAACTCTAAGATTTATTAATCGATCTCATTAATTAATTTTGTGAATATGCTTTGTTTTTTCAATCTTTTTTCATTCCTTTGTGGATCCTAATATATTTATTTGGTGTGCTGCTGATGCAAATTAGAGTAAACTCTACAGGACACTGGCCCTCCAGGACCAAGTTGCTGACCCCTGCATGATGTAGATGGTGTAGGAAGGGTTCTCATATTTTAAAAATTGATTAATATAATCTCTTCCATTTATATTCCAAGATTTTTGAAGTCAAATCATCATGTGTCACTGAATACTGGCAATACTGAATACTGCCTGCTAAAACTCCACATGTATAAATTATATTTAAAATAGAAAATTTTATTTTAAATTGTAATAACATTTCACAATATAATATATATATATATATATATATATACATTTGAGTATATACTCACAAATAAAAATAAAAATTACATTTTAAATACAAATTTTATTGCTGCACAAGACTGTATAGCATAGTATAGCACAGTAGTATAGTATAGTATAGTATAGTATAGTATAGTATAGTATAGTATAGTATAGTATAGTATAGTATAGTATAGTATAGTACAGTATAGTATAATATAGTAGTACAGTATGGAATAGCCTATCCACAAGTCTATGATATTCTTAGGCCCAATCTCAATTCTATTTTTCAATCCTTGAAACAGAGTGTGAAGGGGAAGCGCTTCAAAATGTACCCCTAAGAATTGGAACAGCACTACAACACCTGCACATGACATCATATGTCATCGCAATCTCTTACTTTATATAAGATATGATGTCATGTGCAGATATGTCCTGTAGATATAAGATTATTCCAGTTGTGTTATTTGTTTGGTATTTTTCGGTGCCATATTTATCTAAACACACGAAAACAACATTAACATTATAGCAGACACTGTAAAAAGCTCATTCCCATCCTCTTGACTTTTCTGACAGGGTATTTGAGTGTCATCGACTGACAGATGTGAGTATGTTGTGGGACTGCTATACAGGAGTTGTTATTAGAGATTATAGATAGCGGTTTTATAAATTTAGTGTTTTTTATTTTAGTGTTTTTTTTTAAAGCATGACGGTAAAACTCGAACGTTGTTATGACTATATTAAAACATGTGCTTGTTTGTTGTAAAAATTCGTAATAATGAAAAAAATGTGTGCAGCCATGCTGCCTTTGTAGATTGTGTATTCTGGGAAATTTTCTTACCCCTTGGTTTCAAGTGTGGTCCTGAAAAGTCTGTTTCAATGCCCCTCCCCTTAGCCCTATGCCTTCAAGCTAAAGAGAATTGGGACACCCCTACCCCTTCATGTGAAAGCGCAAAATGAGGGGTAAGGGGAAGGGCTAAGGGGTAGAATTGGGATTGGACCTTAGTCATCTTAATCTGATCACCACCACTGACTTTAAATGTATAGAAAGCAGCCAAATCAAACTTCTACTTTAGTCTCTCACAAAAGAAAAAAACAATAACATGTAGATAAATAGTATATACCTCAAAATGCTTTTAATCTCAATCCATTTTGACCATTATATACAGCTGATCATCTCCTTTTAGCTTAACCTACATCAGTTTATCTCCTACATTCATTCAGCTATAATCAGTGAAGATACACTAATCCATGAGTCTGTCACACACACATAACCACACAGATTCAGGAAGTGCTCTTTATTGATCAGTTTCCTGGGTCAAAGTGCATAAAACACACTGCACATCAGGACCAAAACAAAACTGTGTCCCTCTAATTCCCCCGATAATTTGCACTGACCTGACTGAAGGAAGTCTAAATGGCACTCCTCCCAATTACAGTTACGATGTTGAGCCTTTCTAATTTCACCACACCATATACAGTTTATTCCCAAGACTCTGATCATTTCACCATCTGTTACTGTTTGCAAAGAGGGAGTGAAAGCAAAATAAATGCAGAACAGCTCCTAAGTGCAGATGTGCATCCTCAGTAAAGGGTCAACTGAGTGGGGAGACAAGCTCCAGAAAAGCCTGAGAACTCCTACATGTGCACCTGCCAACGTTCAGGTAGGAGAAAGAGAGGAAAGCAAGCGATGGAGGGAGAGAGAAGGCGAGAAATGAGATATGGAACAGACTGTTCTGTTGCACTCTGATCACCGCAGTCACATTCAACCTGCTTTCAGAGCTGAATTCGAATGAGGATGATTCAAGTGGTATTCCACTCGGGCCGTCTCCCAATCCAATATTAATAATGCCCCTGAGACCCTCATTATGTTCTCTCCTGTCTGAGCGGCACAGGAGAGTTTTGTCCTCTGATTCTGGCAGAGGTTGTCTGGATGTGGCAAAAAAAAGAGGGAGAGAGAGATTTGTGGTTTGGACTGCGTGTCCTGCATTTGAGAAGTTCAAATGAGTCCTGTCTTGCCAGTACATTAGCTCTAAATAAGATCATTATTCTTCAAAACAAATGGCTTCTGTCATTGTTTAAATGGACAGTGCACCTAAAAAATTATCATTTACTAAGCCTCGTGTCTTTTAAAACCCATATGTTTCTTTCTTATGTACACTTTTTTTATCAACATGAAATGTAACGAATGTGTCATATGGACACTTTCATAACACCTTTTCTCCACTCACCGGCCACTTTATTAGGTACACCTTACTAGTACCAGGTTGGACCCACTTTTGCCTTCAGAACTTGCCATGGCAAAGATTCAACAAGGTACTGGAATTATTCCTCAGATTTTGGTCCATATTGACATGATAGCATCACACAGTTGCAGATTTGTCAGCTGCACATCCATGATGTGGATCTCCCGTTCCACCACATCCCAAAGGTGCTCTATTTGATTGAGCTCTGGTAACTGTGGAGGCCATTTGAGTACAGTGAACTCATGTTCAAGAAACCAGTCTGAGATAATTCGCGCTTTATGCCATGGCGCGTTATCCTGCTGGAAGTAGCCATCAGAAGATGGGTACACTGTGGTCATAAAGGGATGGACATGGTCAGCAACAATACTCAGGTAGGCTGTGGTGTTGGCACAATGCTCAATTGGTACTAATGGGCCCAAAGTGTGCCAAGAAAATATCCCCCACACCATTACACCATAACCACCAGTCTGAACCACTGATACAAGGCAGGATGGATTCATGCTTTCATGTTGTTGACGCCAAATTCTGACCCAACCATCCAAATGTCACAGCAGAAATTGAGACTCATCAAACCAGGCAACATTTTCCCAATCTTCTATTGTCCAATTTTAATGAGCCTGTGCGAATTGTAGCCTCAGTTTCCTCTTCTTAGCTGACAGGAGTTGCACCAGGTGTGGTCTTCTGCTGCTGTAGCCCATCTGCCTCAAGGTTGGTTGTGTTGTGCGTTCATAGATGCTCTTCTGCATACCTCTGTTGTAAGAGTAATTTTTCTATCAGCTCGAACCAGTCTGGCCATTCTTCTCTGACCTCTGGCATCAACAAGGCATTTGCACCCACAGAACTGCTGCTTACTGGATATTTTCTCTGTTTCGGACCATTCTCTGTAAACCCTAGAGATGGTTGTGCGTGAAAATTCCAGTTGATCAGCAGTTTCTGAAATATTCATACCAGCCCGTCTGGCACCAACAACCATGCATGTTCAAAGTCACTTAAATCACCTTTCTTCTCCATTCTCATGCTCGGTTTGAACTGCAGCAGATCGTCTTGACCATGTCTACATGCCTGAATGCTTTGAGTTGCTGCCATGTGATTGGCTGATTAGAAATTTGCATTAACGAGCAGTTGGGCAGGTGTACCTAATAAAGCAGCCAGTGATTGCATGTTAGGCAGCCCAAGAACAAATTGATATCATAACTTTAAACCATTCCTTAGAAATCTAGAAAATGTCATTTTTACAAGTTTGAGGCTCAATATGATTGTATTTTTTAAAATCAAAAATACATTATTGTAACTCAACACAGTTTTCTGTAAAATATTTCAACCGTGGCTAAAAACCCAGAAAATCAAGGCCAATTTTTACACAGCAGTGTACTAAAAATGAAAAATACTGCATTTTTCAAAATGATGGCATACAAAGAGCTGTCAAAATAATCCACATTCACACAGATTCAAAAAGCGTTGTATTATGCCTGCCAGGTCAGTCACGATTTCACTTTGCAGCCTGCCATAGTCCTGTAGTCTAGCTTTGTATTTTGGCTGTTAAGTACATGTACATGTTAAGAAAAAGTCTCCTTGTGTAAGCTGAAACAGTACAGACTTTTGTTAATTTTTAATTTGCTCACAAATCAAAATAGGATAATTGTTAGCAGTAGCGGTAATTTACAAGAAGACTGGAATTTTTTTCTTCAAAAAACATAACTGGCCATTTTAAAAGTGGATGATATTGACAAAATGAAGATTTCACGTGCAAAAAACGCTACCTTCTTCTGAAACGAGCATTTTTATCAGGCTCCTGTGTGTAGGTTAAGTAATTTGACTTTTATGGCCAAGAACAAGTTCTTTTCATGGTCTTCAAAGTGAAATAACTCAACATAATCAAAGGAGACTGAGAATAATGCTCATTTTCTATGGACATTTCAGATGGCACTTTTTGCCATTTGAACTCTTCAAATATAGATTTATATAAAAAATAATAATAAATATGACCCTAAAATCACTAGTTGCTGGTGGCAAGAATCTGTCATAATAAGTCATTCACTGACTCCATTTGTTTCAATGATTCATTCAACGCAGTCGATTCATTTAAACGAAAAGCAAGTGACTGGCTTTACGAATGGATCATTTAATTATTGACTCAAATGATTTGTTCAGAAGATTAAGATTCAGGAAATACCACAGTTTTGCTTAGGGACACACAAATGTTCTGCTCTGGATGTGTTTGTAACAATTTTAAAATTGAAACAGAGCAAAAAAGCGACGTGTTTAAAAATGCAAATCTCCTAATAGAGGTTATTATTTCTTTCTGTTGTATAACTGCTCTTTTCAGTTGAAAATGACTCTTGCTCATATGATGCTTATCTATATTTAAATCTAAATATAAAAACAACAACTCATACAAGGCTTTTCCTCCCTACATGCCTTGAATAATCTCATTCTTGCTGATTTTTAATAGGCTTTCCCCACAGTGAACGCTTGTGGACTCTCAAGACATGCATCATGCCTGCACTTTGGTAAAACAGCAATTACTATATTATAGCAGGCATTATTATTGCAGATATACTGCACACTCTAAGCTCCTTTACTATTTTTTCATCCCATGTAGGCTGTCTCAGATGTTATTCTGTAATGATTAGACTTTAATTTTCAGAAAAATGTTATAGTTATTTATTATTTTATATTATTGTTCAAATCATACTTCTGGCCAGATGCTGTTTGTGGTCCATCATACGGTGGCAGAGAGAGCTTAACATGCTGTAATTTAAGAAAACACATGCAATTACAAAAAACGCCAGCAAATTGAGAAAAATCTTCGTTCGTTTGACAGCACACAGGCTACAAATCCTCACAATGCAAACACATTAATAAAACGTGCTGTATTTTTTCACAACGCAAACAATTTCCAAAAAACGCACTGCATTTTCTCACAACACTTTCAAAAACATCAGAACACAATGGAAATGTTTCAAGTGGACCCAAAAACATGACGGACACGACTGTTTAGTTTATGGTTATGGTATAGTTTTCATAAATTGTTTGCGTTGTGAAAAAATGCAGCATGTTTTATTCATTTGTTTGCATTGTGAGGATTTGCATCACGTGTGCTATCAAACAGATGAAGATCTTTACTTTATTTGCTTTCATTTTTAGTAATTGCATGCGTTTTCTAAAATTGCAGCTCTCTCAACCACCGTACCATCAGCCATATGACACCCCATTTACAGAATAAATTCATAATATATATGCACATTACATAGCCAAATTCGTGTTTTTATAATATACACTATGATAATATAAGAATGAAAATTATCATGTGCATTTGTTTATATGGCAAAACATGTCTTTTTCACCAAGAAGGTCCATACTGACTCCCTCTCCTGCTCTGGAGTCTATCTTCTCTGATTCTACTGCTATCAGGCTATCTTCTGGGCCTACTCTCTTTGCCTCTCTCTCCCTCCCCCTGTCTCTCCTTTTCTACCAGGTAACCCTATTTTACATTTAAGCTGGGTACAAGTAATATCACATGTTTTTGTAATTTCATGTTTTATCATTTTATACATTATTTGTAACTAATTCAGATGAAACCATAGAGAATTCTTGTCATTAAATTTATTTATTTTCAAGTATTTGTGAATTACTTTTGATATAACATCAACACTTAATTGCTCCGAATTGCAATTCAATACAGTCTCATAATAGCAACGCTCTCCCACATTTTTACCTATTATAGCTGCCCTTATTTCCGTTTTTTGGTATAAAATTGCAGAAGGATGGATTGACTGGATATATATGTACAGTTTTTTACCATCATACTGATAACCTTTTAGTCATTCGGCAGAACCGCTGTAGTTTAAAAAAAAACATTCTTTACAGTAATGCATGTAGTTTCAAATCTAGTTTTTGATGTACACTCAAAGAATTTTGCTTTGCTGCTTGTCTAAAATACTCAAAATGACTTAAAATTAAAATACTTAATTTAAAATAAGCTGAAACAACACAATTCTTGAGATTTGTTTTTGGACAACTTAATTGTTTTAAGTTCAATCCATTTAAATATGTCAAAACTAATAAGTCAACTTAATTCTTTCATGTTGTCCAAACACAAATCGATGGTGTGAAACCCAGCATTTTTTTACAGTGCAAGAATTTTTTCACCCGCTAATGTTTTAAACCCATTTGAGTTTCTTTATTTTGATTTAAAAAAAAAGAAGATGTTTTGAAGAATGTTGGAAACCGTCAGCCATTGACTTCCAAAGTATTTTTTTCCCCGATTATGGATGTAAACGGTTGCTGGTTTTCAACATTCTTAAAAATCTTCTTTTGTTTTCAACAACAAAAAAAAGGATCTCAAAACGGATTTGTACCACATGAGGTTGAGTAAATGATTAGTAAATTTTTTTTAAAGTTTTTTTTCAACTGCTAACCCACAATTTTGGTCTGGTTTTATCAAAATACTTAACACAATTCACAAAGCCACACACCCAAACTGCAAAATACCTCATATATCCTGCAAAATGAAGCACTGCACCCGAACTACACACATCATTATCAAAATCAAACTTTTGCATGACATGGCACACACTTCATTCATATTACCAGATTTTTGCGTAACCAACTGCACATATATATACAATTGAAGTCAGAATTATTAGCCACCCCCCTTAAATTTTATTTATTTATTTATTTTTTTTTTTTTTCCCAAATGATGTTTAACAGAGCAAGGAAATGTTCACAGTATGTCTGATATAATTTTTATCTTCTTGAGAAAGTCTTATTGTTTTATTTCGGCAAGAATAAAAGCAGTTTTTAATTTTTAAAAGGCAATTTTAAGGTCAAAACTATTAGCCCCTTTAAGCTAATTTTTCTTTAGATTTGTCTACAGAACA
Source organism: Danio kyathit (assembly GCA_903798195.1). Taxonomy (NCBI): domain Eukaryota; kingdom Metazoa; phylum Chordata; class Actinopteri; order Cypriniformes; family Danionidae; genus Danio; species Danio kyathit. Next base: position 38,766,400 of record LR812521.1, on the reverse strand, counting down.
AACCATCATTATACAATAACTTGCCTAATTACTCTAGCCTGCATAGTTAACCTAATTAACCTAGTTAAGCCTTTAAATGTCACTTTAAGCTGTATAGAAGTGTCTTGAAAAATATCTAGTAAAATATTATTTACTGTCATCATGACAAAGATAAAATAAATCAGTTATTAGAGACGAGTTATTAAAACTATTATGATTAGAAATGTGTTGAAAAAATCTTCTCTTCGTTAAACAGAAATTGGGGAAAAAAATAAACAGGGGGGCTAATAATTCTGTCTTCAACTGTATATATAAAGCAGAAAATGTGTTTAGACTTTTGGAGACTTGAGAAGAAGTTTTGCTCTCTGTGTGTCAGTTTAAATAATTCTGCTGTGCATGTCATTTTAGTGTGTTAGAAATTGGAAAAAACTGTAAATGTCAGCGCTGTACAGCTACACATGAAACTTAAAATCGCCAACTCAAAACAATGGGAAAAACAGTTCTTATATGTTAACCTGACAGACTGTTTGGCAGTCTATACACTGGCATCCAGTGTGTTTTTCCCTACTGTTCATCACGTCACTTGTTTATAAGATAAGTGGATCAAAGTATTGAAGTGTTACACACACAGACAGAGAGAGAGAAAAGCCACAGTGGGCATGCCAAAAAAAAGTGATTTCTTTTTTATAAGTACAGTTGAACTGAGAGGATTATTGTGAAGCATGTCGCCTATGTGAGCAAACTAAAGCATGCAGTAGTGCTGTAATACAGCGTAATGCCACTCTGGACCTGGGTCATTAGCTGGGCAGATACATGCCAGGCTGGTAATCCTTATCAGATCAGTTCATGAGAGTAATCCCTCTCTACATCAGTGCCAGGACCACACGGCTTGTCCGTCTATATCACACATACATTTATAAACAAAAGCACAGCAATTTAGGGCAAAAAGTCTCACACATGACTTGGAATTTCTGTTACACAGCCTTTCCAAGATGTAATTCACACCGGTTCAGTCGACCTGGATGATCGCCGGGTACGAGACCTCACACGCACTTGCTTACAAAGAGCAGATTTGTGAGCAGGAACCAGCGAGAGGTGAGAAAAACGAGTATTTTTCACCCCTCCTGCTGAGACGGTGCGGGCTATCTCCACAAACACACACACACACACTCCGGCCACATATGAATCGGAAAAAAAAAACGTGTGCAGGAAGTCCATTCATTAAAGAAGCCTCCCCTGCGGCGCCGAAAAATATTCTCAAAGCATTCAGTGGAAGGATCTGTCTTCTTAAGAAAGTTGCTGTCACAGAGATTGGAAATGATAAGTGTTGGCTGTGCGAGGAATATAACTGCAGCTCCTTTGTCACTGTACTTTGCTGTGCTGTTCCTGCGCTGTACTCTCACATCCATTGTTAGCGTAATGAAGATTAATAACGCAGATTACCTGTAGTTCTGCTGAAGTACACTTGAGTCTCTACGGTAATGGTGGCCCACCCCAATTCAGGCTTATGTTGCATCATGGAGGTGTTTGCTCAAGTGTGCACGTGTGTGTTTGCAGAGTTGCAGTGTCATGCTGATTCACATTTGCTTCCACTCAGGACACTTTCTAATTTGCAGTGGTGCTGTAATGGCTCCGCGGGCGTCCAGAGTAAGACCTTAACAAGCTGTCATCGTTCACTGAGAGGTGAGATAACAGAAAGTGCATTGTGCTTGGCTTTTGTCTCATAAAGAATTGTTTTTAAAAACAGAACTTCACCCTAATTATCTAGTTAGACGCTTCTGGCTTTAAGATTAAGGATTAGGGGAATGAAACAAAGTTATGGTGAGAATATGGGGTGGCCATTAAAAGTATTTGGACATTCGAGTATTGTTTAAAAGTTTATGAATTTCTTTAGATAATGAGGATGTCAAAACAAGTGGTGTATTTATTTATGTATTTATCGTGTATGGTCATACACACAAAGCGCTTCACATTCATGAGGGGGGTCTCTTTACACCACCACCAGTGTGCAGCATACACTTGGATGATGCGATGGCAGCCACAGGACAGCGGCGACAGTGCGCTCACCACAGTGTTTAATTTGTAAATGAATAATTCCCTTAACAAAACCAGGAAAGTTACCGTGACCGACGTCTACCAAACAATTTCAGTTTTCCTGGAACATGACGTCATTAAATAGTGATGGAAAAAAAGGGCATCACATTTCCAGCCCAGGCTCATTCTGAAAACGTAGTCTCGTGGACGTTTCTGGAGACCGCGAAATACATCTCGGGAGGTACGTATTTTTCGTTTTTTGTTTACGCGTATCGGTGAGAGGCCGTATTGTGCGATTTTCCGTATCTCAAATGTCTCTCGCGAGTGCCGTTCGCACCCGCGCTGTTCTCGCGTAAACCCACCAGAGGCCGCTGTCGACCGACTGTCTGTCTGTCTGACTGAGTGATTGACTGGCCGACCGGCCAATCGACTGACCCACCCTCCCCCTTCCCTAAACCCAACCAATTTTACCAATCGACCCATCCACTCACATACTTTCCTAAACCCAACCAACGATTTACAGAAGCCGTTCAGAAAAAGAAAAGCCCTCGTCTGATTTTTACCACGTTTTCGGATTTGACCACATTCTCAGCCTGTTATTCAATCGTTCATTTTATTTTTTTGGATTCTGTGTTTGTCTTACCTGATTTCTGTAACCGTTCTTCCCCGGACTCGAATCCGGTCGCCGTCATCGTGGTCAACTCCTCTCTGCGTCTCAAGTCCGCCGATGTACACGACGAGCTAACGGGACAAACTGGTTGCGGTGGGAAAGCCCTGCACACGGAGGTAAGCGGTCGGCCGGTAAGCGCCGAAAGGAATGGCGTCATAACGCCCCGTAGTGTTCGCTTAAAAAATGAAACGCAGCCATACGTACCTCCGGCTACATAATTCGCGGTCTCCAGAAACGCCCACGGGACTACGTTTTCAGAATAAGCCTGTTACACATTTCTGAACGGTCTTTAATTATTTTGTATAATATAACATTATAGGTTGGTCTTGGATAATAAAAACATGTCCCTACAAACATAAATCGTACAAATAATCACTATTCAGTTCACTTCACTATTATGTGCTAAGTGAAAAAAGGATAATGAAATGAAGAACCCACAGTTAGGTTTTCTGTCATGTTTTCTGGCTGACATGAGATCGCTTTGCTTCTGTCTCCTGCTATCCTGATCCATTGGGGCAGTTTCAACTTTTCAAGATCTCTTTTGATCAGGCTTATTATCAGATTTGCTTTTAAAAGATGAAAATATGCTTAGCTGCCCTTTGCCATTTTGAAAATACAGATATTACTTAGGCAGGTGCCATTATTTATTCTAGCTGTTTACTATGCGCGAAACAATCGCCAACCAATAAGAGTGATTGTAAACATAAGAAAGCCGATTGGCTAAAAAATATTGAATAGTTTAACGTGACTTTTGGTTTAACTTGTGCATGGTGACTACCGTCATGTGTGTGCGCGCATTATTTCTGTGATTATTTTTAATCAGCTGATATTTATTATAGATGATTTCTACACTGTATGAAATATCTTTTAATTAACAGTTTCTGTATTTTGTGGTGCTGGAAATTAAACCGTACAATTTCACAAAATGACTTCACTTATTGACATTTTAGTACAGGGGTGCTCAACCCTAATCTTGGAGATCTACCTTCTTACAGAGTTTAGCTCCAACCCTGATCAAACGCAACTAAACCAATTAAATAGGATCTGAAGGAGCACTTGGTAATTAAAGACAGGTGTGTTTGATCAAGGTTGCAGGTGATCTCTGCAGGAAGGTAGATCTCCAGGAACAAGGTTGAGCACTCCTGTTTTAGTAGTTTGAACAATATATTGTATAGGAAATAATATAGAGAGGATTAACGTCTATAACAGAAAAAGTGCTGGCAGTAATTACCAGGTTTTTGTTGCAAATTCAGACAATATATCACTTCAAATTATTCAAAATGTCAATAAAGGTCACTTTTTCAAACTTTTTTAACACCAGAAGTTGTTTGAGGAAGCATCAAGCTCCCATAATGCAAATTAAAAGCAGAAATAAATGACAATATGGAAAACTATATGTTTTAAATAACATTTCAGCATTGGCCATCAAAAAGACATTTTAGGCAACCTAAAGTAAAGAAAAATGTGTATTAAATGTTTTTTTGTGCCAACTTCCATTAGAATTGTAAATACCGGGCTTTCAGTATTTATTTAGGCTTAATTGAGTTTTTAATGTGATTTATGTGTGATATTGAACGTATTTGTGTGGCTTGTTTTTTGTGATATGTGTCATGTAAACCCTGATATAGTTGTGTGGTGAAGCCAAAGATAAATTTCCACTTGTGGACAATAAAGAAAATAAATTAAAAGTAAACATTTCATTTACAGATATCTTTTCCACTGTGTTTTTCACACTGGTAACTACAGTTCACATAAGAGTGGTGACAGGTGTAATATGACAACTGCATTTTCTTTTTTCTTTACATACTGTATAATATTTTCTAATTTATGACAACCATAATGTTCTTCAAGTATGTGGTTGCTGTTTATTTTTACTAAGTGCATCTTGGTTTTTTATCTTATGACGTCTGTACATTGTGAAGAGTGTCTTAAATGTTCAAGCACTTTTCTAAAACCATTGTAATTTCATTAGGAGCAAAACAGATCTGCTGACACTAGAAACAAATGCAAATGAAAAGCACTCTGAAATATATAAGAATAAAGAGTGAATGGATACATGACCCAGTTACAAAAATAGCTTCAAGGTTTCAAAAACGAAAGCTTGACTTAAGTAGATCTCGGCCAATAAATGATTTTTGCAGCTTTGCTTAAAGCACAATGGCGTAAACTACAACTGACTCTGGCTTTTAAAAAAACATTATTGATACAGGTCAAATAGATTTTTGCTAGTATTTGGAAATCTGGACTAAATAAATAAATAAATAAACACTTCAATTGATCAAGAATGCAGAAAACTAATAAAACATTACATTTTTTCTTTTTAAATTTTATTTTCATCAAAGAATTGTGAAAAATGGCTCACACAAATCAAAATGACGTAATATTTCCAACCCAGGCTCATTCTGAAAACATACCACTATATATGTTTCTGGAGAGGGCCAAATACGTCCCAGGAGCTATGGTTTTTTTTTGCAGTTTTTGTTTTGGCGAATCCACCAGACGCCACTGTGTATGCTTTTTGAGATCTCAAATTTCTCTCGCGAGTGCCTTTTGCACCTGCTCTTCTCATGTAAATCCACCAAAGGCCGCTGTCGACTGACTGACTGACTGACCGATCGACTGACCCACCCTCTGCCTTCCCTAAACCCAACCAATAGTGTTTTCAAAAGCACCGATTGACCCACCCACCCACTTCTCTAAACTCAATGACAGTTTTAAAAAGCAATACAGAAAAAGAAAAGCCTTCGCCTGATTTTTACCACGTTTTCAAATTTTACCACATTCTTACCTTGTTATTCACTTGTTTATTTTATCTTTTGGCTTCTGTTTTTGTCTTACCCGCTTTCAGGAACTGTTCTTCGCAACCCAGGTTCATTCTGATTACGTAGCCCTAAATACATTTCTGGAGAGAGCAAAATACGTCCCAGCAGCTATGTTTTTTTGCAGTTTTTGTTTTGGCGAATCCACCAGATGCTGCTGTGTATGCTTTTTGAGAACTCAAATTTTCCTAGCGAGTGCCTTTTGTACCTGCTCTTCTCACGTAAATCCACCAGAGGCGGCTGTCGACTGACTGACTGATCGACTGACCCTTCCTCCTTCTCTAAACCCAACCAATAGTGTTTTCAAAAGCACAGATTGACCAGCGCCCACCCACTTCCCGAAACCCAACCGATTTTTTATATATATTACAATAGAAATATAGTATATAACACATCTTTTAAAAATATATTTTAAAAAATCTTACCAAACATATAATTTTCATTGCTAGCATAAGCCTGTGTTTCCCAATCCAGGCACACCTACAGTACACATTTTCAACCTCTTCCTAATCAAACACGCCTGAATCAACTCATCAGAACATAAGAAGAGACTCCAAAACCTGAAATGAATAGGTCAGATAAGGGAAACATCCAAAATTTGTGGCTCCAGGAACAGGATTGAGAAACACTGATATAATGTAAGTCAATGGGCTACTGGTACTTTCAGAGTAAAAACAGCAACAAAACAAACAAACAAAAAAACACACAAAGGCAAAACCAAAATTCAAATTCCATCACTCAAAGTTGCTTGTCCATTTGGGATGACGGAAGGAATTGAAACCATCATCCTTGCTGATTCATATAATGCAGCGTTTCCCAACCCTGTTCCTGAAGACACACCAACAGTACACATTTTCAACCTCTCTCTAATCAAACACGCCGATTCAACTCATCAGAACATAAGAAGAGACTCCAAAACCTGAAATTAATGGATCAGATAAGGGAGACATCCAAAATATGTACTGTTGGTGTGCCTCCGGGAACAGATTTGGGAAACACTAGCATAAGCAAAGCAATAATACCCCTAAAATGCTAATGTTTTCCAAATACTGACAAGCCAATAATCTAATAAACATGTTTCCTTTGAGCCAAGCCGTCCAAGATATGCAAGTCTTTATGTAGGTGTGATTTTCTGGATTGCTCTATAGTGTACTTCATACGTGGGCGGATGCAAGGGTAGATGCTAAATATCTGAAGCACTGCAAATATTGCTGAGGACAGTCCAGTTGAGGGTGTTTCCCCTCTCTCATCAGTTTGGATCACCCCAGGGACAAATTACACTAACACACTTGCCCACCTGCATGCTGTAAATCTATCCCTCCCCAGCAAATCATCTTCTGCACTGACCACTGAGATTTACATCCTGGCCTGCCTACACACGGTCTATGAAGACGAGCTCTGAGAGGCGGCACCTGGCTGATGGATACAACTGTGTAGGTTGAGGGATAAGTGTTATTTACTGTTGCAGCTAATTGCTTTTGTCATAGTCTGAATGTGAGATCTGCGTGAGCCTCAACTAAGTATGGAAGAAATTCAGATCGTTTGCGTTTAAGCAGCGCAATCCTCTTTTAAATCAAGTGCCCCTATTGTGCTTTTTTAATGGTTGCCAATTTTGTTTCGGAATGTCTCCCATATAATAGGTTTGCATTCATCAAAGGTCAAAAATACTTTCATTTTAGCATGATGTGTGTCTTTTCTCAGTGTCTGGAATGGTTTGTTAAAGGATTCATTCTCTCAAGCACCTTTCTCTGCTCTAATTGATCAGATGGCTCAGTCTGTTGCTTATGGCGCACATTAGAAACCAAATGGCAATTATCATATCTGAATTTCTAATCATTTGCAAACACATTAATATGAACGGTAAGAATTGTGTTGATTTAAGCCTATCAACCTTTAGAATTAAACACAAAGTGAATTTGATTTCACTTTTCAGATTTGATGCACTCTCAACATGTCAACAACACAAAACAACCTCTTTCAGGTCTCAAATACAACTACCAGGGTTTCTGCAGGTTTCACCAAGTTAAATTTAAGACTTTTTCAGACATTTCAGACAAAGACCATAATGAATGAAATTTTAGACGTATACAGGGCTAAATGCTAAGGATTATTGGTCACACTTTATTTTGATGGTCTGGTTGTTGAATGTAGGTTACATTGCATCTACATGCCAACTAATTCTCATTAGATTATAAGTAGACTGTTAGGTTGGGGTTAGGGTTAGTGTAAGTTGACATGTACTTGCAAAGTTTCTTATAGTCAGTTAAATGTCTGTTGAAGGAGCAGTATCAGCAGATATTAAGCAGACAGTCTACTAATACTCAAATAGATCATCAAATCAAAGTGATACTGGATTTTTTTCCCCAAATATCCCAGTTGGAAAAGATTTTCACTTGACCTATCAAAAAATATTATTATAACTTAAGTGATTATAACTTAATAATACAATACTAATATTTTTTATAATAAAAAAATATAAGTCAGGTCAGTATCCTCAGTACACTCTCAGAAATAAAGGTACAAGAGTTGTCACTGGGGTGGTACCTTTTCAAAAGGTACATATTTGTACTTAAAGGGTACATATTGGTACCTCAAAGGTACATATTAGTACCTAAAAATTTTAAGAGGTATTTTTTTTGTACTTCTTAGGTACTAATATGTACGCTTGAGGTATTAATAAGGACCCTTTAAGTACAAATATTTACCTTTCAAAAAGGTACCACACCAGTGACAGCTCTTGTACCTTTATTTCTGAGAGTGTAGTATACATGAAGAACTTTTAAGCAAATGTTATGGTAGAATAAATAATTAAATGCTATTTGTAAATAAAAAGTTAAAAGTTTAATTTAGATTGGGATTGTTGGTGATTGTATGGGTGTTAATGGCCAGATTGGGTAGCTATACATGAACAAAGAAAAATTAAGACCTGTTAAAAAAGATTTAAGACCTAATATTTCAGTAAGACTTTTTAAGGCCTAAAATGTATCTTTTGAGATTTTAAGACATTTTTAAGATGACAGACATTATGAATGAAATTTTTGACTTATACAGGGCTAAATGCTAAGGATTTTTCTTTTTTGAATATCCCAGGTGGAAAAGATTTTCACTTGACCTATCAAAAATTATTATTATAACTTAACTTAAGTGATTATAATTTAATAATAATAATTTAATAATAAAACATATAGGTCAGGTCAGTATCCTCAGTAAATAAATGGAGAAGTTAAGCAAATGTTACTGTAAAGAAAGTAATTAAAGGCTATTTTTTAAATAAAAAGTTTAATTGAGATTGGGATTGTTGGTGATTGTATGGGTGTTAATGGCCAGATTGGGTTGCTATACATGTACAAAGAAAAATGAACACCTGTTAAAAAATATTTAAGACCTACAACACAATATTTCAGTAAGACTTTTTAAGGCCTAAAATTTATCTTTTGACATTTTAAGACTTTTTAAGACCCCGCAGATACCCTGAACTACAGTGTTAAAGGATCAAAGTAAGCATCTGTGGGAAATCATAAGCTGACATTATGCTTTTTTTTTTTTAATGTATGCACCGTATATTAGTGCTAGAAGTAAAACAGGCAGTTTTTTCTTCTTCTTTTGGGAGACATTGGGCATGTTTACATGCACACCAATATGATAACAGCTGAAATAATCTGATATCCTGGTGTACATGCAAACCAATAAACTTACAATACAAGTAAACCATGTTTAAAAGTTTGTATTCAAATTTTTCCTAATGATGTCAAAACATATATACAGTCCTCAGCATATATAAGTACACCCCTCACAAATCTATCTTTTAAATTCATGTTTTTAATAGGATATACATTAGATTAGTCAGTAGTGAAGCCTGGCGGTTCATTCCGCTGTGGCGACCCCAGGTTTAATAAAGGGACTAAGCCGAAAAGAAAATGAATGAATGAATGAGTACTAAAGCCAAATCTGGAGCTTAACTAACAAAATAACTTACGATAATGGTCCAAAAACTAGTACACCCAAATTGATATGTAATAAAAAAAATATTAAATACAAATTTAAAAAAGAGGAAAAATCAAGAAAAGCAAAAAATGTGAAAAATTTTGTTGAAATTTTGTAGGTTTAATTTTTTTTTTTTTTTGCAATATTTTGCTTGAATTTAATTGTTTTATCTTTCAATTTGTATGTTTGGTGACAAATATTATTGTAATAAATACATCAGTTTATTAAACCTGTTTGTTTAAATGCACCAAAATACATTGTCTATATTCACTAAGAAATAGATAAAAAAATATTCATTTTCAAAATGGGGTGTACTCAATTATGCTCAGCACTGTAGTTATGATTATTTCAATTATGTTGGTTGTCATGATAAATATTGTTAATTATTATTAATTTTGTGACACCAAACTATGTAACTATTACATTTTCTCCAGAATTCAGTTCTGCTAACATACTATCATTCTACTAGTTGAACTTGAATCAAGCCAAAGGCAATATTTATTACTTTTGTGACCTCAGTCTGCAATGTCTGTGTAACTGAGAGCTCAAATTACAAATGACACTAATTACGAGGAGTCCAATAATACACTTACACACATACATTACAAAGGTAGCAATTAGAAAATATATTTTTCATGTAAATGTTGATCAGATCCCATTTGGTTTGTTCTCATAAAGCACATTTTGATCATCTACACATCAGGACTGATCATCAACAGACCAAAATCTTTCATCGAAAAGTAACTCAAAGACAGAGTTTGTAAACCTTAAGTTGTCCGGGTCATTTAGCAGACAATCCTTGAGGGGAAATTGACAGACAAACTTAAAAAGCAGATGCTAAGGACACACTCACAGATGTGGTCAAAGTCGCTCATCTTGTCTTAGTCAACATATGGCTATGAGAGCTCATGCTGTTATGGTAACGATCACGTTTGGGATGCCTTGTAATTTAACTCATTTGACTGTGAAGTATTTCATCATGTCTTTATCATTCAGAATAGTCAGTAATGCTACATACATTTTCTCCATAGGTGCTTCAGATAGATTGAAGGACATGTACAGATAGCATATGGCCGTGCACCTCCGAGACCGTCTTCTGCCTCATCTGAGCAAGATTTGTTATGCTCTGTGACCTCACAAGGTGACATTGCTAGGCCAAAGTCAGCATTCAGTGCAGCCACTGAAGCATGACAGGAAATCAACAGTCTGTGTATGTTGACCTGACTTCAAAACATGGTTCATGTGAGTAGCTGTTTTTTTATAAGTCCCAGTAGTGTGCACATACATTTATCTGCTTTCATTTCCATAACCTTTCTGTGCAGGTAAATTTATTATATAGGGAAAGTTAACCCCCAAAGATGTAACTCTTTTCACATTTACACTTTAACGGATCTAAATGGAGTTTTCACAGAAATGCAAGAGAAGAATCTTTTCATTTGTTCCCCTAATAAGCTTTGAGTTTCTAAAGAATCCTATTGTGGATTGAAAAGGTTCCAGGGGTGTTTAATGCTCTTCATCAAACCATAGATCTAGCATATATGGCACTTTTCTTCAGTAAAACATTAAAGAATATATTTTTAGCTGAAACCATGATCTTTGGTGTTTCGTAAAATGCAATTCAATGGCTACTGACACTCTGAGAGTGAAGTTGGAGAGGGAAGACGTGTGCTGTATTGTTCATCAAATCGAAACTCATGCTTATGTTGGATGCAGAGGTCTTTATTAAAAAGGTAAGATTATATTTATGCGTCCAACTTCTATTGACTGATATTTTCCTGATTTCCAATATTCGATATTTGTCATTATGTGACTGGAAACTAATATTCCTGACAATTGTGAACATTTTTAATGCTGTAAATGATCTTCAGTTTACTTCCATCTGGATCCCTTGGTATTAATTTTGTTTTGCCTGTATATGTTGACCCTCAAAGTGCCTGAAGCCATTGACAGGCATTTTTTGAGTCCCCAACGACCAAGGTTTCAGCTAAAAATCTTCTTTATTATTCGGCTGTAGAAAGAAGTTACTAACATCTTTGGAGGCCTGAGGCTGAGTAAATCAAAAACAAAATTGTATTTTTTTTGGTGAACTATCCCAGTGAGAGTGGACATTGCAAACATGTGTGACTTTCTTCTATGGAACATGAGCAAATATTTTTGACCATGGACACACTTTTATGGACATTTTGTTTTCCAAAACATCTTCTTTTGTGTTTCACAGATGATTTGAAATAACACTGGGTTAGCAGTATGATAGCATATTTTTATTTTTGGCTTAATTATCCCCTTAAGTTGGCAGCTATGGTAGAAGGCCTTTAGCTGGACTAAACTAGTCATTTGCTGGTACAAGCTGGTCATTAGTTAATTAGACCAGCAACAAACCAGCTAATAGCTGTTCCTATGATATTAACCCATTTCTTTGGCATGATTAGACCAGCAAGAAACACACTCTAATGTAAGAGAGAACACTGTGTTTGGACCATCCAGCAAAATGAGCCCTGTTTAACACCAGTACGCGTTTAGTTTTAGTGCTGTGCGGCGTTGTCGCTGTCCGTGGTGCTGAATGCAGAATCGCTCATCAGCGCCAGGCCTAAAGACGCGTTTCTGCAACAACCCACAGCAGCACGTGTGCACATGTCGAGATGGACCCTATAATGCAAATGGGGTCCCGGTCATGGGGTAGATAGATATAAGAAAACATGACAGTCGTCTTACCTTCCAAGCAACATGTCCTCCACAGTCCCGAGTGGGTCATCACCTCTTCGTTCTTCTTGCTGGTCTCGTTCTCGTTGTTGGTCTTGATCTTACAGACGCCGCGCGAGTACAGCCAGTAGTCCGTGCCCACCGCGATGGTCATGAGACTGAAGGCAGCGAACGCGCCCACCGTGGTCAATAACATCTGAACTCCGCGGTCAAACACACCCATGTTTCCGCATTCCATGAAAGGGGGACCCCCTTTCCTCTTGATGTATAGGAAATAAATATTTGAAAATTTACGGGACCAAACCAAATCTAAAAAATGGGATATATTTGAGCGAAAGGAGGGGGAAGGGGGAGGATGCGGTAGGAACCTTATGGTTGCGTTTGGGTGAGAACGATTAAGGAAGAAATAGGTGAGCCTTTCAGGCTGTTTTGGGGGGAGGAACGGTACGTTTTACGCGCTGTTCCAACAAAGAGCAATTCAACCCTTCTAAATCGTTTGTCCTTGTCTTTTTTTCTAAACGAGGTAAAGATATGCAGCAGCTAGTGCTACAGCTTAAACTTACGCGAACATTCACGCCGCAAAGCCACTAATCAAAGATAATAATTAAATGCACAGGCCTTTAATAATGGCCTGAGCATGTCATTCAAACGCCACAGCAATTAAGCCAATGCTCGCTTTTAATTATGACAATTTAGGCGCGTAGATTTGATGTGTTAGGAATTGAGGATAAATACTGGTTCAGGAAGGATACTGGCGTTGACTGAGCAATGGAAGGCTTTGCTTCGGGTCGGAATATATCTATAAACAATTCGATGTGGTTACAACAACTGTTGACCTACGTAGATGATTAACAAACACGCTGTCCTCTCTTAATATTGCTAAGCAAACCCCAGTCTATTCTAATCAAGAAGGAAAGACGCAGAGAGAGAGAGAGATGAGGAGAGAGAGAGAGAGAGGAGAGAGAGAGATGAGAGAGAGAGAGAGAGAGAGAGAGAAAACAGGGAAAGCTCTATTGAAGAAAAAATATAGGATAGATGGATGGATGGCCCAGGATATAGTCCAGTTCAAAACCAACGAAAAGAATGTCCAGGCAAATCTGAATCTCTGCTGCTGCCGCTCTCGCATCAATTTGACAATCAAGTCAACGTGGGATGAGAAATTCATCGAGAACCAAACATAATGAGCAAAATGGAGAGTAATAAAATAAAGCACTACTATATATCCTTTTTCCTAAATTCTGATCCCCAGTTTCCATATGTATCTCCTAGCTCTTTGAAGGTTTCTTCCGAAAATGGCAATCTGCTGTTTGAATATGGTGCCGTCGAAGATCCGGTTAGAGCAGGGAGCATCCAGCAGAACGAGCCGACCATTACTCGTCATAGAGCCGGCTAGAGGAGACCGAGAAGGCGGAGGCGCCGGAACTGCTGTTTTCTACACCCGTCACTGATGCTCGCTTATCAAATCCGCGTTGGCTTTCTCGCACCCCGAACCGTCCCGCTTGCAGAGCCTTGCGCCATGTAAAGACAAAAAACACCTGAGAATGAGGAGCGTGGCGTGCTGGGAAAGGCGGATACGGCTCTGCTTCTGTCCCCTTTGCTTGTGTGCTAGTGAAGATTTTGGGAGAGGGATGTAGGCAGGCGCTGTGCTGGGGCTCAGGATGATGAGAGCGAGAGGAGGATGAGGGCGAGGAGAGAGGCTAGTGAGAGAGAAAGAGAGAGGAGAATTACACAACAGAGAAGGGGATGTGCGGCGACAAAGGGTTGCAGTTAAAACTCTTATTTGGACGGAGCGAAACGACACGTATAACTAATTTTCTCAAGTATAGCAGATTTTAATCGATTCTTACATTCTGACTGACAGTGCTGGTGTGTATCGACGGCATGCTTTGTTGATTATGTAATCGAGTTACCAAAATTCAAGTTGCTTTAATTAGAATAGCCCACGTTTCATTTTAAAATAGCCACATTTTCGACGTGACAACGTAAAATTCTTAAGTACTAGACGTTTTAAACAAAATATTGTGCTTATTTATTATTTCTGTAATATAGTAAACGAATTTGTAAATAGGATTTATGTATGTTTTGCATGTTTTATAGACAACAACGCTGTCGTATTCGTTTACAGTAGACATTGCATTTTAAACCTAATTGCATTTACTGAAAACGGAGTACGATAACAGCATTCTAAGTGTTTCTATATGTACATATGTGGTTGTGTGGTGTGTGTGTGTGTGTGCTGTGTGTGTCGTGTGTGTGGTGCTGTGTGTGTGTGTGTGTGTGTATTTTCCGGGTCTTAGTAAGTCTACATAATTATGTCTATTCATATTAAAAACATGTATTCACATAAGCATGTTGCACTGTATTGCATTTTGTCCTGTGTGAAAAAGGGTTTTGCCGTTAAACCTAATAATTGGTGGGCTACCCTTTTCAGCGACAACTGCAATCAAGTGTTTTCGATAACAGGTATTTTGTGGAGGTATTTTGGCCAGCATGTTTTCAGAATTGTTATAATTCAGCCACATTGAAGGTTGTTTGGTAGGCTATGAAACACCTTTTTTAAGGTCATGCCATGCATCTCAATGGTTCAGTTCCGGACATTGACTAGACCACTCCAAAGTCTTATTTTTGTTCTTCAGCCATTCAGAAGTGCACTCGTTGATGTGCTTTGGATCTTTATCCTGCTGAAGAACCCAAGTTTGCATCAGCTTAAGGTCACTAACATATGGCCGGACATTCTCCTTCAGGGTATTTTAATACACAGCAGAATTCATGGTTCCATTTATCACAGCAAGTCTTCCAGGTCCTGAAGCAGCAAAACAGCCCTAGACCATCACACCACCACCACCATGTTTTACTGTTGGTATGATGTTATTTTTCTGAAATACAGTGTAACTTATATATCACACATAATGGGACATGCACCTTCCAAAAGTTCAACTTTTGTCTCTTCAGGCCACAGTGTATTTTCCCAGAAGACTTATGGATCATCTAGATGTTTTCTGGCAAAACTGTGATGAGCCTTTATGTTCTTTTTGCTTAGCAGTGGTTTTCGGATTGGAACTCTGCCAATCAAATCATATTTGCCAAATCTTTTTTCCTATGGTGACGTCATGAACTCTTCCCTTAACTGAGGCAAGTGAGGCTTGCAGTTCTTTGGAGTTGTTGTGGGATCTTTTGTGGATCCTCTTGGTGAGTTGTTGTTGCTTCTTGAGATAAATTTGGCCAACCTTTGCATGTTTTTGCCATTTCTACATAATTGCTTTCATTGTGGTTCACTTTTCAGTTATCAAAAGTATCACTTTTTCAACATTACATTTAGTCTGATGATCTGAAACCATTAAAGTGTGACAAACATGCAAAAAAAAAAAAGCAGTAAGAGGGGCCAAACACATTTCACACCACAGTCATTATGTGATTGATATAATATATATATATATATATATATATATATATATTATATATATATATATATATATATATATATATATATATATATATAATTAATATATATATAATATATATAATACTCACCGGCCACTTTATTAGGTATACCTGTCCAAACTGCTCGTTAATGCAATTTCTAATCAGCCAATCACATGGCAGCAACTCAAAGCATTTAGGCATGTAGACATGGTCAAGACGATCTGCTGCAGTTCAAACGGAGCATCAGAATGGGGAAGAAAGGTGATTTAGTGACTTTGAGTGACTTTGAATGGGCTATGGTTGTTGGTAGCCAGTCGGGCTGGTATGAGTATTTCAGAAATTGCTGATCTACTGGGATTTTCACACACAACCATCTCTAGGGTTTACAGAGAATGGTCCAAAAAAGAGAAAGTATCCACTGAGCGGCAGTTCTGTGGGTCAATTGTTGATGCCAGAGGTCAAGGAGAATAGCCAGACTGGTTCGAGCTGAAAGAAAGGCAACAGTAACTCAAATAATTACTCGTTACAAACCGAGGTATGCAAGTAGAGCATCTCTGAATGCACAACATGTCCAACCTTGAGGCGGATGGACTAAAGCCGCAGAAGAAAACCAACCAGGTGTCAATCCTGTCAGCTAAGAACAGGAAACTGAGTCTACAATTCGCACAGGCTCACCAAAATTGGACAATAGAAGATTGGAAAAATGTTGCCTAATCTGATGAGTCTCGATTTCTGCTGTGACATTTGGATGGTATGGTCAGAATTTGGCATCAACAACATGAAAGCATGAATCCATCCTGCCTTGTATCAACGGTTTAGGCTGGTGGTGGTGGTGTAATGGTGTGGGGGATATTTTCTTGGCACACTTTGGGCCCAATAGTACCAATGAGCATCATGCCAACACAACAGCCTACCTGATTATTGTGTTGCTGACCATATCCATCCCTTATGACCCTTTATAACGTGCCATGTCATAAAGCGTGAATCATCTCAGACTGGTTTTTTGAACATGACAATGAGTTCACTGTACTCAAATGGCCTCCACAGTCACAGAGCTCATCTAATAGAGCACCTTTTGGATTTGGTTAATGGGAGATTCGCATCATGGATGTGTTTCAGGCCGACAATATCTGCAACTGCGTGATGCTATCATGTCAATATGGACCAAAATCTCTGAGAAATCTATTGCCAGTACCTTGTTGAATGTATGCCACGAAAGATTAAGGCAGTTGTGAAGGCAAAAGGGGATTCACCCGGTACAAGTAAGGTGCACAGTGAGAGTATAGTATATATATATATACAGTGGGGGAAGTAATTCAACACATCACCCTTTTTCTCAGAAAACCATATTTAAAACATATTTTCACCAGATGTTGGTTACAAACAAAGAAATATATATATGAAAAAGAAAAACAAATCTAATTAGTTTACAACTAAGTTATGTGTAATAAAATGAAACAGATGACACTGAAAAAAAAAGTATTGAACACAGGAAGAAGGGATGTGTAAAAAGGCAATGAAAACCCAGACAGCAGCTAAAATATATGTACGTTTTTGTTTAAATATTTTCTTTGTTTTATTTTAATGCATTACACTCAATGCAGTATCTTGATGTTATCACACGCTACCCCTGTTTTTCTCTGGCTATTTGCTATTTTTTCACTTCATGTTTTAATTTCTCAACTGTATTCGTCACCCTGTTGCCCACATAATAAAGCACACTTCTCCCCTCCCATCGGTTTTCAATAGATCAAATTATTTTATGCAATAACCCACATCAGCAACGTATCCACATACAGCTTAGACCAGTAAAAACACGAATAGAAAAAATGCTTTACTAATATGCACCAACTCCTTTAGGTGCAAACCCGCATAACATAGCACGTTATCATGCTAGAGTCCTCCTTTAGAGCCCTTTTAAGTTTCATGCATACAGCAACCAACTCTACCGCCCCCTTCTCCTGACCAAAGGACATGCTTAAAATTCTAGTCTGGTACAGCGCTGGACCACTCCGGATTCAAAACGTAGACGACAGATGAGGAGAGCACACTGACAAATACAGAGAGGAAGGGGGACGGGAAACATATAGGCTAGTAGATTTACTGAAGGCAGGGAACTGGGAGCGTGGGTTTCACATTTGCTGAGAAAATATATAGCATATATAGGATGTGTTTGTGTGGTTACAAGCATAATATAAAGCACATATTAATACATCATGAAGCAATAAAAAAGACTATACAGTATACACTAACTTAGGGCATGCCAACACCATAATGCTGAAGTGCACCACAGAGGTAGTGTTAGAGCATGAGAAAGCATTGCAGACTGGCTGGTCTCCATCATTAGTCTCTGTGTGTTTGCCTACTCTGTTCCTGCACACTAATCCGGCCTCTATTAGCTGTGTCATGATCACTGGAATGAACAATGAGCAAACAGGAGTCCTGGCTCCGGCCACTGAGCCTGACTGTGTGATCTACTGTGAATCAGCAGGGAATGGTTAAATTTTCAAAATGTACAAATATCACACATTTGAGAATAGAGAGAGAGAGAGAGAGAGAGAGAGAGAGAGAAGTAAACATGGATCAAATAATTGTGACAATTGTTGACCCCAGATATATTTAAAAAAGAAAATTACACTTAAAAATGTGTGGCAAAGAGATTTGGAAATCATTTTAATGATGATCAGTGGGAGACTATATGTCAGAATACTCTCTGTTTTATGCAATTATGCATAATTCATTTGTTATAATAATTTTGTTAAAAAGTTAAACATGGTGACAATTGATATATTAAATATAATAAGTATTCATAATGATTTTATTATCTAAATGCATAATTTAATAATTAAAAACAATTTAAAAACTTGTTACTCTGGTGTTTTTTGGCTTCCGACCGTTCATTTGTCATGATGTCATTAGTTTGTACGTTTAGGTCAGATTGCAGTTATGGACGTTGGAAGCAAACCACAGTTTTTGACCGAGCTATATTGAGTCCTATTGTACCTTTTATTCTTGTTTTGCATTTACTTTTTGTTTTGTTTGTTTTGTAAACTTTTTTAAAAGAAGATTCCAGTCTTACTCGCATTTTTTTAAAATACTGGTGTTGGACTAGCTGCAAAAGGTGACGAAAGGTGTGCCACTACACTCTCTGTTCCCCTTTCCAATAACAAAATAGTTCAACAAAACCTATACATTTATCCATAGGATGTATCTGACCCTACTTCGTTTGAGCAAAATGTACCCACAATGTTTCCATCCAGGTTGTCACAGATGTAAAACCTATTCAGGCTCAAATCATGGCATGTTTTTTGGGAATGCAAAAGATACCAATTTTTTCTGGGAAGCCGTACTGGACTTTACAGCCAAAGCTTTGCAAATTCCATTAACCAACACACCACACTCTCTTTTTGGTAGAGAACTGACAAGACACTTGATCCTACTTTTATAAGAGACTCTGCATCATTTCCTATCAACTGCACCAACAAAGGCCCCCAACTGTTCGTCAACTCTTGAATGAAACAATGCTCTTGGAAGATATGCAGTTGAAGTCAGAATTATTAGCCCTCCTTAAATTTTTTTTTCTTTTTTTAAATATTTCCCAAATTATGTTTAACAGAGCAAGGAAATTTTCACACTATTCCGGATAATATTTTTTCTTCTGGAGAAAGTCTTATTTGTTTTATTCGGCTAGAGTAAAAGCAGTTTTTAATTTTTTAAAAAACATTTAGGGTCAAAATTATTAACCCCTCTAAGCTATAATTTTTTTTTTTCGATCTACAGAACAAACCATCATTATACAATAGCTTGCCTAATTACCCTAACCTGCCTCTAGTTAACCTAGTTAAGCCTTTAAATGTCACTTTAAGCTGTATAGAAGTGTCTTGAAAAATATCTATTAAAATATTATTTACTGTCATCCATGGCAAAGATAAAATAAAATCAGTTATTAGAGATGGTTATTAAAAACTATTATGGGCCAAAAATTCAGGGGGGCTAATAATTCTGACTTCAACTGTACATACTACTTAAGAAACAAAGGGGATGTCTTTCAGAAAATATGGATGACTCTAATGAACCTCTGACTCTCTGACATCTCAGATGTATTTTCATAATAAGTGTGACTCAATCACAGCAGAACTTTATTTGTTTATTATGATTTTGTATTCTGTTTGTGTTTATTTATTTATTTATTATTTATTTTTTATGACTTTGCTGCTATACATGTTGTCTGCTCATATCCTTGGTCTTTGTCCTTTTTTTTGTTTTTTTTGTATGTCATTAAACCAATAACAAAAAATTAAAAAATATATATATATAAAAAAAAAGAAAAAAAAAAAAGAAAAAACAAATAATAATAATAACGATAAAAAATGATAAAATAATTATAATAATAATCTTGTGGGCGTGGGTAGCAAGATCGCCTCACAGCAAGACGGTCGCTGGTTTGAGCCCCAGCTGGATCAATTGGCATTTCTGTGTGGAGTTTGCATGTTTCTCCCAGTGTTGGCGTGGGTTTCCTTGAGGTTCTCCGGTTTGCCCCACAGTCCAAAGACATGCACTATAGGTGAATTGAATAAGCTAATTGGCCATAGTGAATGCAAGCGTGTATGGGTGTTTCCCAGGTTGGGTTGCAGCTGGAAAGGCATCCTGCTGCGTAAAGGCATATGCTGGAGAAGTTGGCGGTTCATTCCGCTGTGGCGACCCCTGATAATAAGGACTAAGCCGAAAAAAAATGAATGAAGGAATAATCTATACCAAACAAAACAATTGTTTATACACCAAACTAAAAGCCCTGGTCATGATGTCACATGAGATGTCCCCAGCAGCGAAGAACGTAAAAATAAATATCATCCAGTATGCAGGGCAGTATACATTTCCATATATTGAAGGAGAGAACCCCAAATTTTATAAAAGTTTTTGGAAGAACCCTTTAGACAATGTCTAATTTGTTCCATTTTTATGAAGTAAACAAATCGTCATTAATCCACATGGAGTGAGTAGGTGGAGCAGACGACTTCCAATGTAGTAGAATACGGCATCTGGCTAGGAGGGACACAAAAGCCACAAAATCTGCTTTGTGTACCGTGAACAGTGAACTGACAAAGCAAGTGTACCAAACAGTGCTGTTGTAGATGCAGGTTTAATTGCTTGCCCAACTACTTGAGACATTGGGTCCTATCATACACCTGGCACAATAAGGTCAAGACATGTTTGGCGCAATGTGTTGCTATTTTCAGACCCACGATTTTCCTGCTTTGCCCCACATTGTTTAAATAGTAAATCCATTTGCGCCGCTTTGTGGACTCATGGGTGTTTTGGTCTAGAAAGGAGGTGTGTTAAGGCACATTGTTGGCGTTCGTTGTGTGCCTTAAATGCTTACACATTGCTTAATACACACAGGATGTACAGCAATACACAAATATCTTTACAAATTAAAAAGAATTGAAGGAATAAAATATTACAAAAATATTACTTTCTACATACAGTTGAAACCAGAAGTTTACATACACTAAAAAAAGGAACAATCATTTTTTTAAAAAATGTCTGATGGTAAATCATACTAAACGTTTACTATTTTAGGTCCGTTAGGATTATCTAAATCATTTACATTTGCTAAATGACAGAATAATGAAAAAAATTTTTGAGAATTTTTTATTATTTTCTAGACAGTCAAAAGTTTACATACATTTCCTTGGTTTTTAGTTTTTGTTTTGCTTTTAAACTGTATAACTTTAGTCAAATGTTTTGAGTATCCTTCCACAAGCTTCTCACAATAGTTTGAAGGAATTTTGGCCCATTTCTCCAGACAGAATTGGTGTAACTGAGTCAGATTTGTAGGCTGTCTTGCTCACACAAGCTTTTTCAACTCTGCCCACAAATTTTCTATAGGATTGAGGTCAGGGCTTTGTGATGGCCACTCCAAAACATTCACTCTGTTGTCCTTAAAGCACATTTAACTAATTTGGCAATATGCTTAGGGTCATGGTCTGTTTGGAAGACTCATTTGTGGCCATTCTATACCACATGTCTTTGGACCTGGAGGAAACCCACACGAACATGGGGAGAACATGCAAACTCCACACAGAAACGCCAACTGACCCAGCCAAGGCTTGAACCAGCAACCTTCTTGCTGTGAGGCGAACATGCTACCCACTGCACCACCACATCACCTTTAATGTTATATAATGTTGCAAAATGTTATTATTGTAGTATTTATTATATGCATATTTATATTTGTTTTAATAAAACAAGTTTAGATTTGTCCTTTTGTCGGGTATTGGAGACGTATGCATCACCATATGGGGCATAAGAATAGAACGTACGTTTGGATATAACTTTTTTGACCATACTTCTGGGATCTAGAACTGAATTTAGAAATAGTTTTGAAACAAATCTTTGTGCTTAACAAACGAAATTAAATATGTAGGCAGATGAATGTCTTCAGTGAAGTGTGTACAACACTTAAATTACTGGATGGACTGTCACCTCAGCTGGTTAGCCGCTGAGCTCTGTATATACATCTTTTTTATGTTTATGTAGCTTTACACAGTCAATTGCCTTTTGGGATTATTTCTTGCAATTATCAAATAATATGGCATGCTGTGCACACTTATTTGTGCTCACAAACCATTCAAGTGGCCTCCATTTCCCAGATGAGTGAAATTATATACTATATACCATCTCTATAAATGTCTTGTTTTATTTAAGATAAATTATCATTTATAATTTTCTTTAGACCTGTAAAGCACTCCAGAGTCTGACAGATTGATTAGCTGTAGGCTCTAGAACAGTCATCTGAAGCGTTGTCACACAGTGTTATGCCTGGATTTCATCAATAGCCTTGCATTTACTAACATAGACTATATTTAAAGTATTTGGGTGTAATTCGCGTTTTCCTCCTGTAGAGAAACGTTATAAGAACAATTCTTATTGGCTCAATGCATTACAGCAGTGTTTTTAAAAGACTAAACACTTTATTGATATAGTACTTAAACAAGCACATGTGGTCAGAACACAAACGAGTCGCAGGTAATGAAGTATTAAGCATTTCTCCCAAAGAAAAGCCTGTCTAAGCAAAATGCTAGCAGGCATCTGTAGCTCTGCTTATGCTCCACCTCTTTTTCCATTGTTTAGTATCCACTGGTCAGTGCCATGATGTGCGAACAAAATGGCGACGGTTGGCCACGCCCACTTGTAGCTTCATTTGCGCTCTTCAGAAACCTATGGGTGACGTCACAGATACTACGTCCTTATCTTTTACAGTCTATGGAAGAAAGCTGGAAACCTGTAACTGTTGAATTCCACTGAGTTTCATATGGAAGGGTTTTAGCTGTGTTCAAAAGATCTTGTTTTGTTTTTGACAGAAGAATGATGGTCTGGAACCACTTGAGTAAATAGTGAGTAAATGTTCATTATTGGGTGAACTACCCATTTAATGCTGAAGCGCTGCATCAACCCATTGTATTAAATCTTAGCTATGTTAGTGTCATGCAGAAATTTGCCTGTAGTAAACCTTTCAGGGTATTTTTACTGTGAAATATTACCTGGACTACCGCTGTGCCTATTATCAGTTTACGGCAAACGTTTTGAAGTGCATAGAGTTTATTGTCAGAGGGTTTAAAGTGATACTGAAATTCAGCACGGCTCCATTATCCCTGAGCAGTGGGGGGGGTGATCATGTGGTTTCGAAAGTGATGCTAAAACGACAGCAACTCCTGCTGGTTTCAGGCCTCAATTGTACATGGAAAACTGTGGAATTCGTTCTCTATGATTGAGGAGAGCGAGAGAACATGTGTGTGTATGTCAGAGGTATGAACTTCCCACATAGACCTTTAATGTCAGCTAAACATTAGCCTGTAAAAGACCAGCGCTAATCAACTGCTTGTTAAAACACCCCTTGAGCATTGGCTTAAGCAATGCTTAAAGTGAATTGTGCTTTGCAGAATAGAGAGAATGGAAATGCAGGATAAGGTAGTTCTTTGAACTGCCTCCTTTTTTTGTGGTTTCATTAATTGCATGTGATTATGTGGAGTCTCTTGGTAAAACTCGCCTCAGGGCACACACTCTGGGGTAGACATTATTTCCCTCTGCTGAAGGTCCCGAAAATAATTGATACAATGGTTTGAATACACTTTACATTTGTGTAGCAGCTTGCATTCGGTCTAACACACGAGTGCTTGGTGTTGTGTATTTAATACAAGATGGATGATTTGGCTAAATAAGCATATTAGAAATGGATGTTTTGGTTAATTAAATTTAAATATGTATATTTTCACGTTTGTCAGTTTGATTCTTTTTCTCTATCCCCCAGTTTCACAAACAAGGTTTAAGGCTAGTCAAGATTAAATTGCATGTTTGAGCTGTCTCAACTCAAAATAACTTGCAGTGAGATGTCTTAAAATACATCAGTGTCATTTTTTTCTCCAGGTGCACACCAGTAATATATTTTTCTAAGGCCATTTTTATAAATTTGGCTTAAAAAGCCTAATTTAACTGAGGCCTAGTCTTGGCTTAATCTAAGCCCTGTTTGTGAAACTGGGCCTAAATGAAAAGCAAAGAAAAATGTCAGAGGGATTGTTTCTGTCAAAAGTGTTCTGTCATCTGTCATTGCCTTTTTATTTTGCTTCACATAGTTTTTTTTTATTTTTGTTTTGCTTTGCATTTTTGCTTTGTTTTTCTATTTTATTTTTGTTTTGCTGTGTTCAGTTTTGCTTTTGTTTTGTTGTCTTCATTCAATTCATTCATTGAAACACAGTGGGGGTCATTGTTGTAAGATTCAGTTGACTTTCATTATGTGAAAAAAACTTTGAATCATTCTTCAAAAATCAACAAATGTGTTGTGCAGAAGAATGAAATTCAGATACAAGTATGAAATAAATAAATCAGCCTGATCTCATGAGGAAATGAAACTATTTTGCGTTTTGTCAGTTTAGTGGCTAACTTGTACAAATGCATATGATTTTAAAAAGGAGGATGGGCATCAAACCCCGCCC
The DNA here is from genome assembly GCA_903798195.1 of Danio kyathit. Lineage (NCBI taxonomy): Eukaryota > Metazoa > Chordata > Actinopteri > Cypriniformes > Danionidae > Danio > Danio kyathit. Next base: position 38,741,798 of record LR812521.1, on the reverse strand, counting down.
CTAAACCCAACCGTCATTGGGGATTAAGCAAATCATACTAAATTGTATGAATGAGATCGTATGAATTGGCTATATACACACAGACTTTTCATTTTCAGCCAGGCAGCCCAAGGGCTTCCGGTGAACTGTCTTTCCATTTCAAAATTGTCACGTTTAAGATCTGATTTCTTTAAAAATCAGCGATCTTCACTGCCTGTTAGATATACGATATGGGTCTCAGACAAGAAGCACTACATTAAATTCCATTTGCCCCCGCCATGTCTTTAAAATATGACAGTTTATTTGACCCCAGTATTTACAATAGAATTGCTGCGCTAGCCTGTTGCCACTGACGGCGCTAGTGGTTACAACGGTGTTTCATCTCGTTTTATGCTTGAACAACTAAATGAATGCTGAAGTCGATTTAACTGAATGTATTGTAATTACATTACAACACCGATGCTGCAAAAACAACCTTGTGAAATTGAAAATAGTCTCATTAAGCTTTCACTGGAAGTTTATCGTTGGCTTTAAAACTCTAGCTGTGCATAAAGCCCATTGCCGTGAGATCATGTTGGAAATAACATGTAGATGTGTTAAAAACTGGGTTATGTAGGGTGAACTATTTATTTAATTTCACACATACAAACACAGAAAATTTAGCTTTGATGCCAAATTTAGTTGTTTTTGGCTTGGGCTGTATATTTGTAATGCATGCAGTTCATATGAATTTTACCATAATAAGAAAGGGGAATTACTGATGTGAAACAGCACAACCTGAATTCTATGCAATGGCAGTACATTACCTGCATGCCTCCATCAACAGGCTGCACTTGCTGTCTATAAGTCGCTGGCTTGCATATTGACAACAGCTACAGAGGGCACAGCAGGTGCATGACTATGACAGCAATGCCCTGCAGCAGTTCTTTATGTATTTGCATTGCAACATACCATGTTTTATTATGTTCCCTTTGAAAGCAAATGAATACAAATCATATGCTAAAAGAACACTGCAGACAAATGACTTTTCTTGTCATTTGAGGATTGCAGAGAGGTGATACACTGCTCTGGTGGAGGAAGCCACTATATTGCCTGAGGGGTAACACCGACATACAACTCAGTATATGACTGCATTTGACAGCCACACATTTCTGACTTACAATCTGCCTTCACCAATTCAGCTCCTATTTTGGTGCTTGTACCCAGACACATTTATACACATTGGACCTTAGCTTTCTTCCCTCTAGCAAAGTATTTTGCGGTAACTACTTCCCTTGACGTCAGTACAGTGTACTAGAACGGCTTCGTTTCATCTTATTGGGGGCAGAATTCAGCTGGATTAATAGGTGGAGTTTCTATGCATAGATTTGGTTCAGCTTAAGCTTTTAATAATAAAAAAAAAATTGCCTGCTTTTTTTGTGCAGAAAAAATGTCCAATGCATGATGTAATCTCCTTCTCCCTCCCTCGGTTTTCAAACCTCCGCACCCACCAGCCCCCTCTTTTCCTGCTCCCTGTTACCTTGTTGTGAATCTCCATCCTGTTCTCAGGCTGGGAGAACAGAGCTGATGGAGAATCAATATTTTTCAATTTGCAGCAGCGACGTTGCTCCCTCGCATTCTAATTACAGCTTTCTGCTCTTTCTAGAAGTCTCTCGGCAAGAGAACGCGGGAGAGAGACACACACACTGCCACCACCATTCACGGCATCTCTGAAACATCCCCCGTAGGAGTAGTAGGTTTCAGCTATCATAGGCTCATGCTGAATATGGGGTTCATAATTGAATTATGCAGTATTAACACTGTGAAATTCACTCGGGCATGTGAAAATGCAAGACTTGTGTAGGAGCTAACAACAGTTGCCTACTCTAGTCATTTTGTTTATAAACAGTCTTGAAATTGCTTTTATCTATCTCGAAACACCAGCAATTCTTTAGCACACCCTAACAACCACCTAGCAAACCATTCAGATGAAGGTTGCATACAACCAACTTGGCAATCGAAGTCTCTCTGCAATTTTTTCTGGTCAGATATCTCTTCAGGTTTAGTCACTTCAAAACATTTTGTATTTTATTCCCGTCATGAGCAGCAAAGCCTTGAATATTTTCTCCATATGAGGAACATTTAGTTTTATTTTTTTCTGTAAGTATTGTTTGTGGATATCTGGGTGAGAGCACCCTTTGGTGAATGATAATAAATTACATGTGAGTTTTTAACACTTCGTAAAGGCACTGGATTTTGTGTCATATCATTGTATGCGTAATCTGGACCAGAGCAGACTGTGTGTGTGCACTGTGATAGTTAGACCCTTTCAAACAGTAATACCGGTAAAGTGCCCTACAATTACTGGAACGACTTCACCTGTAAATTAAAAAATGTGCCGTTCACACAGACTTTTTTCTTCAGAAAAGCAACATTCACATCCATTCTGTAGGTACATTCTGTGTGTTATGATCACCAGCGATCTAGCAGATTGTTGGTAAACACACCTTCACCTGGGCTACAATTCTGTCAACAAACTACAAATCCTGTCATGCACTTCGTACACGCACCTGTTCTGGGTGTTCCGTTGATTATACACACACATACACACACAGCTGGAAGCTGCTTAAGGACTGATTACTATGACTATTTATACACACTGTAAAACCCAACAGTCAACTTTATCAAATGAAATAAGTGTAGTTAACTCAAAATTGACTGAAAGTTAATTCTACTAATTTGAAAAGAGTTTTAAACTCAGTGTTGAAGGTAATGAGTTCATTAAAAACCTCATTACTTCAGCTTAACTGGAGTAAGCTCACAGTATTCATATAGATTTGTTTTTTTTTTTTTTAACTCAAATGTTTTGTAGCAATCGGTTTCCTCAAATAGTTTGAGCTGGCTTAACTTATTGGGTTTTACTGTACTCTGTTGGTTTGAGTTCTCTTTATTTATTGGGTTTTACTGTGCTCAAATTGCTTCATTTACTCAAATGGATTAAATTCACAGTACTCATTAGGATTCGTTTTTGAACTTAAAATGGTTTATTGCAATAGGTTTTCTCAATGGTTTGAGTTAGCTTAACTTCTTTGGTTTTACAGTGCAGCACACACACACTCGCACATCAAGCCTTGTTAACTGTTTTGTGACATTATGATGCATTTTCCATTGTCTAGCCTAGCCGTGTTTTGTCCCTCTGCCTTGTGTTATCATTCATTGCTGCCTGTACTGATCATTCACTTCTGCTTTGACCACGACTTTGGATTGCTCTGCATGTACCTGTTTGACCCTGTTGACCATTGCCTGCCTGACCATTATTGTAATAAACTTCACGTGGATCTTCTACTCCGTTGTCCAGCATCCATCACATGACACCGTGACATCATTAACCAGAAATTACCTCAAAATGGCTGCGCTTGTATTTGTGAACATGAAGGTGGTTAGTCTTTTTGTTGATAGTTTCTTTTTTTTCTCAAAATTTTGCATTCACGCAGCTCCTTTTGTCCTAGAGACAAACCAAAATAATTAACTATAGGAAAGAAATCTTGTCGATAGCATCAGAAGCCCCTACCTGCAGCTTTAAAATGTTTACACATATGGCTACAGGAGAAGTGTTGTAAACAAGAGATGTGAAGTAAACAGTTTTGTATGTATCAAATCGCACTCTCCTTTGCGTGCACACATCTGAACACACTGTTTGCAGTTAAACACACAGCAGTTTAAGCATTTTATTGAACATTTTTTACAGAGTACTGAAAAATCATACTCAGGTAAAAGTACCATTACTTTCCCAAAAATGTAGTGCAAGTAGAATAAAAGTATCTATTGTAAATATTACTCAAAATATTAGTAAAAAGTAGCCCTTTTAGGAGTACTCAGAAGTAAAGAGAAGTGAGTATTACACTGTGAAAGGTTGATGTGTCAATTTGTGCATGTGTAAGTGAAAACGTACCATTCTGTAGTGCATTTAGTGATTGTTTAAGGTCATTTGGTGATTTCAATCATCATACAATAAACATCCGCCATCTTCTCATTAGTGACATGAAGTCTAAACAGTCTCTCGATCATTGCGTGCTTGTGTCTTGAGGTTGCATAATGCGATTTTCTATGTGCGATTTGATTGGATGACAATCACAGAACTGGTTATTCTACTTTTAGTACTCTACTTCTTTTCTACTAGCCAATTCCCATAGACAAGAAAAATAATAAAGTAGTGCCTACAGGCTGAAAGGAAAGAGTGGAGTAAATATACCAAATACTGCACTAAAAATATACTCAAGTGAAAGTAAAAGTACACATTTTTAAAATTACTCAGTAAAGTACAATTCCTGAGAAAAACTACTCAATTACAGTAATGTGAGTATTTGTAATTTGTTACTTCACACCACTGGTTGGCATTAGGAAGAAGAATATAAGTGTTGTTTGATTAACAAGCAGCAACCTGATGTGTCTGGACAGATGATTGAAATAGTTTTACTTCTGTAAACAGCACAGAGTGTATCTAATGCAGTGATATCAGTGTGTTCTGATTGGCCCAGAGTAGACGTCTCACATTAACAGGTTCGAAACCTGTATATCCTTATATCGACAATATTTATTCAGTGTTCTCTGCAAAATTCCAGCAATTTACTGATAATGATACTACTCCTTCTGGAAATTTACCAGAATTATTCAATAATTTTCCTTCGGCTTAGTCCCTTTATTCATCAGGGGTCGCCACAGCGGAATGAACTTATTTCACAGCGGAACGCCAACTTATCCAATGGATGTTTACACAGCGGATGTCCTTCCGGCTGTAACCCAGTACTGGGAAACATTAACAGAATTAATTTTGTGAAATTTTTATGAAAGGCCTGTTCACACACAATCTCTTTACAGCGATTTATTGGTCATTTTCCAGAAAGTATGTATGTCTGAAAAGGGCTATTAACACTAAGCCAAACGTCCTTCATACCAATGGAAAACATAGTGACACTCTCTGAATCATTTATCCTCTAAATAGTGCACTATGTTGCCTTCATTATATAGAAAAGTGTAATTATGTGTAACAGGACATTCAAAATGATAGCAATCAAATATATAGCAATTCTAGTTACCTATATGCTGACTGTGGGAAGCACGGTGGCGAAGTAGGTAGCACAATTGCCTCACAGCAAGAAGGTTGCTGGTTCGAGCCCCGGGGTCAGTTGGCATTTCTGTGTGGAGTTTGCATGTTCTCCTCGTGTTGGTGTGGGTTTCCTCCAGGTGCTCTGGTTTCCCCTACAAGTCCAAAAACATGTGGTATAGGTGAATTGGGTAAGTAAATTGTCCGTAGTGTATGTGTGTAAATGAATGTCTATGTCCTAGTGATGGGTTGCAGCTGGAAGGGCATCCACTGCGTAAAAACATATGCTGGACTAGTTGGTGGTTCATTCCGCTGTGGTGACCCCAGATTAATAAAGGGACTAAGCCGAAAAGAAAATGAATGAATGAATGAATACTGACTGTGTATGTGTGTGCAATTCCTTTCCAAACTCTGGGCTTGCTGTAGATTGCCTTATGTTCCAGCATCCAGGTTTGTGGGGTTCCTACCTGCATTGTTACAAATAAAAAACTTGAAGAGTTCAGATTAACACTGTGTTGACTGTTGGTTAATATTTCCTATTTATGTTTCTCACATATGTCCATACCCTCACGATGAACGCTTGGTTACAATGTGAATAAGCGACTGATTTTAGCTGCATCTTTAGGGAACGGGATACCTTAGCATAGAGTACTGGGGATTCAATGAGAAGAAGTGCACAGTGATGTCATACTGGTTAAAGTGTGAAATTGTAAGATTTGAATGCTTATATCTCACAAATGCTAACTTTGCCACTAGCAAGACTTGTCATGAGTGTCAATTTAAAAAAAAATTGATTTATTAATCACGAGAATGCTAAATAAATAATCTAATGACAAGGATTGAACAATATGTGGATAAGATACAACAATTTGAAGGCGTCACGGTGGCGCATTGTGTAACACGATCGCCTCACAGCAAGAAGGTCGCTGGTTCAAACCCCGCCTAGATCAGTTGGCATTTGTGTGTGGTGTTTGCATGTTCTCCTCGGGTTTGCATGGGTTTCCTCTAGGTGCTCCGGTTTCTCCCACAAGTCCACAGACATGCGCTATAGGTGAATTGGGTAAGCTATATTGGCCGTAGTGTATGCGTATGAATGCAAGATTGTTTCCCAGTGGTGGGTTGCGGCTGGAAGGGCATCCACTGCGTAAAACATATGCTGGATAATTTGGCAGTTTATTCCGCTGTGGCGACCCCTGATTAATAAAATGAATGAACTATTTAAAAATCTAAGAATCTGAGGGTTCAAAAAAATTGAAATACTGAGAAAATCGCAGATGAATTGCTTATCAATGCACATTACTAATTTGAAATTGAGATTTGATACATTTACAGTATAGGAAATTCTCAAAATATCTTCATGGAACATGACCTTACTTAATATTTATGTATTTTTGACCCATACAATATATTTTTGCCTATTGCCCAAAATATATCCATGCAACGTGAAGGACTTTCATTTATATCACTGTTATTGACAGAACCAGTATATCACAGCAACCCTAACTGAAACTCCTCTGATTATATTTAGGAAACATTGGACAATCCACCCTTTACACAAGACTGTTATGACGCGTTTAAGAGTCATCATAATCTTAAATCCTTAAAAGTTTTTTTAATATTTTGATTATTAAAAAAAACGTATGAACATTTATATGCATTTATGAGTGTATTATATCATTTTTGCATCAATTAAACAAACTACCGCTTATGTGAGGTGTTTCTAATGCAGCGTCTATGAGGCTGAGAGTACATTTGACGTTATTCTTTCCTCTTGCTGGTGCATCAGTCTCTATTTTTTTTCCTTTTTCTGAAAGTCTTTATAACATCATTGAGGAGTTTGTCTTTTAATATTTGAGCAAATATGATTGTAAAAAAAAATATTTGTTGTACTCTCCCATTCACTGCGCTCTAAGTTTATCCAGCTATGATGCCTTCCGCTACTGAGAAACCTGGAAATGTGAAAAGGGCCCATACCCTAGCAATAGCAATACCCCGGCTATTCAGAATATTGCACCTTAGCATCCACCTAGCAACCACTCAGGATGCATGCGAATAGAACCAGAGCACCTTAGCATTGTGGCAGTTGAAAACATGTGAAAAAAGCAGAACTCTCTTCTTTAAGACTGGCTTATGTTGTATTTTCTCTCTCTCCAGTCTTCATCTTAGAAACCCACACTGTCTACTGTTGATTCTTTGAACCAGAATGACAGTGCAAGAACAAACCAGCCCAACAAGGAATAAAGTTTCTTGTGGCGCTGCTGTGTGACTTGATCTGAATGAGAACAGTGGAACAAAGAAATAAAGCAAAGGTTTAAACAAAATTTACACAGGGACTCTGTTGCCATGGCAATGGCAGACATAACCTCACCCCTCCACATGCACACATACACACTCAGTGATAAATACCAGGTATTGCATGTCTGCATGTGCGCATCATAAAGCTTACCTCGGCTAAAGATCTCTTCATTCTTGTACTTTAATCTTATTGATGCCCCGAGAGAGAGAATATCTTTACGGGTGTGCAGCGTGATTGTAAAAGTGTTTCATGGGGAGAATGATACAGCTTGTTTATAGTACTGCATGACACAAAGAATGGCTTTCAGGATAAACAACGCTTCGCAGTTTTCAGTTTCATGCTTCCTGCTGTCCTGTGTTTTTTTAGTTGACTAAATTGATTAAGCTGACCCCCACTGCTGCACAATATGCAGAAACATGAGGTTGGATGCTTAATAAAGCTTTTACGCTCTTGTCCATCTGCAACGCTGTCTCTGCTCTGAAACAAATGTGGACTTGCCATCATTTACCATCTGCCACGATGTAAAGATGAAACATCCTCAATCTTCATTGTCACTGAAAAAAAAAGGTGGCCCATCAACATTTTTGCAGAACAAAACACATTTATACACACAGTTTGACAGGATCCACCAACTTATCCGTGTTTAGTTACATTTGTTGATTTCAGCCATTCATTCATTCATACATTCATTTTCTTTTTGGCTTAGTCGCTTTATTAATCTGGGGTCAACACAGCGGAATGAACCGCCAACTTATCCAGCACATGTTTTTACGCAGCGGATGCCCTTCCAGCCGCAACCCAACACTGGGAAAACTCTTTCTTTCTTTCTTTCACTTTTCTATATTGTAACATAACTTAAAACAGTCTAATAAGGGCAGAGCAAACCATTACAAATAAAAGAATAGGGGTGAAATCAAGGGTGACGCGATGGCGCAGTGGCTAGCACGATTACCTCACAGCAAGAAGGTCACTGGTTTGAGCATCGGCTGGATCAGTTGACATTTCCGTGTGGAGTTTGCATGTTTTCCCTGTGGTCATGTGGGTTTCCTCCAGGTGCTCTGGTTTTCCCCACTAAAAATTGTCCATAGTGTATGTGTGAGAATGAGAGTGTATGGATGTTTCCCAGTGATGGGTTGCAGCTGGAAGGGCATCCGCTGCAGAAAACATATGCTGGATAAGTTGTCGGTTCATTCCGCTGTGTTGACCCCAGATTAATAAAGGGACTAAGCCAAAAAGAAAATGAATGTATGAATGAATGGCTGAAATCAACAAATGTAACTAAACACAACAAACATATCAACATGTGTAAACTGTACATCAGTTTGAGCACTATTAAATAAAATAAATTATATTATATCAAATTATGGCTCTTGAATTATTATTATTATTATTATTATTATTATTATTATTATTATTACATGCCTGATTTTCAGTACAATCAGTACTGTAACCCTTAACTAGGAAATATTTTGTTCTTTGTGCAAGCTTTGCCTTTAGTAAGCAAATAAAATATCAAAATTCAAATCAATAATTTGTGTAATGTCATTTTACCTGGGTATCATAGTCTTGTGCTCTCCTGTTTCATATAAACACAACTGCTGATACCTTGTTTTGAGTATATATTTATCAATTACATAATGAAAATGAAATCAGATGACTTCAGAATGAAACCACTGTATAATAAAAATCTATAAAAAAGTATATGGTTCAAATCTGGCAGCTGTGGTTGGCAGATTATTCAGAGTGAATGCATCTGATGCATCACTATCAGAGTGTTCTGATTAGCCCAGAGTAGACATAAAAGTTCAATTCAAAATTCAAATCAATAACTTGTGTAATGTTATTTTATTACATTATCTGGGTATCACAGGCGTTCGCTCTGCTGTTTCATATAAACACAACTGCTGATACCTTGTTTTGGATATATTTATCAATTACATAATGAAAATGAAATCAGATGACTTCAGAATGAAATCACTGTATAATAAAAATCCATAAAGTCTATGGTACAAAACTGGCAGCTGTGGTTGGCAGATTTTTATTGGTAAAAATACAGTACACTGTAAAACAAAAAATATGATCAATTAGTCCTGACAGCATATGTTTTTAGGTCATTGTAACTCATTAAACTAAGTTAATCATGCTCTAACTTAATTTTATAAGTTACGCAAGCTGTTTTAAGTCAATTTAACATAATATAAGTTCAATGGACTCATAAGGTTAATTTGATTCAGCTTAAAAATTTAAGGCAGCAGGATTTTTTTTACAGTGTACAATTATTTTGGAGTTTTCAGTAAGATTCTGTATTGCATTCATTTATATAATGTTAAAGGAATAGTTTATTTACTCACAAATATTTTGTTCTTCTGTTGAACACAAAACAAGATATTCTGAAGAATGTTGGATAAAAGCAGCCATTGACATGCACAGAACAAACAATACTATGGAAGTCAATGGCTGTTTCTTCCAACATTGTTCAGAATATCGTCCTATGTGTTCAACAGATGAAAGAAACTCAAATAGGTTTGGAACAAGTGAGGGAGAGTAAGTGATTATATAATTTTCATTTTAGGGTGAACTATCCCTTTAATACACCAACATTTTTATAGATTAACCTGTACATTATGTATGTACACAGATAAAACACTCCCAGAAACAGTTAATGATGAACTGAAACGCACAAGCAAAGATAACAAACAGCTTTTTCACAAGCAGAAAAAACATAAGAAGGGAAGGTACCATTCACACAACTACTAAACACCATCATGATAACTTACATGCCACTAAAATAATTCAATAGACACGTTTTCACATTGTTAGATGTAACATAAAGCCGTAATGTATATAACTGATGAGAAAAAATGAAAAAGATCTACAATAACGTAAGCAAAAACATAGATTTTGAAGTATAAAAATCAATTTATGGACATTCACCATCACATTCATTAAGGAAACCTACTGTTAATGTAACACATTTTTGTAACGTAATGTTTTTAAAGTATTTAACCGTTAAATTCTTGGCTGTTTTTTTTTTTTTTTTTTACAATGCAATAAGTAAGTAAGATTGTTTTGAACACTGTAAAAAATTATTACAGGCCCGTAGCCAGGGGGGGTTCGGGTGGTTTGAAAGACACATCCCCCACTGATAAAAAGTCCAGAATTTGTCCCATTTATGAGCTCATTTGTCTTATTTTGACAGCTATGCCATCATAAATTGTGAAAATAACCCATCAAAGAAGGCTTCCAATGAATGCAAACAATTATTTTTCATGAGTCCAACATCCAGCTGTGCAAGAAAACATACAATATGATGAAAGTGAAGTCATCTTTCACTACAAGTAGCCCAACTTTTATTCTGAATCTTAGACCTAATTCTTGAAAGAAAAAAAAAATACCAATAAAAGGTTTGAAGCACCACAAGCAGCTCAAATTAAAGTTTCTTTTAATAATAATTAGGCTATTTTTGTTATCCATGAACTTTCAAAATGTACTTTTTTCTAGAAGAGACTAGAAAAATTGTCAAGCTCTACATTATTAATATTATTATGTTTCAATGTTTTAATATTCAAATTGCCTTAAGTAAAATACCATTACTTGCCTAAAAATGTAGTGGAAGTAGAATAACAGTATCCATTGCAATTATTACTCAAGTATAAGTAAAAAGTAGCCCTTTTAAAAGTAGTCAAGAGTACTAAGTAGAGAGTATTACGCTGTAAAAAGCTGATGCATTTACATGTAATTTGTGGATGTGTGTAAACGTAACATTCTGTAGTGCATTCAGTGATTGCCCAGCAGGCACACAACATCATAAGACATTAATATTAGGTTAGATTTAGGTTGTGATGTCAGGTGACCAAAATTCAATGTCTAGCCAGCGTCTAAGGAGAACATTATTTTGATGCCCAATAAAAGCATCAAGTGACGTTGATATTTGGTTGATTTTAGCTTGTGTTAGAAAGTGAGCAAAATCCAGTGTCATATTGACGTCAAATACTGACATTTATTCATCAGGTATGGCAACCAAAATTCAACGTCATAGTGGTAACGTCCACACAACGTCAAGCTGTAACATCATTAGATGTTGATATTTGGTACCTTCTAGGTTGGACATTGACGTCGGGTTCTGATGTCGACCTGATTTTCATTTCCAAACAAAATGCAATGTCCCCATGACATTGGGGTACAATGTCAATCTGATGTCATGTTGACGTCTTGTGCCTGCTGGGTGTTTAAGGCCATTTCGGTCATCATACAGTAAACATCCGTCATCTTTTCATCAGTGACATGCATCTAAAAAGTCTCTGGGTCAATGCGTGTGACAATTTTGGACATCTTCCTGGACAATTTTAATGCTTCCAATCAGTTTGCTATAAATCGCCCAAGTCTCGCTGTAGTTCATCATGATGCAATTTACCTTATGTGCGATTAGATTGGACAGGAATCACAGGACTGATTTTTCTAATTCCCATAGACAAGAAAAAATAAAGTAGTGACTCTGATTTGAGGAAAATTAGTGGAGTAAATGTACCAATACTGACTTAAAATGTACTTAAGGGAAAGTAAAAGTACACATTTTTAAAACTACTTACTAAATAATAATTTCTGAGAAAAACTATTCAATTACAATAGTTTGAGTATTTGTAATTTGTTACTTTACATCACTGCTAGGAAGGTTGAATGTGCTGGTCAGTTTGTTATTTGCCCAATAAATGGCAATAGGCTAGTTTTTTCTTTATTCTATATATTGAACATATTTTTTTGGTACCTCAAAAAGTGTGGTTATGATGACCATCCGACAAGCTAATCCAGCTAAAAATAGTGCTTAAAATAAATCAATAAAATCAATAACAATTCAATAAAAATGAGGCGAATAACTGCAGAAAGGTCAATTAAAAAAAAAAAAAAGAACCACCCTTTTCCCCAGGCTGGCTACGGGCCTGTATAAGATAACAAATAGATGAGATTTAAAATGTTTTTAGTGTAGGGGTTTGGTGGTGGTGTTAACACGCACACAGGCTGCAACCAATCAAATTCTGCTTGCTTCAGTGATATTGGAATGCCTGACCTTCCCAACTACTCCTTTCCCAGGAAGACTTCTCTCAATCCAATCCAATTAGCTTAACAGTGTGTCACCACTACACCAGTTCTGAGCAGCGGGAAGCCACCACACATGCGCTCTCACAAACGCACAGCCAATCATTCACACACATATTTCATTTTTTCAAGCGCAAGTCAAATGAATAAAAATACTAATCTTCTGTGTTTCTCTGTCAAATCTGCTACTTCTGATTTGAGATGTTGTATGTTCTGGATCACATGGGTATAAAAAATTATTTACTGAGGTTATTTAATAAGTGCAATGATGCCTTTATGTTATTTACAACTGTAGAATACACTAGCATTCTACCACTACTATACCTGCCAGACGTACTAAATATGTCCCACAAACTGAAATATTGCTATGATTTCATACCCTTTTCCTGTATATAAAGTGAATTTGTGCAATCTACATGAAGCTCTAGAAATACAGTATAGGTGACTTGATTTGATTACAAGCCTTCAGTTGCAGTGGTGTAAAGTAACATATTACAAATACTTTAATTACTGTAATTGAGTAGTTTTTCTTTGATCTGGCTGCTTTCTAAATGCAGCAAACCATAGGAAGCATTAAAAGTGTCTGAGAAGATGTCCAAAATCTTTACACAGAATGATTGAGAGACTATTTAGATGCATATCGCTGATGAAAAGATGATGGATGACGACTATTTGATGACATTTCAAGTCTTAAACAGTAAATGCACTACAGAATATTACGTTTACACACACAAACTGCATGTAAACGCATCAGCTTTTCACAGCATAATACTCAATACTCATGAGTACTTTTAAAAGGGCTACTTTTTACTCATACTTTGAGTAATATTTACAGCAGATACTTTTACTCTACTTGCACTACATTTTTTGGCAAGTAATGGTACTTTTACCTGAGTATGGTTTTTCAGTACTATTTCCACCACTCTTCAGTTTAATACTGAGTTAAAAACAACAACACAAAGTGTGTTTTGTGCATTCATTGTAAATAATGATGATTTAAAAAAGCACTAAAAGTGCTTAATTGGCTTATAAGTTCCATATAGCAGATATCTTTAAAGGTGATTGTGTGAAATCTGACTTTTTAAGCATGTTACAACTAACCCTTTTTCTGCTAACCCTTGTTAGGTGGTTAGGTTAGGTGGGGTACATAGTAACATTTTTACTCCTGGCACTTTTTATTGGCAAGGCAAGTTTATTTATATATTTATTTTATTTATTTATATAGCACATTTCATACACAATGGTAATTCAAAGTGCTTTACATAAACATGAATAAAAGAAACAAGAAAATAAAAAATTATTAAAAGAATTAAAAATTATTTAAACTGGTAAAAACAGATTAAAATGTGTTAAAACAGGTTATAAAATAATGAAAAAGAAAATAAAGACATGATAGTGCGATCTGTGGTACGTAGCACAGTGCTCATTTAGTAAAGGCACAGCTAAACAGATGTGTTTTCAGTCTGGATTTGAACGTGTCTAATGTTGGAGCATATCTGATAATTTCTGGAAGCTGATTCCAGCAGCAGGGGGCGTAGTTCCAAAAGCATGAACAAGTTTCTCTAAGTCCTCACTGGAAACAAAGCATCTAATTCTTGCAATACTGCATAGAAACCATAGGTCTAGCGATCATACTATCAGTGCTCATTTGTAGGGGAGGCTTGTGTGTTGTTGGTGAAAAACATATGGTTTGTCTAACCTCATAACTTCATTCATTATTTGTCCAAAGCCAAAAGTGTTACTTTGTGCGCCAATCTCCCCTATAGAACAACAACAACAAAAGTTTTAGATATGTTACTCCACTCTTACATTTTTTTTGCTATGAATAGGAATTCACTCGGGGCAAAATGGTTGAGACTAGGCATGGGCCAGTATGAGTTTCTGATCCTATGATAACCTTGGATAAAAATACCAAGGTTTCACAGTGTCACGGTATTATGATCACTGCTCTAAAATCAGTTCTTTTTAAATGTTTGGGTTAAAAAAAGCAACCACTTTTCCCCCTTTGAACACATTATATTTTATTTTAGGAAACATTTAAAGTATTTCGAAACAGTAAATATGTCAGGCTAAATAATTCAAATAAATCATTGACTTCTGCTTTCACATAAACAACACATAAAAACCTTTAAAACCAAACCACGGTAAACATTTAAACTGGTTATCATCCCATGCTGAAACCAAATTATTTTCAGGACATACAATATGACATCTTTAATACTTTCCGCAACTAAACAAATAACATGCAGTGCGTTCCAAATGTCATATATATATAGGAGCGAAAACTATCATCCAAACTGCAGTAGTCAAAACTGGCCACTTTGAAGGGCTCTCAGAATGAAGGATTTCAAGGGCACAAGTGATGGACACTTCAGGCCTCCATGAACGCAGGGAAGTTGTTTGGTGTCAAGCACTGTGTTCCATTCAGAAGGGCTCATCCCTATGCCCTATTCTTTTATCCTATCCCTTTGAAGCTGGGTAAAGCCTTCGAATGCGAAGATTAGGCCATAGGGATGAGCCCGAATGGAACACATTGTAGTTTGAGAAACTCGAAAGATCTATTCTCTTGCCGTTGTTCAATGGCGACCTCATGTGGACTCTACTATATAGTTGCGCACAGGGATTAATGATTTATGATACATGTATTTCAATTACGTATTTTAAATACAAAATAGTATTTTGTCATTTGTATTTGATAGGGTTGATAAAAATGGCTCACTATTTTGTATCAAAATACTTTGGTGTCTTGTATTTCTGTATTTTGAAAATACTGTAAAATACTTTTTGAGAAGTCTACAAGATAACATCATACAAATGCAGCATTTGATTAGAGCTTTCTGTTATTTGCAAAGGCTTGAGATCAGACTAGAAAATTGATTAATATTAAAGAAGTTGATCAATGCTTGGAGTATGGATGGAAATTATGCATCACATATATAGAAACCCACATAGCAAAATTTCTCTGGCCCAGATCCGGATGATTGGACCAAATCTGGCTTCCATACAAGGGCCAAACATGGACCATATCTGGGCCAAGTCTCAGCCAACTTAATAACCCATAACTGGGCCTGAACTAGGCCAGATATGTTGGTGTGTGACGAATGCAATGAATTTGATAAACCCATAAAGCATTTTGCTTTATAGCCGAGCTTTTTTTCGAAGTGACCTAATTGCTAGAATTTTTTATTTACTCCAAAATTATTTAAATGTATTTTAAATGTGGGTCAAGACAGGCCAAACTTACGTGGCCCACATATAAAGTTTTTACATCTGGGCCAAATACTACATTTGATATCTGGCCCAAGTCTTGTGTGCCGCCTTAAAGACGATGCCACCTCTGCCAAACCTGGGCCATCTTTGGCCCACATGTTGCATGCCAGTGCCAGACGAATGCCTGCTGTGCCAACTTTGTGCCAAATCTGGGCCAGAATTCTTTGCTACCTGGGAAGTAACAGACAAATAGCAGGGGTAAATTCGGGAGCAAGTCAAAATAAGACAGCAAAATAAGACAAAAAACATAAAGTCCTACAGTGGCGATAGCTACAAAACTTCATTGGCTGTTTCTAATGCCAGTAGCTGATCTTCAGGTGCTCTTTATACTTAATTACAACTTTAACATAGTTAATCGGTATGAGAATTTATTTTTTATTTTTAATAATACTCCAATCTATAGACTGGTCAAAAACTCCCAACTCAGGTTTTATAGCAGCCAAAACAAATAGCTACAGCAGCTACAGCAGATTTTAGTAGTTTTCAGAAATCATGATTTTACATTGAGTATTGGAGATTTCAATTGCAAAAATGTTGAAACATAAGACTTTTAAGATATGGTGGCAGTTTTTACAATCAAGAGATATAATACCATATTCCAACTCATTATCTGGATTAAATGTTTTTTTTACAGTGATTACAGTGATAATCTTCAAGACAGTACTTTCTGTATGAAATTTGTACAACATCTGTACTAAAATCAAAGAGAAACACAAGTTACATTTTTATGATCCCTTTATGAATCAGGTGCAGAGAAGCTGACTTAAACTTGCTTAGAGAAAAACTGCTGTTATCAATTATTGTTTACTTCACTAAATCAGTTTAATAGTGAAGGGATAGAGCCTAATGATATAACGTTTGCAAGGAAAGCATGCTTCCTTGTAAAAATACAGTATTTTATTTTGATACATGTTGTGGCTGCTGTATTTTGTAGTTTATTTTGATACTCTTAAAATTGAGGTATTTGGTATTTTATTTTAAAATACATTTGAATGTATTTTTGCCATTCCCCGGGTTAAGCATACCTGGATAAATTAAATTAAATACATTTTGATGTAATATGCAATTTTTATATGCTACATATAATTTTAAGCAAACTGAGCTATTGCTATTATTTTTATTATTATTAATATTATTTTACTTTTCATCTGTAAAAGGTAATTCTGTAGACAAAAAGTGTGTTAAGATTTGATAGCATGAGTACCCTCTCATGGAACACCATTATGATTCAACAGTTAAGTAATCATTATGTAAAAATAGCAAATTGGGCTCAATCTTCCATTGCTGGTTACACCACAATATGGACATTTATAATGTTTATTCATTTTTTATATCTATACATTATACTGTATTATATATTTATATCTAGGCCTATACATTATATCTTTTGAACTATTCAAAAGTTTTCAAGATTTACATCATGTATCTTTGCAGAGCATCAGTGAGCATTTGAATCAAGCCACACTTTTCATTAGAATGAATTAAAAATGTTTTTCAGAAAACATATTTCCCAAAACCAGGACATCCCTAACTGCATGAGATACAACGCCCTCTTATGGACTGAACAAACGCATGATCCTAAAAGCCATGTGAGCAAAGGAATGTCAGACTGAGTCATCAGCACATCCATACAAAGCGCCTTTATATTGTCTTTGGCTGATGGCGACTGATAACATTGACGTGGAAGTGTTTTTCGTGAGAGAAGCAAGTTGGGATTTTATTGACGCAGAATTATTGGCTACAGGCGGAGCAACAGCAATGGAGAAAAGAAACCGAAACCTAAGTCTCCATCATAAACAAAAGATTTACCTGTAGCTATCTTTACTCAGTCTAGCAGGTTTACAGTACATCAGCATAGCAGGCTGTACGATGGAGACCAGGTGAGTAGCCTGTTATATTATATACGTAATATAAGTAATATTTTAGATCGAAGTTGTTTGTTTGCTGCCATATGTTAAAGTTACTCAATGATAATTATCTGTCAACACTTGGGCTACTCATTTACTTAGTTATTTTGAGTTTGCTTCCCTGTTGAACACACAATAAAATATTCTGAAGATTGTTGTTGGGTAAAGTCAGCCATTAACTTTAACTGTATTTTTTGTTCATATGGATGTCAATGGCTGTTTGTTTCCAACAATCTTCAGAATATCTTGTATAATGTTGAACAGAAGAAATACATTCTTAAAGGTTTATTGTTTATGAGTAAATTGTGAGGAGTACATTTTGAGTGAACTATCCCTTAACATTAGCCATTTCAGAGTGAAATCCTTGAGTTCGTTTATAACCAGGTGAAGAAAGAGCTTAACTTTTGTTCATCAGATGAGATAAGTTATATAACAAAACAACAACACGGAAAGCAGAAAAACAAGTTAGTTCATTTTTAATTTCCTTGCCTATTCTTGCATTGTTTTTGTTAGGTCTTAAAATCAATTTAAATTGTATGAAGCTTTGAGTCGACTAACTCATTTATTTCCAGTGTATTTTGTAATATTTTCCTAATTTATATGAGTTCATTTCAGTTCAAAACGGCTGTAATGTTTCTAAATTTAGATGTTAACATTTTTCTCTTTACAAACAAACAATGTGGCTTAGGCTGTAATTATTGAATATGGTTTGCCAGTGTGTCTTCTTTATAGTCCTCAACATCCTGGGAAAAAAACATCTCTGTATTTACCTTAAACAGACGTCAAACATTGTTATCAGTGAGAAGCCTATGACCAAAGACTACATAACACTTGAAAGAATTGTTGAGATACACTGATGATTCGCTAATACTATACTAAATGCATAAAATACAATTTGACATGTAAGGAAAAACTGTAAAAAAAACAAAAAAAAACAATCACCATTGACATTTAGGGCAATATGTACTTTCAAAATCAGATTTTTCAATAGCAGCTTCATGATTGTTTACATTTTAAACATTTGGTGACACAGTTGGCATGAATTTGCATGATTGCCAAATATTGCGAAAGTTAGAGCAAAGCCCAACAGTGTATTGCAGTAAACACCACACAACAAACTGTTGTCACGAACCTAACCTAGATATTATCACAAAAGGGAACTACAGCTCTTTTGTTTTGCATGACTGTAAGGCAACCTAAAATCTGCCCTGCCCATTCAGAATGAGCTGCTAGTTATGTTAAGACATAATATCATATACTAAACATATTTTGGAATGCATTACATAATTATGTGCTCTGATTAAATATATTATTGTTGCTCAACAAATCCTTCTGTTTTGATTCTTGACACAGGGAAGAACTACAGCAGCTCCTCTCAGAGTATGTCGAAAACACACTCAACTACATCCAAACAGTGAGAGACTTCTGCGACAAGCAACCAAAATGGACCCTTCAGAGGGAGACAGAGCTGGAGAACATGAGAGACATCAAGGACCAAGCAGACCAAGTCAATCTAAAGTTTGACCACGTTCAGCGCTCCGAGAACAAGTTCAAGGCTTTTGGAGAATTCCTGTGGAGTGGTTTAACTCAGGTCACAGCTGAGTCCAGATATCAGGAGCTGGAGAAGGAACTGGGTGCTGTCCTGAAGGATACCCTCGAGGGGCTGGAGAAACTTGACCACTTTCTGGATGCAGTGGAGAAGCTTAGAGTCACATCGCTGTTTGTGTTCACCGGACGAAGCTTCTTGCCAAAAGGAGTGAGTCCAGAAAGTGTGCGATCGGTCATCACAGCTGCCAGGATGGCCTCTCCTCTTCTAATTCACTTCAAACGAAATGCGGAAACCTTCTTCCTTCCTTCACTCAGTAATCTGGACGTCCTGACCTTTCAGCTGGACAAATACATACGAATCACAGAACAGATTTGTGAGAAGATTGAGAAAAAGTTAGTACTTGAATTCATTTGTTTTACTTATTTGATTAAGTAAATATCAATTTACGCAGGTTACCAAATCACCATAGTGGCAATTTTAAAGTGAACAAGTTAATTTCATATTTAGATCTATAAATAATATTTTTTTTGCATTATTTTTTTTTCCTGTCTCACAGATCCAAGAGTTTTTTGTGGTTTGAAGATGTCTATAGGTAAGTGTTCCAAATCATACAATTAAGAAAAAAAAATCAATAGGAGAAGATAAGGAAAGATTCAAACATCATTATAAAATATTGATACAAGTGAGTATTGTGATACTACACTACCTGACAAAAGTCTTGTCGCCTTTAGGAACAACAAATAATAACTTGACTTCTTGTTGATCATTTGGTATCAGAAGTGGCTTATATGAAATGCAAAGGCCTCTAGATTACGCTTATTTTATCAAAATAAAATATGATCATGCCTTGATTTTTAATTATTTAATTAGGACAGTAAGGTCTGACTTTGCTTAGACAAAAGTCTTGTCACTTAACAGAAATAATGTACAGTATAGAATATAAAGTCATGGTGCAGTGGAAAAATAATGAATATTGTGTATGACTCCCATGAGATTGCAATAACTCAAATAACTTATTAATAAAGTCATCTGGAATGGCAAAGAAAGCGTTCTTGCAGGACCCCCAGAGTTTATCAAGATTCTTTGGATTCATCTTCGATGCCTCCTTCTTCATCCTAGCCTAGACATGCTCAATAATGTTCATTTCTGGGGACTAAATGAACATTTACTTGACTGATTTCTGTGAGAATCTTGGGTCCATGCGGGTTCCAGTAGGTCTTCTGCAGTATTTGTGATGATTGAGATGCAGTTCAACAGATGATTCATTGGAAAAATCCACTTTCTGCCACTTTTCCAAATGATAACTAAAAAGTCAAGTTATTATTTTTTGCTCTTTCAACTGGGATCAACAACAAGACTTTTGTCAGGTAGTGTATGCTTGGTGATGATGTATTAATATTCAAAAATTCCTGTTTTAGCATTTATATGTATAAGATTAATGCAAGTGACTTTGTATTGGATTAAAGTAAAACCCTGATGCTAGACACAGTGTTACTTTCACTGAACATAAACTGACAGGAAGAGGCACAAAAATGCACTGCTATTATTAGCATTAGCAAATTAGCTTGTTAGTTGGTAACTGAACTGCTGTACTAAAAGCCACCACAGTACATAGAGGTAAATTGTGAATTGTCTTTCACGAAATAAAGAAAGCACCAAAGAAGATCAATAACAGACATGTTATTTGCAAAATTCAATATTTGAGGAACACTTTTGGTGTTCAGAATGGTTTTCAGGTGAAGATGTAAATATGTTTGCACACTTTCCACACAGTAGCAAAATGACAACAAATACAGCAGTTAAGACAAAAATCGGATTGTAGGGATATTGGTGCTGTATGTTTGCACCAGCTCTGCAATTCAGCACTCCAGTCCCATCAAGTTAATTAATATTTAACTTCATAAAATAGATTGCTTGAATGTTAAATTTATAAAGTGGACAATTCTCTTTCTGGTAATTACATGGCAAACGGCTTTAATGAAAGCTTTATAGCAGGATGTAAGAATACACACAGTGCATTCAGAAAGTTTTCAAAGCTCTTTTTTTCCACATTTTTTAACATTACAGACATATTCTGAAATGGATTGAATTTATTATTTTTCCTAAATAACGTGAAAGAAG
The DNA here is from genome assembly GCA_903798195.1 of Danio kyathit. Taxonomy (NCBI): domain Eukaryota; kingdom Metazoa; phylum Chordata; class Actinopteri; order Cypriniformes; family Danionidae; genus Danio; species Danio kyathit. The sequence continues at coordinate 38,720,499 of LR812521.1, read as the reverse complement.
TTTGCTTGAGATCTTTGCTAATTTATTACAAATAAAAAATAAGACCAACAGAATCACATGTACAGACAGTACAATAACTAATCACTGTCTTTGGTCAATACTTTGTTGAAGCACATTTGGCACCAATTACAGCATAACGTCTTTTTGAAGATGATTCTACAAGCTCGCAACACCTATTTTTGTGCAGTTTCTCCCATTCTTATTTGCAATACCTCTCATGCTCCATCAGGTTGGATGGGGAGCGTGGTGTACAGCCATTTTCAGATATCTCAATGTTTAATCAGGTTTAGGTCTGGGCTCTATGTGGACCACTTAACTACATTCCCAGAGTTGTCCTGTAGTCACTTCTTGGTTAACTTAGCTGCGTGATTATGGTTGTTTTCCTGTTGAAAGTTAACATGACTCCAGTCTCAGGTCCAGTGGACTCAGGTTTTCATCAATGACGTCTCTGTACGTTGCTGCATTCATATTTCCCTCAATCTTTACTAGTCTCTCAATTCCAAAACATTAATCCTGTGTTTGTTTTTTATTTATTTATTTGCTTGGTTTGTTCTGACATGCACTGTTAATTTTGGGACGTCTGAGTTTTATTAAAATTTTTTACTTATTATATTTTCTGTAGAGGTTTGAGTAAAATAATGACTTTAATTCATTTTGGAATGAGGATGGAACAAAAAATATGAAAAAAAATCTGGATGCACTGTATATATCTTAACAAATGATATAATTTGTTTACCTAAATACATCTACAAGCACTTTAATATATTTGATTTACTCAAAATAAACTAAAGCTTGTGCTCATGATGTTGTATGTTAAATGGACTTGTTAATGCAAATGCAGATGCATGCTCTAATTAAATAAAATATCTTGCTCTTTTAAGCATGTGTAATGAGCTCATTAAGACCTTTTCCTCTAAAATTTCCTTTAAAATAGAAAATGGCAGCTATGGAATGCAGTGTCACACCCCATATAGTGTTGCAATGCAAGATATTTGACGGTACGCAGCCCAAATGAATTTTTATGACCTTTAGACTAAATTAAGTAAATTAAGAGAAACATCCCATTTAAATTCAGTTATTTTTTTCATTAGAATATCTGAAAACTTCAGTTTTGTGCAAACTAATTTTATTTTGGATAATACATCATCACCTTTCACTCCCACTATTCTTTATTACAGTTTATCAGTAAATGTTTGGCATCTTTCCTTATCTTACCCTACAATGCAAGCAATTTCATTCCTTATGGTGTTTGGGATACAATAAGATTGTTAAACCTGTTAAAACTCTTTACAGTTGTAAAAGGGTTGAACCTCTAGTAAAGTTCAGTTTGAACTTAAGTGAGGACTCCATGCAAAACATGCTCAATCATTTGAAGCAGTTGTGCAAAATAAGGTGAGACCTCTAGCTTTTTTATTTGATCAGCTGTTTCTTTTCTGTCATGAATGCCTGCTGTGAACAATATACTCTTTTATTGTTTAGGAATGATCAGAACATCAGGCTGACCTTCATTTTTCAGGAACATGCTCAGAGCTTCATTGGTATATTTAGTCAGCGTTGCTCTAGAATGGAGCAGTTCCTGACAGATCTGGAGGAGAGCGCAGTTCAGCTGGACAGGATGAAGATGGGCGCCAGTATCTCCACTGTGGCTGGCAGTTCAGTAGGGGTGGCTGGAGGTGTTTTGTCCATCGTTGGTCTTGCTCTTGCCCCTGTAACAGCAGGGGTGTCACTGGCTCTCACTCTGACAGGTGTTGGTCTTGGGGTGACCAGTGGCGTCAATAGTTTAGTAACAGGCATCACTGAAGCAGCAGTCAACAACCATCATGGGAAAAATGCACAGAACATTTTCCAGAGATACATGGATGATGTTCGGAAGATACTAGACTGTCTGGAGCTGGCCAGTAAGGAGGAGCGTTTGGAAGGGCTTGATACTGTAGATGTGTCTTCAGCAGGAAGGTTGATTGCTCGTGCTGGAGGAGTAGCCAAAGGTATTGATGTTATAATAGATGCAGCTTCAGCTGTAAAAGTGCTCAAAAGTGAAGAGGTGATTGCGACCGCAGCTAAGGTTGGACTACAGGAAGCACAGAGCGCTCGCAGCATTCCCAAACTAGCTGCAGACCTCCCTGACATTGGACAGCTGGCAAAAGGAACCCCCCTAGCACTTACAAAGTCTGCTAGAGCTGGATTTATCACTCTAAATGCCCTCTTTATTGGCCTAGATGCCATTTTTATTTGCAAAGAAAGCATAAGTCTGGCTAAGGGCAGTAAGAGTGATGCCTCTCAGCTCATCCGCTCCAGAGCAACTGTGTGGAAATCTGAGCTGGAGGCCTGGCAGAAGATACATGATTCCTTATGCATTGGAATATGGAGATTTAGGAAGAGCCAGGAAGTGTTAGAGCAACTCTTTTTGCCATAAAATACTAAAACACTCTACAGGAGTTTGAATTAGCATCAAGCTTTTGCAACGATTAAGCAACTACTTTGAACTGCAATTAGACCTGTTCTTATGGAACGCTAATCAAGTTTAGCTGCACAACACTTTCAGACTTGTTCGATATAATAATTTATGCCTGTAAAAAAAAAAGCATTAAGAAATAGCAATGCACTAGCAATGAATGTTTTGAGAGCTAAAAGTCAATATACTGTACTGGATATAGTGTATAAGCTTAAAGCTGTTTATTCTGTGTATGTATGTGCATTGTAAAATCAGCTGTAGTTTTGAATAAATGCAAAACACAGTGACAAAACAATGTTGATTTTGTTTAGGGTGGTTTGAGGGTTTTGTGTGCTTCACTTAAACACTGACAGATCAAGTCATATGATAAAATGGGCGTATAAGCATAAAAGGATATCCTGTGGACTGTTTATAACATCTTTTTTTTTTTCAACGATGACAGACAAACAGGCAACTTTTGCTAATTGTAAGCTAGAAGTGAATTTTATTAACAATTATAATGAATACGAAACAGTTTTACCTCTGAAATATCACAGAAAAGCTGGTTTAATGTAGAACTTGATTACAAAGAGATACTTGAAACACTAAGTTGGCTAAAGGGCAGAATTTTGGGGAAGTCAATTTCATTAGATTCTCAATGACAGAACAAACAAAACTTTACAACAATTTACAATATTACAACAAGTTGTGATAGTACAGGTCATTAATCATCTGATAAGTACCTAAACAATAAAGTCGTGTCGCTTACAATAAGATTACGTTAGTTAAGTTGTCAAGTTAACGCAGTGGTAACTGGATCAGTTACATAAAGCAATGGCGGCCTCTGGCGGTGAGTTGCAAGAGTTCTTTTCTAGCTTTCACTGTTGTTTGCAGCTCAGACGAGAGTTACTTCCGCCGTCACCGAGAGGAAGCTTGTTGCTCTGATTGTCCTTAACCCAGTCTTTCTGCTCCACACCTGAAAAAAAACAAACAAACAAACCAAATAATAATACACTTGGAGGAATTAACTGCATATTTTTGTGACAACATTGACAACAGTTCTCCAAATAAGTTCTGGTCTGGCGTGTTTGTGTTGGAAAGTATTTTAATCATGGCTGTGTAACGAACGCAACAATACTCGATTTGTTGATTTGCAGCATAAATAGCTTTACTCGTAAAAGACTGCAAACACTGGACGACAAGCTAACTTAAATACCACAACCCTGTTTAATACTGTACGTTTTGCAGTGATAGTTACCTGAAGGAGCAGGAAAGACTGAAAACGACGTCGAGGTGTTTTTGTCCCACACACGTGAGTAACACTGGCATGTTTATGGTTATAAACGTGATATGTTTCACACAATCATGATACGCTCTTGTTATTAGCTGTAACAGTAGCATTCTGAATGTCAGTATTTGTTTGTCACAGCTGTCAGTTGTTTAAAAAAAAATCCCCAAAATAAAGTCTAAACAACTAGTCTAATTTCATTAAGGGTTAAGCTAGTTCTGAGTTAACTTCCCAGGCTAAAACCGGTGTTTAGCTGGTGAAGGGATAAAAAGCTTTTGAAATGAACTGAAAAATTAGCCAAACTTTCTCTAAAACCATGACAGGTGACAGTTTAACCTTAATTTTATAAGCCAGTCAGACCTTAAGGTTTTTTTATTCTTTCTTTCTCCACAGGGTGGTTGAAAATTCCGTCATGATATTTACGTTAACCATCCATGTTTTTTTTTTTAAACAAGAAAAGTGTAGTAAGACATCTATAGTATTAACATTTGTGTAACTATATTTTTTTAACTTGAATACTGGTTAACCTAGATAGTATAGCAACATACTTTAAAAAAAATTAATTTAAGTTAATTTACTTTTTTCACATTTTATTTTAAAATGAGCAAGAATGTCAACATTCTTTCTGACCCATAAAGACACAAATATTGTCTTACCATCCAGTGTCTGCTGTTCCATTCTCCTCCTTGACCGTCTTAACTCCTTTGCCTTCAGTGCTTCTCGCACTTTCTGTACGTTCTCTTCCCTCAACTTTCGCTCTTCCTCCAGTCTTCTCTCCTCTTCTTTCTCCATTTCTTTAACCTTTTCCAACACATTTTCACTTGAGATCATTGTCTCTCCATTGGTCTCCATCATTTTCGTGATCTTAGCCAGAAGATCAGCCACCTGGTCCTCTCCCGCTTTGGGATTGCTGTACAAAGCATGGAAACGGCCTCCACATTTCTCAACCAGCTTATACAGCTCCACATTCAGCTCCACTTCTTGCTTCAGGCTGGAACCACGTAATTGCTTTCTGTCTAAGATGGTGAAAAGCACCAAGCTCTGTTTCCAAGCTTCTGGACCAAACAGCTCTATGTGTTCCTCCACGGCATGTCGCTCGCGCTGGGAGAAGGAGAACGACAGTGGCACCACCAGCAGCAGGGCATGGGCACCAGGCTGGCACAGACTCATACTCATCATTATCTCTTTCTTTACGAACCATAGTGATGTAGAGGAGCCATTGACTTTGAACCATTCCCAACCTGGAGTGTCCACCACTTGTATCTGGCGTCCTCTCACCAGACCCTGACGTGCGAAACACACTCGCGTCTTCACCCCGACTTCATCAAAGGCTTTCTTGCCCAAAATGGCATTGCCAACAGCACTTTTTCCAGATTCTGTCACTCCGACCAGGACAAGTCTCAGTTTAGGAAGCTCAGAAAGGTTAATGACTTGTTCTGCATACAAAAAAAAAAAAAAAAAACAGTATGAAGAAGATGATTTTTTTATTTTTTGTTGAGGTGAAACAAAACAGGCTGATCAAATTCATTACATTTCTAATTGTAGCCAAAAGAGAAAGATAATTTTATATTTAAATTAATATATTTTATCAATATAGTATACCATTAGAAAACTAATAAACCGTGTTTATTTTTAGTGACAGATTTGTCAGTCATACATTCATGGGTACGACAAATATAAATTTATTTAAATCATGCTCTATTTATAAGATGCGTTTATTCTAATTGTTTAGAATCTACATAGACATGTTCAATGTGAAAATACTACTAATAATTATAATAGTGGTAATAATAATAATAGTAATAATTCTTACTGATTTCATAAATATATGATTATCAGATATGCATAACATTAAGTTTATTTATTAAGTTTATTTTAAGCTAATCATAATAAATTATTCGTAATTTTCTTTTATTTGTAAGCATTTCAAATATTTTATGTGTAAAAAAATACTTTGCAACATTCAGTCATCAATTATGGAACTAAAAATCATTCAAGTATATGAAATTACAACTGATTGCTAATGATTTTTATTTTATTAATTTATTTTGCCACGTTTTAAAAAAATTATGTTTTCAGTTTTTTACACATTAAAATACAGCCTTTTTTAATAATAGTCTTTTTTTATTCTATACAACCATAAGATTTTTACATTTACTAAAAAACACATTAAAATGATATAATAATAATAATAATAATAATAATAATAATAATAATAATAATAATAATAAAAGAGCAACAACTAAAGCAACAAAATTTGTTTTAGTTAATAGTAATCTGTTCAAAATATATACCAAATATATATTTACGAGTTATTCAGTATGGAACTGCAAATATCTTTGATATGTAATTAATTAAAGGACTGGATTAAAGGACACTTTTGGCATGAAGCAATCTGAGGTTTATACATACTTGTTTTACTTCTGCTGTAATTTTGTTTCTCTGGTTATTATCACAGCAGAAAAAGCTTAGTGTCCAGTAAAATTTCCAAATACAGCGAAAGTGTTCAGCTTCCATACATTTTTTGCAAAAATCTGGTGTGTGTATACATGTATGTATATATATATATGTGTGTGTGTTAGGGGTGTAACAGTTCACAAAAATCACGGTTCGGTTCGATACGACACAGTAGTGTCACAGTTCGGTATGTTTTCGATACAGCAAAAAAAGAAAAAAGCCAGAGGATTTCTCTGATTGAAATCTTTTTAAAGTATTAAAACTAACATCATAAAAGCATGATCTCTCTCTCTCTCTCTCTTTTTTTTTTTTTTTTACTTTGAACAGTGATATAAAGCTATACTTCTAGGGTTTCTGCTTAGCAGCAAATAAAACAAATCCTCCTTTATACTCACCAAAAAACCCCCAAAAAGCTGCTTATAAAAATACATGTAATATTGTAGTAGTTAAACAAATAAAAAGAAAAGAACAATTTAGTTTTTATATGGAACTCAGTTTCAATCAATTTTTAAGTAATTTTTTATTTTCAGAAAGTGTCCACCTTTTCTTCAGACAGCACAGATCTGCTTGGTTTGATTGTCACCTGCCATTTCAGTGGATCTGAAAGCAGGAATTATTATCTGACTGAAATGGGCTTATGAAGGAATAATGTAACGGGGCTCTATTACATTTAACATTTTCTTAAAACCCGAAATTTCCACTACCGATTAAGGTATCATATCCACAGCTGTAAATGTACCGATCGCCTCGGTGATGTTTTGCCCTGTTCGAATCTGTAGAAATTGCCTGTCTAAATGCTGCGGGGATAGTTGCATGTAGTGCCCGTGTCTAGTTTTCGTCTAATTCCAGTTAGTGATTCCGTGATGTCAGTGTAAATGAATGACATGTTCAAATACTACCGCTAAAATAGCTTACTGTCATAGCAGATGTCATTGTTTTTTTTATCCACCACTCTCTTGCCATCACCCTCATAACTTACAGGGAAACCAAAGTGCTCCCAAACCCCAGACCCGCTGTTGGTTATAGGAGGATTACATTAATGTTAGCCATTTAGCGAGCTAGTGCAGCGTGTCCCTGACCACTGTTGCCAACTATTTTCAACGAAAAGGTGCTAAGCTCTGCTCGAAAAGTCGCTAGAATACATCATACGCTAATTTGCATATTACTGACGTCATCACGTTCTACCATTTCTGTTTGTTTAACAGCCTATGGTAAATAAATGGGGTATTTATATTTGCACTACGCTTTATGTAAGCATGTCAATTTAACTAAATTGCTGTTTGAATACAGTATATCATTATAGATGAGTAGTGAATTTGCAGTAATCGCTCAGACATAATAAACTAAGACAAGTTCTAAAACTCTCACTTAAAACATCTCTGATTGTGAACAAGAAAAGTATAAACGGTCAAATTAAATTGTGAAAATAAAGGAGAAGCAGATCGGTTTGACTGTACAAGGGAAATACCTTCACACTGCCGGTGCTAAATTATTTGCCGTCGGTACGCAGAGGGGTGATCTGCTGTCAGGCTGCTGAGGTGGGAGAGGCTGCTGTACGAGGACTGGGCCGCCTGTCAGTGCGGGGGAGGGGCCGGCGGCATCACCCGCAGCTCGTTGAGCAGAGTAGGAACGGTACAGTAATGGACAAACGACAGTCTATAAAAATCTCCAGTAACACACAAGTCGCTTTTTTGAAAATTTGTCGCTAGGGGGGTCTGAAAAGTCGCTAAGTTGGCAACACTGTCCCTGAATGGAGTAGTGTGGAGGTGGGCGGGGAAGGCAGCATGTTGCCTGTCACGTCCAGGGTCATGTCATTTGGAATGCCTTGTTGAGCGTTGTTGGACTGAAAACATTATATTCTGTACACTTATTCTCTTTTATCTTTTTAGATATTTGTCTGAATCGTTCGGTTTGTAATGCGTACCAAACCGAAAGTCTCTATATAGTTCGCTAATGGATATCATTGCTAGATGTATCGTTTTTGAAGAATTATTCAGTGGAATATTTTTGATTGCTGGTTGTCGCCACCAATTGGTTAAAATAATGTAATTGCTACCTACAACTTTGATTTTTGAGCATCAAGTTAATAGTTAGTTGCACATGATGGCGCTGGTGAGTTTCTGAGACGCAAGTGTGTGCGTGTTCACTTCCGGTCGTATAGAACTATGGCGAAGGTGGTAAAGATTTTTGCATTTTTGTTACCAAAAATGAGTATGTTTAAAATAAAAAATTTAATTATTTTATCAGTGGCAGGAAAGAACATCTTCACTACATTGCTGTATACCTCGGTGCACTAATTTACTTTCATTCTTCCCCTGATGATGCTAAAGTTCATGCTCGGTTGCTACTTAAATTCAGTTGGGATTGTCTTTTTTTTAGCGATCGTTTGTCTGCATTGTGTTATAAATTATTTTCTTATTAATAAAAAGAAGCTCCACACATCACCATCATTTATAATTTATGTTGCGTGGGTGTTGAGATCCTGATCTTTTTATGATTATTCGTGCAGCTTACACTGAATGCATCAATGCAGGCTAAACAATTAGTGACAGAAAACACCTTTAATAACCCACAAATTAATAACCAACACCTTCTAAGAAACCCACCACATCCCGAATAACCTACCACAACTTCTTCCGTCATCACTATATATTATACAGGAAATCCTACATGCTTTCGTACATGTGATTTGAATGAAGCAAGAGGCAATCTTTCTGCGATCGTTACAGATTTAGGATTAATCTACAAGTAAAAAAATGTATTAATCTGCTGGTCACAAGTGTTCCGAACGGTCAGTTGGGATCTGTACGAATCACGGGTCAACCATGATGCATTACACCCCTAATTTATACTGTATAATGGTGTGAATTTATAGACAATGTGAGCCTTAGCATCAGCCGTGTTCCAGTCCTCATCCGAAACTGAAAATATTCTTTCCATGCATTCAACTTTGAATATGTAATTCTTTAATTAATTCTTGAATGAGTAACTTGTCAATTCTATTTAAATTTTATTCAAATCCAACTTTTACCATCCTGCAACTCACCTATCAACTGTAATAAATAGAAAAAAAACATATTAGCAGTAGTATTACTTGCTACAATGTTCTTCTTGTTACCAAACCCTTATAATAAACGCCTCGAGATAAATGTTTTTTACATGTAAAGTGAAAACTTCAAACCATAATTTAATTTGCACATAATTTATTTTGGTCGAGTGTTATTTTGCACAATTAGTTAGCTGACTCTATTGCACCCTACTTTATACATGATAATACAGAAGAAGAAAAACACAAAATAAATGTAACACTAAAGCTACTGTAGCCAATCAACAGTGTGCGTAAAGTAATCCTCTACCACCTCCTATATTAGCACTTTCATTTAACATGCTCTGTATAAATCGCATTACTTTTTGTGTTGCTTGGTCAGAATTGGAAGCAATAAAGACAGTAATAAAAAGGCTGTATGATTATCAGCTGCACTATTGAAATGATTGCTCCCTCGGTAATAATCTTGTATAATGAGCACACACCAGATTGGTCTGTAGACACTAATTGCTTCATTAAATTTTTATTTGGTGAATGCCTTATTGATTTGGAGGTCTAGTAGAGGTCTTTTTTCATTAAATGTCACTAATATCACATGCTGAAGGTCTATCTCTGTTGACTTTATCATATCATATTTATCTGATGAATGTAACTTTGGCCTTATTTCATTGCCATGACTACCTACTTACGTCACCGCTGTTAGGTATGATTTAACAGCAGTAAACAAAGGTGTTCCTGTAAAATCAATATGACAGAAACTGAATGTAACTACTACTATGATCTCTGAACAGTCCTTAAAGAAATCTAGTACAATTGACAAGTTCTGTAAATTGAAATGACCACTAATGACCACTAGTTGTAATCTAATGCTGTAAATTAAGGAAAGATTTTCTTTTTTTAAGTTGTAGTTGTCTACTGTATACATTAGTTTATGAATTCAAAAAAATAAGTTGGACAATACACCAAGTAATAATAATGTTTTTACAAGTTAAAGTGCTCTTACTACAGAAATGCTGCAGTTTAACTAATTCATATTCTGGCTTGTGACGGTTGCATCCAACATAGAAGGTGCTCACAATTATCGCATGAAGAAATATATTTCTGACTTGCGAATGGATTTAATGTATGTTACTGACTGATTAAATGGCTTAAAGGGCACCTATTTTACCCCTTTTTCAAAATTTAAGATAAAGTCTCTTGTATCTCCAGAATATGTCTGTAAAGTTTCAGCTCAAAACACCCATCAGATTATTTATTATACCTTTCAGAATATTGTTTTTTGTGCTCTGAACACAATAGCTGCGTCCCAAATAGCACACTATGCACTCATACACTATGTACTTATGCACTTATACACTCAACACCATAATATATGTATGTAGTTTCATCCCAAATGGAACACTAATGCTTTTTTACTAAGCGGAAATTCAACCCGTTTTCCAGATGACGTTTGACGGTTGCCAAATCAGTGAAATAAATGAACAAAGTACCAAATAATACCTGCTGTGAGTATAACCGCATTCATCATCGGGAGGCGCCATAATCACTCTCATAGAATTTCGCTTTCACAATCCAAAATAAATAAAGTTATCCAACATGTGCGCCCGATATCTCCGCCCCTTCCGCTACGTGAGCAAAACTGCGCCTGTTGAGTGCGTGAAGTGTCCATCATTACACACTTAATTTTACCGGTCGAATGAGTGCATCATCTGGGTAATTAAAGTGCACTTATTATTTTAAGTGTTGTCAGTGTAAACGCACTACTTACACTATTTATACTACAAAATGCCGTAGAATAGTGCATAAGTATGCGGTTTGGGACGCACCTAATGTAGCCGTTTTTGTTGCCTGTGCCTTTAATGCTAGTTCTCCCCGCCCACCGTTTCCACATGCCTGTCACAGTGTGCCTCAATCTCCACCTCGGCTGCGTCACATAAACAGCACAGTGACAGACATGAAGAAAGCAGATCTCACATAACCTTTGTCAGAAATACTACAGTAAGAACTTTCCCATTGAGTATTTGTTGTGGAGTTAATTCAAACCTTTCCGCAACGATGAGTCACACACAATGTCATTACAAAGTTCACGCACACACAGACACACACACACAGTTCGCGTTTAACTTTGCACTGTTTTTGCACAGCAAATGTGACTGGATACACGTTAATATCCACTGGTATGTGGATATCTGTTATGTTACTGTACAAAATTTTAACTGATTTTAACTGGGATTGAAGCGTCGTGGTTTTATAATTGTACTGACATGCGGCTGTGGTGATCAAGTAAAGATGGTAAAATCACTGTAATTTATTAACATGCACTTTTTAAAAAACGTGTTAAACTTGTAAAACTCATTCTTGATCACATTTGGTGATGATTGATGATCACAGAGAGCTGAACAGATCTTTTAATCCTGGTTGCTTTGCGCACGTCCTGTCTTGTTAATACGCGTTCCTACGGAGACATGTTAATACGAGGCTGTCAATCAATACGGTAGGCGGGGAAACCGCACTCCTACGTCACGTTGCGGTGGGCCTGAAAATGGGAGGGATTTGGATCCTATTTTTATTGTCAGGAAATTAAAAAAGAGACTTGTGTTTCTATCACTTTAATATGACTGTGGACACACTATACCTACACACAGTTCTGTCCAAATAGCTTCTAGAAGATGGTTTTCATCATAGATGCCCTTTAATTATTAAATATAAATTAACATTTTAGAATATTTGAAGTATTGAATTGATTTTCTAAAACAAATGCTGAGTGTATATTCAGTCAAGCTTGAAATTATTCATACCCCTGGCAAATTCTGGCCTAAAGTTTTTGCTCATAGGTAAATAAAAGCTGAGAAATATTTTTTTTCCACTGTGATGCCTTTTGTACATTGCCTTTTGGGAGAAACCTGTCATTTCTGCTAAAAAAAAGGGCTAGTTGAATGAAAGTAACTTACTAGTACCAGTTAAAGTGTTCTTACTACAAAAAGCCACAGTTTAGTGTAAGTTTAATAAAGGACAGTCAGTCCAGACGAGTTTACTGACCGTGATCATCTGTTATCCCATCCATTCTTTCCAGTCAGGTTTTAGCTGCTCTCTTTACTAAATGTTCATTATGTCCTGCTTTCTTGACGGTCTGTTTCATAGAAATGACTGGACTAATACATATTTCCTCTATCCTCTTATCTAAATATTGTTTCCCTGTATATTGTGAGTGCAATCCTGTGTTTACAACCTCGCACATATCCAAAGTACAAGCTATGAAGACCAAGCCTATATTGCTTCCTGAACTTTTATGGTGTTTAAGAACTGTATATGTAAATTTCTAATCCTCATGTAGTCATATCAAAGCCTTTATGGTAACACTTTAAAATATTGGTGAGTTATAGTTAATGTTAGTTAATGAATTTACTAACAAGAACAAGTAACGAGCAATACATGTATGTTTATTAATCTTTGTTGATGTTAATTAATGAAAATTAAGTTAGTTCATTTTTAGTTCTTGTTTATTGTGTGCAATAATTTTAACAACCTCTGTACAAGATTGTTCATAGTTCATGTTAGTACGTGTTAATACATTAACAGTAACTAATGCACCTTATAATGTTGTCATTTTTATTTCTAAGTATTGTTTCTAAAATATTGTCACTGTAAATAAAAAGATGAATGAAAAATCTAATATTATTCTGTGATTTGGATTAATTATTAACAACTGAACTCATAAGACCATAGCAGCAAGCCTCACTTCTTTTTTTGAACATTGATTCCAAAGGTCATTTGATTTCCCCTCGTTTCTCTGCAGGTGGACAGACGTGCAGCATAATGGAACGTGTTAACGACTATTTGTCTAAATACAAGGGATATATTTTTGCAAAAGGTGAAGCCACTGCAGAGTACATCGACTCCCTGCAAAATTTTGAGATTCGTGAGAGTGATGTCTTTTTGGTGACGTACCCCAAGTCAGGTGAGAACAAGTAATGTTACGTTTTAAACACTGATATATTATTTTCTTATTAACATAGTCCAGTAATCCAGTCATTTTTTAAGGGTTTTTGTGAGGATAAATTAAATAAAAAATTGATTTTATATTATATACATAGCATAATAAATTCAAGTGGCTTATTTGTTTCAAGTAATGTGTTAAAATAAGGGTAGAATGTTTTTCACAAATTGCTAATAGTTACTGGTTTGAGTAACATATGAGGGTTTAAAATGTAAAAAATTTTAACTATTTTTTTTATTTTATTGTTTGTGGGTTTTTTTTTTTGATTTTTAAATGCAGTCTTCAAATGTGTCATCAAATGATTCATGTGCTAAATAAACAGTTTATATATATATATATATATATATATATATATATATATATATATATATATATATATGGACTATTGATATGAAAAATTTCAAAAAATTATAAAATAAAATTTCAGTGGTGTTTTCTGTAAATCATGATAAAATATTCAAAAATCTTTTTTTTTTTTTTTATCACAAGAAGAGGTTCAAAACACATTCTAATGTATATGGAAAAATGTTTAGTACAGTTTTACAATTCAGAAACTAAAAAATTATTTAAGATAAAGTAAGAAAATAAATGAGGAGGACGTAGAACATCTCGGTGAAGATGTTTATTCAGCATAGCAGTCTCAAAGTAAACGGCAGTACCCTGGTTTCATCAGAGTCAGAATGAACACTGAACATTCTCAAACTCAAACCTTTTATACTCTTTTTAAATGTTGCCTTTAGACTTTAGATGTTAATGAAGTTGCTTCTTGGCTGTTGACGCAGCTGTTCTCTCTCTTTCTCTATGTTAATGCAGTTTCCACACCATTGATGAGATGGTTTTCTGTGCCAATTGTAATTTTTTATTTTTATTTATTAAATTAATTAATAAAAATTTTTTTTTGCCAATAGCCAAAATACATTGTATGGGACCGTATTTAAGGATGCTTTCACACTTTTCTTCTGAAACCTGTCTCATTTCCCCAGTTAGCTCGGTTCGTTTGGCATATGTGAATCCAGCAATCACGCTCGGATCCGCGCCAAATCAATTGGTCCATGATCGCCTGAATAAGGTGGTCTCGGCTCAATTAAAATGAACTCTGGAGCGGATCGATTGTAGTGACACGATCACTACAATAGCATAGATAGCAATACGATCCGAGCATGGCTATATCACAGTGTATTATGGATATGTAATTGGCATATATACGGCTTTATGAAGAGAGAATTATGAGTAGGGCGGGAGGTCATTCCTACCGGTAAATGTTCGTTTCATGTCAAATACGAAAGTGAAAACATGCTGAACTATTAACGAGAGCTGTTTATCCGTTAGGAAAATTAACTGAACAGCAGTCTTGGTTTATCTGTTATTTCTCTCTATAATGTAAAGCATATAATACATAATTGTAGCCAACGGCTTTGGATGAGAAAGTCTTACCTGTGATTTATACTTGGTGACAATGTCTGTGGGTGTCACCATTCAAAATGAAAGCGCAGCTTTTGCTTATAATGTCTTATTGCTCATCGTCATAAATTAAATAAGGACTCATGACAGCTGAGCAGGGCAAAATAAACCGTGACAGTCTGACCAGTGTGAGGAGAGTTTACTCGCACATGACTTGTTTAGCTGTTTTGGTCCGTTTAGAAACTGTGTCCAAACCACACCAAGAACAAAGAGCAACATTGTAACAATCTTAATCTTTGTTTCGGAACAAAACAATCGATCTACAGGTGTGAAAGCATTCTTAAATATTGCACTTCTGACAAACTGGTCTCACTCAAACCATAAAGATTTTTTTTAACATAAGCATAGATTCTTTTTTTCTTTGTTTGTTTGCAGGTACAATATGGGTGCAGAACATCATCAATTTAGTTTGTGAGGACTCCTTCACAGAAAAAACTAAATATCCCAATAATCTTGAGCAGATGCCATGGTTAGAGTACCTTGAAGGCCGAGCTGATTATTCTTTGCGTCCGTCTCCACGACTGTTTGCCACTCATCTCATACCTAGACTGATGCCACAAGGCTTAAAAAACAAGAAAGGAAAAGTAAGTATCTAAACATTCCTAACTGAAAAACACTTTCTTTATTATGAATTTCAAGAGTTCACACTTAGATATTACTTGATAATAATAGCAGGTTTGGCATGGGAGAGAACCCTGAGCTCGGAGATAATTGAGCCCAGGAGATGAGAGACCAGCCGCGATCAATCATATCACGTGCTCCTCTCAAAATTAGTTTGTGAAACTTCACGTATTTATTTGTGAACCTGAACCATAAAACCTGTTTGGAATAAAGCTGAAAACCTGAAAAGTTGACTTCCATAGTAAGGTTTTTCCATACAAGTGTAGAGTGAGTAAATAATGACAGCATTTTCAGTTTTTGGTGAACTGTCCCTTTAAAGCTGCATAAATACGCTTTACATTATTGTATATTTTGTTAGGACAGGACAATAATTGGTTGAGATAAAACTATTTGAAAATTTTGAGAAGTTGAAAGTTTGAAAGACATGAGAACTTTAACCCTTGTGTACAAATATGTGCTACCCTTTCATTATGTTTGTGGCTGTGACTTCCATTATACATATTTTTTCTATTGTAAATCATGAAGAACAAGTAATCATGCATTCTTGATTGTTGTTGATTTTCCATGTTGGGAAGAAATAAAATGTGTAATTTTTTACTGTTTATCGTTCGTTGGCACTATTAACCCTTTAGATAGGCCTGTGCAAAAAAGTTCCTGGTTTTTATATGGAGTTCTATGGATTAAAACAGCAGATTATAATGCGTGTTTGTGCATAAATACACTTACTATGTTTAGTATGTTCTTTGAGCTGAGCTGCATATTTTGATTTTCTCAGACATATAAAGATAAATAGAAATCTCTCTCTCACACACACACACACACACGCACGCACACACACACACTATACTCCATATAGAAGGCAGAAGCTTTTTTTTTGCAGTGCAACTGATGATCAATCGTAAAAATTAAATGAATTCTCAACAGGGAAAACCAGCAACAATTAAGAATGCATTATAATGGAAGTCAATGGGAACGAACATAATAAAAGGGTAGTACAATTGCCCAGAGTGTTTGTAGAATTTTTGAAATAATCTCAAAGCATTTTCCAAAATGTGTGTCCAAATAAGATTTGTCACCAAAAATCATTGCATTTTCTGAAACACAGAAAATATTGTGGCCAAAATAAGGCTCAAAGTCACTCCAAAGTGGATGAAAACATCCTCAACAGCACACAAAGGCTAAAATTGTGCAAATGAAGTTCTTAGCAATGCACATTACTAATCAAAAAATGAGATGTGAAATGTTTACTTCATGGAACTTTTGACAAAATATTAAATACTTTTGACAAAATATTACTTTGAATCATACAATGTATTTTTCTCAATTAACAACAAACATACTTGTGCGAGAGAAGTTTTGTGGTCACATTTATTCAACATTTTTCATTGCTCTACATGTTTTTAAAACCCAGATTATATATGTGAGAAGAAATCCAAAAGACAACGCAGTCTCATATTTCCACTTTTCCCACGTCTGGGCCAAAAGTGAGACCCCGAAGAGCTTTGAAGACTTTCTGCAGCAGTATCTAGCAGGAAATGGTAAGACTAAAAGCACAATGTAAAACTTTTTATGGGGAAATTTGATAATGTGTGATAAAAAAAACAAAAGATCACCGGTTCGAGTCCCAGCACTTCCAGGGATTGTAGGTTTATGGGAGTGAATAACCAGCACTCTCACCATCCTCAATATCACGGCTGAGGTGAGTCCCTTAAGGAAGGCACAGGATCTCCCAACTGCTCCCCGGGTGCATGTTCACGGTGTGTGTGTGTGTGCATACTTGGATTGGTTAAATGCAGAGCACAAATTCTGAGTATGGGTCACCATACATGGAAACATGTCATGACTTTACCTTAATATTTTTAAAAAATAGATTGCTATTTTATATATTGCGGCACAAAATGTTAATTTTTTTTTTTTTTTTAAACAGGGTAAGTTGGTCCCCTTTGGCCCAACACAATATTTATAGAATTCTAATTACTTCTGCTATTATTCTTATACAATTACTGTGGGCAAAGAGATTTGTCTTAAAGGTAATATCTACAGTTGAAGTCTGAATTATTAACGCCCTTGTTTATTTTTCCTCCCAATTTCTTTTTAAACAAGAGAAGATTTTTTCAACACATTTCTAATCATAATAGTTTTCATAACTCATGTTTAATAACTGATTTATTTTATCTTTGCCATGTAAAGTAAGTAATATTTGACTAGATATTTTTCAAGACACTTCTATACAGCTTAAAGTGACATTTAAAGGCTTAACTAGGTTAATTAGGTTAACCAGGCAGGTTAGAGTAATTAGGCAAGTTATTGTATAATGATGATTTGTTCTAAAGACTATCGAGAAAAAAAAAAAAAAAAAAACTTTTTTAGGGCTAATAATTTTGACCTTAAAATGGCTTTTAAAAAATTAAAAACTCCTTTTATTCTAGCCCAAATAAAATAAATAAGACTTTCTCCAGAAGAAAAAAATATTATCAGACATACTGTGAAAATTTCCTGAGTCTGTTAAACATCATTTGGGACATATTTGAAAAATCTAAAGAAATTAAAGGGGGGCTAATAATTCTGACTTCATACACACACACACACACACACATATATATATATATATATATATATATATATATATATATATATATATATATATATATATATATATATATATATATATATATATATATATATATATATATATATATATAATTTTCTATATTTAAATAGAAGTCAAAAAATAGCAGCTCTATGATTGCAGATTGACTTTAATTGTACTAATTTTACTGAAAAGAAAATATTTCAGAAATAGACATGAAATTAATGAAAATATTGAACAGTAATACAAGTAGTATTAAAATAAAAATAATGATTTTTTTTGTCTTATTGTTCAGTCTTCAAATCCCTCAAATGCACACCAGTACAAACAAAAATCTTGATAACAGTACAATGTCCATAAACTTTAATAAATTAGTTTTAACATTAGTTTTTTGATTTTCAGATGAAATGACTACATTAACATAAGCAAAGATATTTATCAGATGTGTTGCTTAGATGAGATAATGTGTAGAATAAGGGTAAAAAAATGAGATTGTGGATCACCTTGCCTTGACTTGCCTTTAAAAAAGATCTGTGTATTTAAACTGTAGGTGCGATTTTTAAATGATTAAATTATCTTTTAGTTGGCGGTTCGTCTTGGTTTGATCACGTCAAAGAATGGTACGACGAAAGAGAGAACTACGACATACTTTTCCTGTCATACGAGGACATGATCATTGTGAGTAACCACAGCTTTATAATAAGCCAATGATAGGCTGCACAGTATATCGTTTCAGCATCGATATCTCAATGTGATCATTCGCAATAGTCACATCGCAGGATATATGCAATGCTGAGTTTGTATTATAATTTATCATTTGCATGTGTTTTTGATGCCTGTGATTTGTATAAGGATTTTAAAAGCATTCAGGTGTAAGACATTATCCTTTTGTGACTTTAACTAGGATTCATTTAATTGAATTATTTTTATCATTCAGTTACTGTAGTTGAATACTGTTAGACTCAGGAAAGATAAAAGACTTTTAATTTAATTGTATCTTTTTCTTGACTGCATTTATAGATTGTTATGCATGAAAATATTTCGGGGAACCCAAAAAAATTATAGATTGGTTATTAGATTTTATGGAGACACTCCCACTGCAGAATCATCTCAATCAATCTAACATTAGGAATTCTTTCCAAATAGAGATATTAAGAACATGTATTCATATCGCAATATATATCGGAAAATAAAAAAATATTGAAATGTTACATTTTTCCAATATCGTGCAGCCTCAGTATATGAGTTAAAAAAACTAAAAGAAAAATGTGTTTACTTTTTTAGCAGACAACAATGGCTTGAAATATTTTTTTACATTTATTCAGACTCAAGACACCCACTAAATTGTCAGTATAATGCGTTTATATTCAGAATATAAATTTGTCAGCCATTTTGAGAACAAGAATTGTTTTCTTACTTAATAAAAGACTCTATATAAGGATCACAGTGTAGCTCCAAAATACTTTTTGGTTTTGAAATGTTTGTACTTTGACACTATCCTTAATAGCAATATATTTTTTATCTCTAGACACTTTTTTTTAGGAATCAAAAATATTCCTAAAACTTATACAGTTTTAAAGGTGCAGTAGGTTATCTGCCAAAATGCTAACCGTTAGCACAATATCTTTGAAAACAGTCCCTCCCCTGCTGTCCAAAGCCATGCCTCCTGAAATCACGAACACACCTTATGAGATGACAGTAGACAACCCACTAGATCATGTCATTCGCCAGTTAGAAAACTTTATAGTACTTTATAATACTACAATTCTGAATGAAAAATTGTATTATATCCAGCACATTTTCAGTTTTGTAACAAGCAAAACTTGTCATAATGTGCAATAGTTCATGCATGCAAGGATTGCTGGATCTTACTCTCTCACGCGCTTTGTGCTAAATCAACTACTGGATGCTTAGTGGTTGGCCGGCGGCCAGGAATTACACTTATTACTAAGCCATAATTGCATGCTATTTCAGACCGAATATATTCAGAGTAGCATGGCCAACAATATAGGAAACGCATCACAGGTTGTCATTGTTCAAAAATGAACCAATGTGAATATAAAACCAACTTCACCTCAGTAAAGCAGGCTAGGCACAACAGCGCTATTTACTTATGTTCTGTTATTAAACTAAATAAACATCTACATTATCGATGCTGTAGAAGGTCCCTTATGAATCTGAAAATCACATCAATCGTTTGCTGGATGATTTCAGTGGCTGAACAACACTTCCGTCCATATAACCCATTCATAAACAACACAATCTACATCAGCTTTGCGTGACTAAAATACTTTTAAACAGAATATTACCTGTCTAAAAGAAATCCTTCAGCCATGGTGTCGTCCTTCCTTCAGCAGGCAAAAGTAACTCCAATATTGATTCAGGATTTTCAAACGTTTTGATTCAGCATTTGTTTTTACTGCAGTCTCTCTCTCTCTCTTGTGTGCACGTGAATGAGCAAACATCGTATCAGTCTGTGTGAACAGGGGTGCGCAGATGTACAAATTACATTTGTTGACAGACCGTTTGGGCTACTTATCAGAATTATGGGTATTGTCGACTCAACAAATTTTCATTGGATGAACATTTTTTTTTTTGTTGTAGTCTTTAGGCTTTACCCAGAATATAAAAGACATATAAATCATTTACTTTAATCATTACTACTGGAATGTGAAGAGACATGAAGAGATAGTTCCGAAGACTAAATCTTCTGCACTTTTAAGCTTGTATTTTGTTCACAATTTTACAATGATGATGGAACATTAGTATTTAAAAGCATTAGCTCTTTCTTACATCCTGTAAAATGCTTTCATACATTTTATTTGATGTGGACTCCAAAAACAGATCTTTCGTCATTGACCAATGTGCAGAATGAAACATTTCGTTGTGTGCATGTCTTTCTTATATTTGCATTTGCCATTGTATTCAGGATCTCAGGACATCCGTTGAAAAAGTCAGCAGATTCTTGGGGAAAAATCTTGATGCTGCTGCTATCGCATGTATTACGGAAAAGGCCACATTTAAAAACATGAAGCAGGACCCCAGGGCCAACTATGAATTTCTTCCCAACACTCTGCTACTCAAGCCTCAATTCTTGCGCAAAGGTTGGTGTTCAAAGATCACAATCTTGTAACATGTAGACATTCTTCTTTTGTGTGTGTGTGTGTGTGTGTGTTAAATGGTTTTCTGGCACTGCAGGCACTGTTGGGGATTGGAAAAACACATTCACTGTGGCACAAAATGAGATGTTTGACCAGATATTTGAAGAAAGGATGAAAAACGTACCACTGCACTTCGTCTTTGATTTAGACACCAAAACAAACCAGAAGTAGTCGCATAAATAACAAAAGCATTTTTGTCTTGTGGACATTAAGATGGTTTACTGGTATATCTAAATGTCCATAGAAAAATGTCATTTTGTGGAGAGATCAATTGGCAATGGAAAAGTACTATTACTTCTCAATTTGAGCTAGTTTCTACACTGACTAATGCATTACTAAAATCCACTTTTGTGACCCTTGACCATGAACACAGTTCTTATGTTGCACGCATGTCGTCATCCTACATCTCAAAATGATACATTTTTCTTTTATGCCAAACATGATTAGAATGTGTATATCTCAAAACATTTTTGGTTAGAAATGTACATTAAACATTTCATTTGTACCAATTCAAAGGGGATTTTTCTCAGTATCAGGAATTTTTTTTTAAACCATCAAGATTCCAAATATTTAAGAAGTTTTATCCATGCAAAATATTGTCAATTTAAATCAGTTGACACTTATGACTGATTTTGTGGTCCAGGGTCAGATTTGTATTTGACAATAATGATTTATAAGATAGTTAATATATTGCTATTTTCCATCATATTTGGAAACCTGTTTCTGCCAGGTAAGAAAAAAAACTGATGTCTTAGTTACAATTATTAGACAAAAAGTCAAAATTTTCACTTGTTGAAATTATGAGTTTAAAAAGTCGAAGTTATGACAAAAAATATGAGATAAAAGGAGAAATTGACTTATTTCAAAATTTATTTATTTAACTTATTTATTCAATTAAAAGTTGAAATTATGACTTTAAAGTCACAGGTATGACTTAGTCAAAATTATGTTAAAACTAAATTATGACTTTAAACAGCGGAAATTATGAGATAAAACTGAGAAACTATGATTTTAAAAAGTCAAAGTTGATTTAGTAAGTCAAATAAACAAACATCATAGAAATTGTGACTGTCAAAATTGAGGTAAAAAAATTAAGACTTTAAAAAGTCAAAATCATGAGATAAAGATGAGAAATTATGACTGAAAAGTCAAAGTTATGAGATAAAAGAAAGTTTTACAAAATTGTGAGATAAAAATGAAAATTTTTACTTTAAAAAGTCAAAGTTAAGACTTAAGTCATGAGATAAGACAGACTTATGACTTAAAAAATCTAAATTATGAAAGACAAAATTGGGTAACACTTTATAATAACTACACACTATCAATCATTTACTAAGCATTAGCATCTAGTGAATTCTTTATCTGTTAATCAATATCTCTACATTAATAAACGTTAGTAAGCAGTTTATCACTGCAGCTACAAATGCTGTATTCTTGACTTACAACCACATTTTTAATGTGCTTAATAATTGTACTTTCATACTTTGTTAATGATTTACTTTTCATTACTAAATTAAGCATTGCATTATTAACAAACCAGTTGTATTTAAGAGTAGTCGATGGTTTTTAAGATAATTCAGAATGAGTTAGTAAATGATTAATAAACTATTGAAACCAGCGTTTATATATCTTATTGATCAGGCATATATTAATAGTTAATTTGTATGTTAATAAATGATTTATTAACTCAACTTCATGCAGTTTTGTGACCTAATCTAAAGTGAGGACTATTTATGCTTTATAAATCCCTTATAAATGACAATTAAAGGCTCAGTATGAACAATAATCATTGCAATCTTATCTAAAAAGTAAAATTACTGTAAAGTTTAAACATTGCTGAATAACAGGAGTGTCAAAATACGACATCAAATTGGATAAAACAACAATATAATAATATAATAAGATGCAATGTTTAAACTGTACAGTCATTGTATTTTAGATTAGGTTGCAAAGAATATTTTTTTTTTAAATAGTTTCATTTTTGTATCTTCAAACGATAGGAATGAATAATGTTGTTTGTGTTCTTTTTTCCTGTTTAGAATTTAACTGAGCCTTTAATTGTCATTTATAAGGGATTTATAAAGCATAAATAGTCCTCACTTTAGATTAGGTCACAAAACTGGATGAAATTGAGTTAATAAAGCATTTATTAACATACAAATTAACTATTAATAAATGCCTGAATAATAAGATTTATGAATGCTAATTTTAATAGTTTAATAATCATTTACTAACTCATTCTGAATGATATAAAAAAAAACACCAACTGTGCTTAAATAACTGGTTTGTAAATAATGCAATGCTTAATTTAGTAATGAAAAATAAATCATTAACGAAGTATGAAAGTACAAGTATTAAGCACATTATAAATGTGGTTGTAAATCAAGATTAGAGCATTTGTAGCTGCAGTTATAAACTGCTTACTAACGTCTGTTAATGATTAACAGATCATAAATTCACTATATGCTAAGCATTAATAAATGGTTCATAGTGTGTAGTTATTATAAAGTGTTACCCAAAATGGTGACAAGTCAAAATTATGAGATAAAAAGTAGAAATTATAACTTTAAAAAGTGAAAGTTATGACTTAGTAGGTCAAAATTAGACAATTATGAGTTAGTAATTCAAAAGTATGACTTAAAGTCAAAATAGTGTTGAAATTGACAAATAAAAAGTCAAGGTTATGACAGTCAAACTTATGATTTAGTATTTCAAAATTGAGTTTAAATATAACAAGTCAAATTCATGACTGTTTGACAACTGACAACATATTAACATGGTAAGCTATGATTTACATAATAGTCATAATTAACATAAACAGGTTTCGTTAACTTAAAGACATGTTAACTCCAAACGTTATAAATATGTGAAATAAACTTAATTATTTTCAAGCGCTGGCTCTACAGTATCAACAAATATCTGTATCTTGCAGGAAATGTTGCCCCTTTTAGGGTTAACATGCATTTAGGATTAAAAAACGTTAAACTACTTATGCCTAACACAATTTTATGGAAATCTCAGACCATTATTTTAATTTGACATATTTTGGCGCTTTAAGAAATAGACTATATCAGTTTGTCTGATCCATTTAAGACAAGAAAGCTCAAATTGCAATCATCATCAGTACTGAAAAGGTTATTACCATCAAGCTCCAGAACTGAACTTGTGATGAATAAACTCCACAACTAAGCTGTGTGTGTGTGTTCATTTTGAGAGAGAGACATCAACACAGTATATGAATAACACAATTCTTTATTCAGCTCTGACAGCATTGAAACACAGAATGCAGACAGCTGTGGTGGTTAATGACAGCTTAATTGTCTTCGTCTGTTGTGGGAAATGAGAAAAATGTGTAAGAAACAGAGAAAACCAGAGACGATATTTACAAAGACATTAGTAAGAAATGATCTGTTATCCTCACCCTCTTCTTCATCCTCCTCGTCCTCATCATCTTCCTCCTCGTCTTCATCTGAGCTGAAGGTCCCATCAGGCAGGCTGTACACCCTGATGACTTGCTGTTAAACAACACAAAACAGGAGTTATGCTTTCATAACAATGCAGATTATGGCAGAGAAGTACATCAATGTTGCCAAGGCAATTCCTACTGGCACGGTATTGCAGCTAAAATTAACAGCAACACTGCACAAGTGTGTTAAACAATGCTTTTCTTATTTACTCAACGCCTGGGTTATTTGAAATGCACATTTATACCAGAGTATATACAGAGAGTGAAATTCAATACCTTTTAAGACTCTTTCCACACATTAAGACCTTATAACCACTTTTCAACCACAAACACTGGTGAGATTTGAACTTACAGTATATTTACTAAATATTAATGTAAGAAACTAATCCAAAACTAAAACATTATTCATATACTGAATAGAAATCACTTTATTTTGATGGTCCATTTGAGTATTAGTAGACTGTCTGCTTAATATCTGCTGATGCTGCTCCTTCAACAGACATTTAACTGAATATAAGAAACTTTGCAAGTACATGTCAACTTACACTAACCCCAAATTAACAGTCTACTTGTAATCTAATGAGAATTAGTTGACATGTAGATGCAATGGAACTTAAATTCAACAAACAGACCATCAAAATAATCAGTCAGTTAAATGTCTGTTGAAGGAGCAGTATCAGCAGATATTAAGCAGACAGTCTACTAATAATCAAGCGGACAATCAAAATAAAGTGTGGCCTAAAAATCTATTAAATCTTGCTAATTCAGCAGGTTGGTGCCTATAGAACTGCAGAAATAACGGTGTGGCTTTGCTTAGAGTACTTAGAGAATATACAGGACTCAGAGAGTGAAATTCATTACCTTTTAAGACTCTTTCCATACATTAAGACCTTATAGTCACTTTAGGTTTCAACCGGAAACACTGGTGCGATTTTAACTCGCAGTATATTTACTAAATATTAATGTAAGAAATTAATCCAAAACTAAAACATTATCCATATACTGAATAGAAATCTAGCAGGATTTCATTGATTTCATAAACTACACAGCATCCTGATATCTGCAGATGTAATTCAGGCAAACTTTAGCATACAACCATACATTGCATAATCAAAAATGAGATAAAATTTAATACCTTGTAAAATAGCATTTAAGACTTTAAGACTCCGTGGACACTCTGTTAAAACAAGCTAGATAATTGTCCATTGGGAAAGTAGAACTTATTTTTGGATTAGTTTGCTCTCCCCACTGGCTTTAAGGAGAAGGTTCGTTTTTAATTTTTTTTCCTTCTAAAAACAAGATATGCATTTCAATACAAGTTGTTAATACTTTCAGCTTTAAAAGTTATTATCCCAACAATGACTGATGCAACAAAAACTAGGCGGTTCATTAAATTACAATTTTAATTAAAACAAAGCACCTTTGTAATTCACACCCCCAGGATATGTAGCGCCATGAAAGTCATTACTGTACTTAATATTTCCCTTACAATAAATATTCGCCTTAAAAATGTCAGTGATGATTTTTAAATGTGTAATTTTCCCCAAAACATTAGACCATTTAAACATTAGTTCATAGAAATTAATTCAGTGCAATTTCTGAAATATTTATATAATGTGCATTGTCACAGTTCTTGTACAAGATTTTGATTTAAGATTTTTAAATTAAGGACTTCTAGCTTTTTTTCTGATTTTGACAGCAGTGTGACATTTACTGAAATAACACTAACCTGTTATCTGGTATCAAAACGTGCCATCAGAAAAACACCAGTCAAACCTCCAATTAAAACTTTGATCAATGTCATAATTATTGTTTTACTGACCACCTCACCTTATTGGGGTCTTTAAGGATGAGGTATTTGCCCTCCTCCAGCTTGCGGCAGATGTCGATCACGCAGCGCAGGATCCCCCAGGCGTTCTCCATGCTCAGATTAATCTGGCTGGCAAACTCATTGGGCTTGAATTGCTGTGTGCCCAGAACCACATGCCTAGAGGAGTCCTTGACATGGTAACGGGACACATACCTATAAAAAAAAAAAAAAAACAGACATGTAGTGAGAAATTACCAGGAAAAGAAAAAACACATTAACACAGTGTTGCATGGCATTCACCCTAATTTGAGGTACTCGGATCCAGCAAGAATGGCACAGCAGGTCCAGCGGGCCAATTTGTAGCTGTTGTTCTTGAGCTCGGTGGCCAGAACGGCTCCTCTCTGAGAGTCCAGTTTCTGTCTCCAGTCCACTCCATTGCAGTACTGCGGAGAGCACACTGTTATACGAGCTGGATTTCTAAAATTGAAGACCATGTTTCTATATACGTGTGTTGGATCTTACTCTGGAGTCCCACTCGTTCAGGGTCTTGACATTAACGAAAGAGACTTCTCCATTTGCTCCAGTCATCACTCCATCATGTTCACAGCGAACAATGAGGTCAATGTCTTCACCCAGCTTCCACCTCCGGTACCTGAGAATCAATCAGGGAAAAAATGAGATTTATTTTTTTTACATTTTACAAAGTGCATGACAATTATTTCATCATATCGTGTGTTAAAATCAACTTGATTCAACCCGTATTATTTTTTTAAAGAAAAAGAGTGGAAAAAAAGGACATTCAATTTAATTCAATTAGTTGCAAAGGATGGATGGAAAAAGAAAAAACATTTAAATTTATTAAAGCTGCAAGCAGCGATAAAAGGGACCTCGCACCCGGGCTCACAGCCACCCAGTGGCCTTAGGACGACAGAAAACAGTGGACAATAATAATTTTAGCTCATAAATATATAAAAACCTGACAAAATCACGAATTTATGCCAATAACAAGAGTATACAGTGGTCCCTCGCTATAACACGGTTTGCTTTTCACAATCTCGCAGTCGTGCAATTTAATATGCTTTTTTTTTTTACAGTGCATTGTGTTCTGCGTCCTGATTGGCTGTAGACCTTTGTCAATCATCTCCATGCGGTGTCTCCTGTACAGTACAGAATGCGTTCAGCTTTACCAAAGCTACATAAATCTTCTATCGCTAGCAGTGTGACTCTGAAGTGCTGTACTGTATGATTGCTAGTTTTCTCCCCACAATGTTGACGAAACGTTCTGCACCATCAAAGGCACCTGCGGTAGCACCCAAAAGGCAGAGGAAGATGCTAACCATCGCACAAAAAGTTGAACTTCTGGACAAGCTAAAGGAAGGTAGAAGTTATGCGGCTGTTGGGCGCCATTACAGAATAAATAACTGAAGATCAAACGTTTTTGATCTTTGGTTTCATTCTGTAATACTGGACATATTTTTCTACGAAGGTTTGAACTTTGAGTGTTTAAACGAGAGAGAAAAGTGTTAAAATGTTAATGCCTGTCTGAGAAAAGTGTCTAAAGTGTGTAGTGAGGGGTTTTACAGCCTTAAAACATCTAGAATAATTGTGAAAAAAAAAAGCGGACTACTTTGCGGATTTCGCCTATTGTGGGTTATTTTTAGAACGTAACTCCTGCAAATAACAAGAGACCACTGTACCTCACTTTTTCTTATACATTTCACATTTTTTTCTTAGAACGGTGGGATAAAAAAAAAAAATGATCTAAATTCTGATTGAACTGAACCAGATTTTAGGGGATTTCAAAGAAAGAAAATGTCAGTATTTAAATAAACTAGATTTAGATTTTTTTTTTTTTATAATTTTTTACCACAAGCACCTATTAAAGGGATAGTTCACCCAAACTGACAGTTCTGTCATCATTTACTCCCCCTTTACTTGTTTTAAATCCTCAGGAGTGGAAAATATTTTCTAAAATGTTGGAAACCTTTAACCATTCACTGACTGACTTATTTATTTTCCTACTATGCATGTCAATAGTTACAGACTTCCAGCTTTCTTCACAATAGCTTAGGGCGTACTCACACTATGCTATCCGAACCGTGCCCAGGCCCGTTTCCCGGATCGTTTGAGAAGTGTGAGTGCTCTGAATCGGGTTCAGGCACAGTACACTTGGGTGGCCCTGGCCCAGTTGGAAGAGGTGGGCCAGAGCGCGGTTCACTTGGGCTCAGGCGCAGTACGCTTACAGTGTGAGTGCAAGCATGCTTGAGCCCGAAACTGAAAGCAAGACGTGACTTTTAAGGGACTGTTTCATATGGATAAAAATCATTCGTACCGTTTAATGAACGCAAACTGTCGTAGATTATTAAAGACGCAGACCCCTCACTGCACGTCAGCTGCGCCTTCAGCAAACTTCCTAATTCCTGCAGCACGAGGACTTTATGATTGTTTATGTGCGTCAAAAGTGGCTGATCTGTTCGGCGAAATATTTGACTGCGTGTCACCGCTTATCAAACGACTTAAACGATATAACTAAAGAAATCTCCACTGTGCTGAGCGAGAGTGCTTACTGAGCAGCGCGTCATCCATGACGTAAGCGCGCCCAGGCCCGAATGTAATGTGAGTGTGGGCCGTCGGGGGAGACGAGAGGGGGGACAAGCGTGCTTTGGCCCGGTTCTACGCAACTGTAAATAGTGTGAGTACAGCCTTATTTTGTGCTCAACAGTAGAAAGAAATTGAAAGGTTTATAACAACTTGAGGTTGAGTAAATAGTGAATAAATGTTCATTTTTGTGTGAACTATACTTTAATGATCAACCCTGATACAAACACATTATAGGGTCAGCACAGACCTGTATGCGACAGATGCCACTTCACTCTTCTCCGTGTCCTCCTCAACAAATGGGTTAGGGTTGGGGAACTTGTATCTCTCTCCTCCCTGAAAGAAGAGCAATAAAAAAGATTTGCATAAAAAAACCTTCTTTACATAATGTGGAAGTTGATGTATGATGCTAATGATCAGTGTACTGGAGAAAACCTCAAGCGTACCATGCGGAGACACTGCTGACTGAAGTTGTGGTTGATGTAGGTGGCCTCCATGGCCAGGTTTCGGGGGGAGTTGAGGGAACTGCCCTCATCCTGAGGCGGCTCATTCGCAGTCTCGCTCACGGTGAGCAGGTCTACAAGAAAAATATAAGATATTATACAGAAAAGCCAATATATGTTCCTGAGTGCGTTTTCTCATCACAGTTTGTTTTGTCGTCTGGTTGACCCGTTGTCCACCGGGGTTTTACACTTTTACATGAGAACGAGGAAACAGTGGTGTCTGAGGCTCACAGTATGCCTATTTCCATATACTGATCTTTTATTTACATTATTCTAGTATGCCATGGTATACCCAGATTTTCATTATAGGACACTGTTAAGAAAGAACTATTTCCACTGGTAATTCACGCCAATTACTTCATCCTAGAATTTTTTTTTTTATTTAATAATAAATTATTCCCAAGAAAACAAGTTGTAATGGTCATAATAGCATTTATAAAAAGAAACACCCATGTCACTTTTGTGCAAATCAGATGCTTTTAAAATGTAACTTTGAAATAATGCAAAATGTACTATCAGTTTTAGAATTATAATTAGAATTATTAGCCCCGCTTTGAATTTTTTTTTATTTTTTAAATATTTCTCAAATGATGTTTAACAGAGCAATGAAATTTTCACAGTATGTTTGATAATATTTTTTCTTCTGGAGAAAGTCTTATTTGTTCGTTACGTTTCGGTTACAATTATCATGCCATCGATTCGGTTCAAATCGATATCTCGGTGCATCACAGTATATTGACGATGCTTTCCATACATGATTACATTTTTTCTTCACAACACATTAATTTTTTTTTATTAAAATCTATAAATATATTAATATTTATATACTATTTGTAATACAATTTTGTCCTTTAATACAAGCAGTCAGATATATGAACTGTACCTTTAATTTGACCTGCTCAAAGAAAACACGCTTTTTGAATGTATCAAACAAAACTCCAATACATGCACAGAACATGAGCATTTATAGCAAATAAACTAATGTAAATATTATCCCGCATGCTTTTTGAGCGCTGTCAAGCTAGGTCTTACACCCCTATGATTGGTCTTCACCCGCTCAACAGAAAGGGCTGCGATTAGCTTTAGAAATTAGAGCGCTGTTCACCGATGATTGACGCGGGAAGAACAGCCGCGGTTACGGTCTATGTGCATAATACACGATTATCACAGGTAATCTACATTAGACGCAGTGGATAAAACTTTAACCTCAGGCACAATCGTGTCTGGATCCACAAGTATCGCTTTAACAGCCAAGAGGAAAGGAAAAGTTACCTCATGAACACGCGAGCGGGTCAAATGTTTAACGTGAGAGAGAGAGGCAGAGATGGATTTTTACAGCATTTCTCTCGTTACAGCGGCTCAAGTGCTGTGCCTTCTTCAGTGTCAATGAAAGACTTTCCAGCAAACCCACAAGCAGTTAAACTGTGCATAATTATCTACCTTTTAAGTAGGAGCGTTTTATTTACTCGCCCTCGCCTCCTTCGCCATAGTATTCTACTGTGACATCGCGCATAGGAGATAAATGACGTCAGTACGTAATAACCGGTTATGATTTATTGCAGAGCTGACATCAAATTTTTTACAACTAAATTAAACAATTAATTTTGACACCCCTAATAAGCAAGTTTTAAAATAATATAACCTTGTATGAACTTTCATTGCAGATAATCAACCATGTTAAATGTCATAATCAAAAATATTTACACTTTGATAAAAAAAAGTTTCCAATTAGTGTTTATAATAGCACAGAGAGTAAGAAAATCAATACACATGTTGACCAGTTTAACACCTTACATTAATGGCATATTCAGATCTGCAGAGTTATTGGCAACAACTCAGCTCACAAACTAGTAAGACTTAAATAGCAAATGAATGTAAATGAATGCAGCACTAGCCTGAACCACTCACACTGACCCTGGGTGATATATATACTACTTCTAGAGCCCTGCATACTAAAACAAATGCAAATGCAGTAACACTTGAGTTAAATCAGATTATGTCCAGCATCAGCACTCTCTGCCCTCTGACATCCATTAAACTGAGCCACATTCAACAGAAGCACATGCTTACCAAAATCAGAGTTGTCTCTCTTGTCGAAAAAGAGCTTGTTGCCCACACGCTGAACGATAATATCCCAGGAGTTGACCGAGCGTGTGCAGCACATCAGAGTAGCCAGGATGGCATCAGTGGCAAACACATTGCCCTGGGTCTTGGCCAGCTGTGAAAAGAGCAGCAATGGATCATCATCCATGGTCATTTATAATTGAAATACACAACACATCAGTATATTTACAAGACATTAGATACAATAGTTGTGTTTCAATACAAAGGTGCAAAATTACTTGCAAAATTAGACCATATTTTGCAAATAAAACAATTCCCATCCCATAAGTTCAAAAGAATAAAAACACTTCCTGTACTACTAGCTCAATTTTAGCATATTAAAAATTAAAAGCATGAGAATGGTAGATGGAGGAGAATGTTTTGAAGAGCGTGCAAGATTTGAAAGACTTATTAATATCAGCATTAGGGAAGCATTATATATCGGCGGCCATATTGTTATCAGCCGAAAAATGCTATTTTTAATGTTATCGTTATTGGTCCGATATCAAAATCAGGCCATTATCTTAAAGCCGAGAGATTAACTGCCTGCCTCGTGCATGCATGGGTCTAACTTGTTCAGATTTGTCCAGTGCACTATAACGAAGTTTCCTCACATGATTTATTCCCTCAAAGTCTGTCCTTTCTTTGTGTGGTATTGCTGTGCGTTAATAACTCAGTAAGTAACCATATTCCCTATCATTGTAGATATGCATGATAAGAGTGTCATTGTGTATTGTTTTAATCGCCTCAGGAAAAATATTAAATGTGTAAACATAATAGGGGTGACGCACACTTGCTAAACAACTCGTTGGGTTGTTTGTAATCTTATATGATTATCTGTTATTACCAACGCGTTGCTTTCCGTTTGGCATAGTCATGTTGATTATAACGAGCGCATGTGAGGGCTATCACTGTACGCAAGCATGCACATAACGTTAGTGGTCTGACAGCCTTCGCAGCAGTAGGGGGGAGAGGTGTGCCAGTCACTGAAGACTTTTTTTATACAGTTGTTCACTGTATAAAAATATAACATTTTGAAATATTTATCAGCCTATATATATATATATATATATATATATATATATATATATATATATAGGCCTCCAAATCTAAAGAGTTATCAGTTATCGATATCGGCCTAAAAATCCATATCAGTGCATCCCTATTTAGCATTAGATAAATTTGCAGTGAATGTGGAGAACAACTCTATTTTTAAGGTTAATAAGATTTTATTGATTTATACCACACTCTCTCTGCAGACCTGAGATTAAACCGATGCTTTCTGAGATTAAAAATGTTTTAAAAACCTTGGCGTTTCCATTTATAAATCTTTTATGCAATATCCTTAAATGTGAATAAAAACAGGTGGATGTTACCAGCTCAAGACACTTGAAGTGTGTGCAAGTGTACCTTGCGGATCACTGGGTCATCGGTGGTGGTAACGGTGTGGAAGATCCTCTTGATGCTCTTGAGTGGTTTTTCATTTCGCGTGGTGATGCGATCAAAAGCCTTGTCGTAGTGCTCAAGAGCTCCACAGCACTCACTGAGAAACAGGAACATTATTAAGGACACACTCAAGAGCAAACCACTCTTAACGACATTATCTCTGAGTGACATGGGTGATGATGTCAGAACGCTCACATGTCCAACGGGTCAGCCACATCCATGTATCTCATCTTCATGAGCCTGGGGAAGTCCATCTCTTCCTTCACCTCCCAGTCACTGCGCACCTCAACAGAGGAGTCTCTGGGCTTGAGCTGAGCCTGGCGTGGAAAGAGAAAAGTCAGATTCAACAAGATCTAGCCAAGTGCATGTTAAGGCAGTCGGTTTGTGTAAAAATGGCAATGAAACACAAACAAAAAGCTATTAAAAAGAATGTGCAATAAATCATTTTAAAATAAAATGGCAATAAAGTGCAATGATTGCACTGAAAAAGCCATTTCCCACAACACGGAATGACAACTTTTTCAAAATCAATCAGATTATTTGGTTTTGACTTTAAAAATGTTTAAAACGCCATATAATGCTGTTTAGAACAGAAAGAATTAAGGCTGGACGATTTTGAAAAAAAAAAAAAAAAAAAAAAAAAAAAAAAAAAAAAAAAAATCGAACATTGCAATATTTTTTATTTTGCAATATGAATACAATTTCACCAGATCACTTGAATATCTCTATTTGGAAAGAATTTATATTGTTAGATCAATTAGGATGATTATGCAGTGGGAGTGCACCTCCATAAAATCTAATAAACCATCTATAAAACTTTTGGAGTCCTGACACATTTTCGTTGTTGTCTGTGCTATTTGCAGTGCATTTCTGTATTTGCAAGTGTTGTGAGTATTTTCATGCATAAATACAATTAAGAAACAGATACAATGAATGATGAATGCTTTTAAAATCATTAAAAAAAAAAATCACAGACATCAAAAAACACATGCAAATGATAAATTATAATGCAGACTCAACCTATGATCGCGATGTGACTATTGCGAATGATCACAATATATTGTGCTGCCCTATAAGGAATCATGATTCTTATTGTTTTAAGCAGTTATCACCACTTTTTGTTTTTGGCCTGATTCCCACAAAGCAGAATAACAACTTTTTCAAACTCCCTCAGATCAATTGGTTTTTACTTTAAACAAGTTTAAATTGGCATATAATGCAGTTTAGAAAAAAATGAAATGATGTTGTTTTTCATTGTTTTAAGCAGTTTTCAATACTTTCTGTTTTTGGCCTGAAAAAGGCATTTCAGGTTTTCCCACAATGCAGAATGACATTTTTTTTCCCACACTCCCTCAGATCACTAGGTTTTCACTTCGCAATAAATAACTTTATAAAAATGTTAAAATTACTATCTGACTATCTATACTGACTGAATTTTGAGATGTGGTCATTACACTCATTAAATCATGCATGCAAATCTGCAGTTTACTGTGGAAAGACATGACCTAAACAGCTTAAATTACTGGTGAAGTATGGTATATTCCAAAGGTGTCAAACTCAGTTTCATCTGCAAGGTTTAGCTTTAACTCTAATCAAACACACTTGATCCAACAAATCAAGAATGAAACCTGCTGGTAGGTGTTGTTGAAACAGGTTTGGAACTAAACTCTGTAGGGCTGTGGCCCTCCAGAAACTGAGCTTGACATCCCTGGTATATGCCACCACAATGGATTGTGTTATTTCAATTCATCTAATCTCAATAACACATATTTACAATAGAAATAGGAAGAATTTTCATTTCATGTCAACTAAGTAATTGTAAAAAAGACATTACATATCTAAGAGGAATGTAAAGCTGAAGCACTTATAATCTTATTAAAGTTTTACAAATTTGTATTAAGTATTCACCTTGAAAGGACTGACAAAAAAAAAATTATCTAAAATAGAAAACTGTGCCTAAACAATGGGCAAGAAACACTGATATAAAGCAAAAATTAAAGTGGAGGTGGAATGCTTTGTGGCCTAAGATAAAAAAAAAAAGATGAAAAGATGGCATTTCTTACCTGTGACTTTTGATCCCACTTTTGTCGCACGCCAAATTGCTTCTGGAATTTCTTCTGCAGGCGCATACGGTCCCTATTCAGAGAGAGAGGGTGAGTGCGTGTTCTCAAGTCATACCTCTCAACACACACAGCTTTTTACTATTGATTAAACAGAACTCACCTTTCCTTCTGCTTGGCGCTCTTAGGCAGGGTCTGCATATTGAATTGAGTAAGAGTCCTGCGGTCTTTGTCTCTCCGGAGGTTCCTCTGCAGAACACAAACACAACAGGCCATTAAACCAATACAAGAGAAGATGGAGTAAAGCAGCAAAAAGGTAAATGTTCAGAAACGTACCTGAGCAAATCGCATCCGGTTTCTCTGATAGGCAGTCTTCTGTGTCTTGGCAGTATCCACCAGCTGGAAGCTGGCCTCATCCTCCTCATGGAAGTAAGCATACTGACTGCCGCCTCCAAACTGAGATGAATATTTATCTGCACAGAACAGAGAACAACAATGAACAACAAGTCACCTGAGAAGAATAAATAGATTCACAAACACCTACTTGTGTATCTCTTATCCTGGTATGTTGCACCAGTCCAGTCAGCCACCTGTGTACAAAAATTATTATATTGTTTGAATAACAAAGTAGGAGTCTAACATACACTAATACAGTTGTTCAAATAATAATAAAGAGCTCTCACCTTTCCCAGTCTGTCTCCTTTACTGAAAGGCTGGTAGGGCATGTCTTTAAACTTCTCAGGAACGGCACAAGGACCCCATCCTGATGGGTTGTCCTGAATCACAGGTGCATGGAACTTTGCCATCGTCTAAAAAAAAGTTCATAATTAATTGTATAACCATTATATCACTTAAGAACATAATAGTGTTGTATTCTAAAAACTAACTAAACATTAACACAAAAAGTGAACTAAGTGCAAATTGACTTGTGCAAAGCAAGCTGAAAATGAGATGTTGGTCAAGAAAATAAATGTTTTTTTTTTTGTTCATTTAATTTGACTTGGGTGTATTTGACACTATATGACAGTATGATGCTGTATAATGACTGCATGAATAATACGGTTACTGTACTATACTCGTAAACAAGGTATATTGTATTGAATTCATCACGAAGTCATACGACAGCACCAACTCACTGAGGTAAAGTTGGTTTTATATTTGCACATTTGTTCACTGACAACTTGTGACACGCTCCCTACATTGTTTACCATGGTACTTTGAATATTCGGTCTGAAATCACATGCAAGTATGACTTAAAACAACATTAGCTCTATTTAACTGACTGTGAACAATGTTGTAAGCTACTTTGCCACTAATTTGAGTTCATTATTTGGAAATACGTTTCCCAAGTAATACTATTAAGGCGAAAGTCCGAATGTGTGAATATAAAACCAACTTTACCTCAATCACCAGCTCGACGTTTATCAGTGTGATCTGAAGCCGGTTCCGGACACATGACCTAAAGCTATAATCTCATTGGTTGGTTGTCGACCACTCTTTTGACTGATGAACAAAAAAAACTAAAAGTATTAAGGTTATGTTTATCAACATTTGACGTGTAAAGATTAACACGGAACCATATTAAATAGTGTTTTTCGCAAATATAACACTTGAATAGGCCGTCATATGCTGGAAATCCATGTACACTGCTAACGTTACACTGCGCAGTTGCATATCCATCAACGACATCTTCCAGGATTTTACGAGCGGCCATGATGAAAAGTCTCGCCGCTACTCACTCATACACATCCATGTACACTTCCCGTCCCTGTTCATTTTACTAAGAGCTCATATTTGGAAGCATATATAGGTTGTTAAACGTAAAAATTGCTGTCACTGTTGAACAATGGGCTCTGAGTGTTGAAGAGCGGCGCGGAAGGATTGAGCGCGTAAAAGCAGCTGATGAACTGAGCAGAAGCGCACATGCTCCACTCCCTACACGACAACCACCTTATCTCAGTCATCTGCCGCGAACTTCTGTTTTGCCGCTTTTGCTCTAGGCCGTAATAACAATGTGTGTTACATGATTTCACGCAAAACTTACCTTGACTGGTGTACGAATCCGTAATGATTCGAGGATGCACGACTACTCCCAGACGTTGCGGCAAGAGGTCGTGCCGTAAAGGAACGCGTCACTCCCGTTTTCGACACTTTACGACTATAAGATAAAAGTCCTTCGTCGTTAAAGGAGCAGTTCACCCAAACATTTAAATTCTATCATCATTTGCTTACCCTTTACTTGTTTCAGACCTTTAAGAGATTCTTTCTTCTGTTAGAAACAAAAAAGATGTTAGAAATGTTAGAAACCGGTAACCATTAACTTCTATCTGTTTTTCCTACCATGGAAGCCAGTGGTTACTACTTCAAAATATCTTCTTTTTTGTTTAACAGAATAAAGAAATTAATAAAAGTCTGGAACCACTTGAGTGAGAGTAAATAGTGAGTGAACTATTCATTTAATCTACAAAAAATAGCAACTAAACTGTTTTATCTTTGCTTATTTTATATAGGCTACTGTTGAATTATTATTGGAGTTTAGTGTGTAGAATATACGGAGACCCGGAAGGGACGTGATGGTGGAAAAAAAAACTGAGTGGGAGAAAAAAAAAATGGGTGGGAGATGTTTTGCGAGGAAACGCAATCTTTGCGAGGAAACGCAAAAACTTTTAAAAAGATATATTTTCCTATCGCTGTTTTTTTTTCTCCCTCATTAGTTTTTTTTCCCCACCATCACGTCCCTTCCGGGTCTCCGTAATAATATTAGAGTTGCATTATATCTATTTTGACTGGAGGACTACTGTTACCTCAAAAAGCTGACTTTCCCCCTGGAAATCAGACATGCAAAAGCAATTTTAAATTGGTACACGAAATCTGACATGATGATTTGTTACATTCTACATGAATGAAAAAAGTGATAGGCCTATTTGTTTTTAACTGAGAAATAATCAGCATTTCCAAAAAGTGTCCCGGACCGTTCCTTTACAATCCATTTTCCGTATCGTATTGTATCGTATCGCATCACATCGTATTGTATCGTATATTTAAATGTTGAAAAAGTATTGTTTTTAATGCTGTCTTGCTACTTTTGTGAAGAATTTAGGCTGGTTTAATATATCTGAAACAACCAGATATCACATTTTATTTCTGTCATCAGGCTCATGCATAATTGATTATTTAATTTATTCATTCTCCCTAATTATTTTTTCCATTTTATTTTTTTTCTTTCTAAAAATCCTACCATGATTCAGATTGTTATGATTTGTATATTCACATAGTCGTGCGGTATAAGTAAATTTGATGAACTAAATTGGTCGTAGTGTATGAGTGTGTGTGTGTGTGAATGAGAGTGTGTATGGGTGTTTCCCAATACTGGGTTGCAGCTGGAAGGGCATCCACGGTGTAAAACATATGCTGGAAGAGTTGGTGGTTCATTCCGCTGTGGCGACCCCTGATAAATAAGGGACTAAGCCAAAGGCAAATGGATTAATGAATATAGAGCCACCATTAATTCTGAATTTTGTGAGAAAATCACATCTCAAGCAATTTCACTATACATGAAAGAAAAAAAAAATTGTTAATAAACACTGGTCACTGGCACAGATAGGAAACATACAAACATATTTAAAACTTGAAAGACTTTGAGCACGAAATGTCATTGCTGTCTTTATGATTGTTCAGTTTGTTCACGTAACATTTGCATGTTCACAGTTCTCAGACGTCAGTTAATGATCAGCAAGCATTTTTTGCTTTTTAAAGATGTCTAATAAATGTCTAATTGATGTCTAAACATAGTCGTCTTGGCTAAAACAAGGCTAAATTCAGTGAAAATCTAATAGATGTCTAAGAATAGGCCAAATCGTCACCTTGAAACTATAAGGTTCTATCTGCGTTCTGAATGATTTTGAGATATTGAGCTTCAAAGGTTTTGCATTCCATAGCAAACAGTATGTGTGTAGCATTTGTTTTTAAAATAAAAAGTCTTGAAATGTAAACAGCTTATAAAAAAACATCCTATAATGTAAATAAGTTGTCATTTGATAAGAATATGTCGATAACTCAATTTTGACAAAAATGTCAGATAGAACCTTATAATTCTAAGGTGACGAAATAGACTAGTCATCAAATAAACAGAAATGAATGACTACACATATAAAGTCTGTCTAATTGGTCTATTTGACGACTAGTCTAGTAACAGATAAAGCGTTCTTCACGCTGACAAATCCACCTGCATTTCAAATATGATTAACATATCTTTTTCTTGCAGTAATTAATATTTTAGGTGGAGTGATTACTCAAGAGAGCCTTAAAAACCCACTCAGAGTGCGTCAACTCTGCAGTTTTCTGCAAGTTGAGTTACCCGTAGTGTAGGCAGCACAGTTTGGCGATGTGTTGGAGCCAAGTTCCTGCACTCCTGGAGATAAGCACATTCACACATAAAGAAACAACAAGCCCCAAAAGAGGACGTCATGCAAAATCAAAATAAATAAATACTTCTGTCACGGACTCACCTGCAGTGTGTTTGCACTGTTATACTGAGTATGCTTTTTGTACTCTCATACTACTCCTGAAACCATCACCAGATGAAGTTTATCCTGTGTGTGTATTAGTTAGTTAACTTCATTTGTCCCCATAGAGAAATTTCATTTGCAGCATACACTCACAGAGACATCTGACACATTTGGCATTTATACACTGTAAAACCCAACAGTCAACTTTATCAAATGAAATGAGTGTAGTTAACTCAAAATTGACTGAAATTTAATTCTACTCATTTGAAAAGAGTTTTGAACTCAGTGTTGAAGTTAATGACATTTCGCATTTGGCATTTAAATAAATAAATCATTTTAAAAACATGGTACCTCTAAATAAATATTCAGTCTACTAGCCATCAGCTGCTACTGAGAGAGAAGGAATTTAAAAACTTAATTACTTTAGGTATAAATGATAATTTTATCCTATTTCTTACACATCTGGGAACACAATATCGACAACCTGATGGTAACAATTGGAAGATGTATGATAAAGGACGTCCCTCATCATTGACAATCATGATTTAACTTATTTAGTACTCTTTATTTGTATATACTTTTAATACTCTTTCATTTTATTCCCAACAACTTACTGGCTATTGTTACCACCTTCCCCAGTGACCTCTTCTGGGCCTCAGAACAGATCACACAAAATGTTGCATTACATTCGATAAAAGCACTATAAAACATGATCAACAATGTGTTGTCAACATTAAAAAACAATCGTTTCTTTAAGAAGTACATTCTTTAAGCAGTGTGTGTGTGTGTGTGTGTTTGGGTCTGTAAAATATGTATATAATATTGTCATTCTCATAACTACACTATCAGATAAAAAAAAGTACAAAATCTGTCACTAGCAGTGTTGGGGAAAGTTACTTTTGAAAGTAATGCATTACAATTAAGTTACTCCCCCTAAAAAGTAACTAGTTGCTTAGTTACTTTTTATGGTAAGTAATGCGTTACGTGACTTTTGAGTTACTTTTGCGTTACTTTTAATTATCTGGCTGAGGCTTGATCTCTGTCAGAACTATGTTTTCTTTCTTTTTAAGCAAGGAGTTGTCAATTAACAACATTGTATAACCTACACATTTATTTACTTTAAAAAAAAAAAACACATTTTTAAAAATATTTTGATTGATATATTTGAATTTCCTGACCCCAAAGCTCTAAATAACATATACACAGATTATAAAAAGTTATTGAAACTAAAAAGTAACTCACGTTACATTTTCATAAAAGTAACTCAAATATTTACTTGTTACTTAGAAATGTAATATTATGACGTAACTCGCGTTACTTGTAATGCATTAACCACAACACTGGTCACTGGTACTTTTTCACAAGGTACACTTTTGTATCTTCAATATCAAGTCACATTTGGAGCATAAAGTTATACCTAAAAAGTACAAACATAGTGGACTCTTAAAGGGACACTTCACCCAAAAAATGTATTCTGTTATTATTTACTCACCCTTTACTTGTTCCAAACCTGTTTGAGTTTCTTTATTCTGTTGAACACAAGAAGATGTTTTGAAGAATGCTAAAAAATCTGTAACCATTGACAACTTCTGAAAGATGCTATAACTGTGAATAACATAAAGGGAGAGTTGACCTAAAACTATCATTGTTTATTATCATCATTTACTCATCCTTATTGATATTTTACAGCAATATTAAAACGATATACAGTTTAAGTCAGAATTATTAGCCCCCTTTTGAATTGTTTCCCAAATAATGTTTAACAGAGCAAGGAAATTTTCACAGTATGTCTGATAATATTTTTTCTTCTGGAGAAAGTCTTTTTTGTTTTATTTCGGCTAAAATAAAAGCAGTTTTAAATTGTTTAAAAAAACATTTTAAGGTCAAAATTATTAGACCTTTTAAGCTATATTTTTTTTTTCCAATAGTCTACAGAACAAACCATCGTTATACAATAACTTGCCTACTTACCCTAACCTGGGGTGCGTTTCCCAAACAACGACGTAACTCGTCGCTGAACTAGTGCGATGCATCGTTTGGCAAAATAACGATGTAGTGACGAGTGTTTCCCAAAACCCATAGTTTCTCTGTCGCAGATCCATCGCTTGAACCACATTAGTTATAACGTAAAACGCCCATAATGATGCTCTAAACGGGGTGGAGTAACTTCTTTAGAGAACAACCCCACCATTTCTTTGTGCAAATTATATTGTTTTACACAAACACACATTTAAAATAAAATCCAATATTAGTTTTGGTAAAAACATGCGCTCGCTTTCCATATTAAATAAAATAAATGTTAATGGCACATATAGGGCCTGTGTTTGCTTTACTAATATTATTGAGAACTTAAACATTACATATTCTATTCTAAAACATAAAATCACTTGCAAAAGCTAACACTATTCTAATATCAGATATAAATCATATCAATAAATAAATAATGAGGCGATTTATTATAAATATATTTACTTTAATAATAATATTAATGATGATGATGATGATTATTATTATTATTATTATTATTATTATTATTTAGGATATTGTTTATTTATAAAAAAAAAAAATACAATTTGACACATGCAAACCACAGCAGAAAGATCTAACCAACAGACCCATGTCATATACAGCAGAGAAACTTAATGAATAACCCACAATAAAATAAAAGAATTAACGTATGCTATGTTTTTTATTTTCACTTTGGGGACGTAACATAATTTCCGCTTTTAAATATACCTATAGCTTTCGCCATGAGGCTGTGTTCAAAATGATATCAATGTTTTCAAAGTGCACTGCGAAGGGAGCACAATTGTAAACATGAAGATCGCTAAAACTGAACTGTAAAAATACTTTGAAAGCAAATTACACCTAAGAGAGATTGACTTAATGCTTTTTTTATTTTTAATAATTCCAACTTTGAATGTTAGAATGTTCTAAATGAATAGGGCATAGGGGGGATAAGTGGGAATAGAATACAGCCAGGAACTATGCTTCTAACTACAGCTCCAGAGGTGTCGTTTCAAGGGCTCAAGTTTGCGACGCAGTTTGCGAATGTTCGTTGGAGCGATGGATTTGGGAAACGACAAATCAACGAACTATGTTTGTAACAACGGAATTTGTGACCTTAGTTGGCTAACGATGGTTTTGGGAAACGCACCCCTGCCTAGTTAATCGTTTAAATGTCACTTTAAGCTGTATAGAAGTGTCTTTAAAAATATCCAGTAAAATATTATGTACTGTCATCATGGCAAAGATAAAATAAATCAGTTATAGGAAATAAGTTGTTAAAACTATTATGTTTAGAAATGTGTTGAAAAAACGTTCTCTCCGTTAAACAGAAATTGGGGAAAAAAATAAACAGGGGGGCTAATAATTCAGGTGGCTAATAATTCTGACTTCAACTGTATGTATGGCAAGTTAGGCATGTTATGTGAATGCTAAAAGTACAGTGAGTTACACTAGAATACATTGTACTGTTTAAGGGATAGTTCACCCAAAACTGAACGTTCTGTCATTATGTACTTACCCTTTACTTGTTCCAAATGATTTAGAGTCTTTACTTCTGTTGAACACAAAAGAAACCAGTAACCATTGACTTCCGTGGTATTTGTTTTTCATATGTCAGTGGTTACAGGTTTTTAGCTCTCTTCAAAATATCCTTTAGTGTCCAACAAAAGAAAGGAACTCATAAAAGTTTGAAACCACTTGAGGGTGAGTAAATAGTGAGCTTATTTTCATTTTTGAAACTATCCCTTTAAGGTACTGATGTGGACTTGTTAGTTATGTGCACCTTTTAAAAAGCTACCACCCTAGTGACAGGTTTTGTACTTTTATTTCTGAGAGTGTAGTCTTATTGCATCAGGGACATTTCCTTCCCTCTCTACTATAAACACATTGATAAAAGGCTTTAGCAGACTGGTTTATACATTTCGATTCTCGGTCTGTGCAGAGAGCTTGAAGCTTCATGCATTTATTCATAGAGAATGAGCAAACACACGTATGAAAGTAACCATGAGAGCTGAGTTGAGTACATGTGCAATATTCAGTGCATGAAGGAAGAATCAGTGCTGATGGCTGTCCAACACACAACGGTCCCTAGGGAGACGCTGACATTTTAATAGAAATTGTGCTGTCTTTCTGTTCGTTCAACATAAAATTAATGATGGCGTTCATATACAGACCCTGTCAGAAGTTATAGATTGGTATTGTGCCAGTTGACAGCTTTGAGGGCATATGCTTGCTGAGATGTTCGTTATTAATTCCATAGAGGAAACAGTTCAGGCTCTGTTAAATGAGGTGAAACTACAGATCTGGACTTTATATGATGCTATTCGGTGCACTGTAAGAAAATGTTTAGGATTTTAATGGTGTAAAAATGCTAGTAAAACAGTATTGCCTACAATAATTTCTCACCAACAGTCAGACTACAGTACATGTACACCAAAATCGTAAATTTTCGTACGACTGAACTTGTACGAATTCGTACGAATTAGCCACTAAACTGACAAAACGTAAAATACTTACGTATCCTCGTGAGATCAGGCTGGTACATCTATTTATTGTCTTCGTATTACTTTCAACATTGCTAATTGTATACTGTTTTGTTTTTTGGGAGTATGTTGTTGTATTTTGCACTGTCTGGAGCCAGCACCTAAGCTTTTCACTCATCATAGTACACGTGCTGCTGATGATCTGACAATAAAAGTGATTTGATTTGATTTGATTTTAGGCGGAAAATGTAACAGCTTTATAGAGTTAAGTGCACTGTAAAAAATGCTTTGTTCCACACAATCGATTTGTGTTGGGACAACATGAAGGAATTAAGTTAACTAATCAATATTTTTGTAATATTAAATTGATGTTTTTTATTAATAAGCAGCAAATTACGATTTAACTGAGGGGGAAAAAACAGCTAATGGTAGCGAGAATTGTACATTAAAATAAAGTGTGACCAAATATTTTAGCTCATAGGGAATCCACCGCTCTTCACATTCCTGAATCAGATTATGAGCTTGTAAGCAGACAGTTTCATGAACTGAACCTTGTGTGTCACTTCGCTGAAAGAAACATGTAAAATGTGCAAAGTGGGACTACAGTTGAGAACTACCGTGCTAAAATATTCTACAGCCAATGTAATAACAGCTAGCATAAACACTGCAACCAACAAAAGATTCACCTTAAGCTGTTGATTAAAAATGTAGTGCAAGTAGAGTAAAAGTATCTGTTTCAAATATTACTCAAAGTATGAGTAAAAAGTAGATCTTTCCAAAGTAATCAAGAGTAGTAAGTAGAGAGTATTACGCTGTAAAAAGCTGAT
The DNA here is from genome assembly GCA_903798195.1 of Danio kyathit. NCBI lineage: Eukaryota > Metazoa > Chordata > Actinopteri > Cypriniformes > Danionidae > Danio > Danio kyathit. Next base: position 38,675,636 of record LR812521.1, on the reverse strand, counting down.
GCATTTACATGTAATTTGTGGATGTGTGTAAACGTAACATTCTGTAGTGCATTTAGTTATTGCCCAGCAGGCACACAACGTCATATGACGTTAATATTAGGTTAGATTTAGATTGTGATGTCAGGCGACCAAAATTAAATGTCTAGCCAGCGTCTAAGGACAACATTTTTTGATGTTCAATACTGACGTTGATATTTGGTTGATTTTAGGTTGTGTTAGAAAGTGAGCAAAATCCAACGTCGAGCCAACATCTTAAACCAGCATCATATTGACGTCAAATACTGACATTTATTCGTCAGGTATGGCAACCAAAATTCATCGTAGTTGAACGTAATCATAGTGGTAACATCCACACAACGTCAACCTGTAACATCATTAGATGTTGATATTTGGTTGATTTTAGGTTGGATGTTGGACATTGATGTCGGCCTGATGTTGGGTTGTGACGTCAACCCGATTTTCGTTTCCAGACAAAATGCAATGTCCCCACGACGTTGGGGTACAACGTCAATCTGACGTCACGTTGACGTCCTGTGCCTGCTGGGTGTTTAAGGCCATTTCAGTCTTCATACAGTAAACATTCGTCATCTTTTCATCAGTGACATGCATCACAAACACAAACAGTCTCTGGGTCAATGCGTGTAAAGATTTTGGACATCTTGGACACTTTTAATGTCACTTTTAAAACAGTTTGCTGCAATTATAAATTGCCCATGTCTTGAGGTAGTTTGTTATGATGCGATTTACCTTCTATTTGCGATTTGATTGAACAGGAATCACAGGACAGATTTTTGTAATCCCCATAGATGAGAGAAAATAAAATAGTGACTGCATGTTGAATTAAAGTAGTGGAGTAATACTAAGTACCGATACTGCACTAAAAACGTACTCAAGGGAAAGTAAAAGTACACATTTATAAAACTACTTAGTAAATTACGAATACAGTAATTGAGTATTTGTAATTAGTTACTTTACACCACTGATGGTTACAGTATTGCCTTCTAAGCTTTTAAAGCATGACACCACCACCACCTGGATTTAACTAAGCAAATAGGATTGGATAATTACTGCATGGATGGTTATGTTTCAGCTGGTAAGTTATTTAACTCTAACTGAAATTGGATTAAGAACTGCAAAATTTTTAATAATGTGAAAAATTGGAAAGAAAACAGAAAACCATCATCTTTGCAGAACAAATCTGATCTGAAAAAAATCATGAATGATCGAGATTGGTGATGGATCACTTAAATATTTGGTAAAATCAAGAACTTTCCACATGCACAACGCAAATGGAACTGAAGAGATTAGGAGTAAACAGCTGCATATCCTTAAGAAGACCACTAATCATTGAGGCTAATTGAAAACAATAGATTAGCTAGGGATGTGCATAAAGATTGGACTCTGGAGCAATGGAAGAAGGTCATGTGATCTGATGAGTTCAGATTTACCCTGTTCCAGAGTTAAGCCGAAGTCACACTAGAGTTTAAGCTTGCGAAATTCTGTCGTACGGCGCTGCGAAAAGGGGCGGGATTAAACAAGATGATTAGACATTAATAAAGCGAGCGAGAGAGGTCATGTTTTGATCCTGGATTGATCTCACACAGTCAAGTGATGCGATTTTGCAGGTCAGAGTACACCAAGCTTGAACTTTGCACTGCAGCAACCTGCGAAACTCGACGAATGACCCTGCGTTTCCGGTCTGACGCATTTGCGTGCGTATGAATGGAAGTCTATGGGGAGGAAAGTCCAGTGTGACCGCGGCTTGAGGGGTGCATCTGTAGGAAGAGAGGTGGAGAAAGTGATGCACCCACTATATGCCTATAATGCCTACCATAGAAGCTTCTGGAGGCAATGCTGTGATCTGGAGATGCTGCAGTTGGTAAGGGTTCAGAAACAATATGTGCCCAAAACATGAGGTCAGCTGACAACCTGAATATACTGAATGACCAGATTATTGCATCAATAGATTGTTTCCCCCTGGTGGCACAGGCTTTATGCAGGGTGACAATGCCAGCATTCATTAGGTTTAAATTGTGAAAGAGTGGCTCGGGGAGCATGAGGCACATTTTTTACACATAAATTGGCCACCACAGAGTCCATATTTGAACCCTTTTGAGAATATTTAGGATATGCTGGGGAAGACTTTGCACACGCTTCAAACCATTCTAAAAGACTCAGTGAAGTAAGCGACCTTGCTCACTTGAATGTGGCAAAATTGTATGCATACAATTGCAACAAATCAGACTTGACATTAAAAATTAACCAATGTATAAACTACAGTCCGACTCTTCCATCATAAATATACAGTTGAAGTCAGAATTATTAACCCCCTGAACACATGTCTAACTAGGTTAATAAGGTTATCTAGGCAGGTTAGGGTAATTAGGCAAGTTATTGTATAATGATGGTTTGTTCTGTAGACTATCGAAAAAATATTGCTTAAAGGGGCTAATAATTTTGACCTTAAAAGTTTTTTTTTTAATTAATAACTGCTTTTATTCTAGCCAAAATAAAACAAATAAGACTTTCTCCAGAAAAAAAATATTATCAGACATACTGTGAAAATTTCCTTGCTCTGTTAAACATCATTTGGGAAATATTCAAAAAAGAAAAAAAAAATTCAAAGGGGGGCTAATAATTCTGACTTCAACTGTAAGATCTTGGTGAAAAAGTATTTCAGCTGCACATGACAACCACTGATAAAATCAGGTAGTAAGTCGAAGGAAAGGAGAGAATGATTATAATATACATTATTTATATCACAGGTGTCAATTCCATTTTCTGGAGGGCCACAGCTCTGCACAGTTTACTTTCAACCCTAATTAAACACACCTGATCAAACTAATTGAGTCCTTCAGGCTTGTTTGAAACCTCCAGGTAAGTGTATTGGAGCCGGGTTGGAACTAAACTGTGCAGAGCTGCGGCCCTCCAGGAACTGGAATTGACACCTGTGATTTATATGATGTGAAATGTACAACTTTGGATTGATCACCACAGAGTCCAGACCTGAACCCTATAGAGAATCTGTAGGATATGCTGTAGAAAACTTTGCATAGTGTTCTGACTCTTGCATATATGATCTTGGTGAAAAGGTATTTCAACTTTGGACAAGAATAAATGTTGTCACATTGCAGAAGCATACGGAAACCATGCCACTGTGAATCCGTGCATAATCAGAGCTTAATAAAAATATTAAAGTGTGTGACTTTTTTATTGTTTGAACAGGGAGTATAATTTTAGTAGAGGTTTAGTCTTGTAAAATAGTGATACTCAGAACTCAGAAACTCTGTGGTTACAGTAAAAGAGTTTCTCATTAGTTATAATGACTTTGTTATAAGATTCATCTGCGTTCATCTCATAAATAGGATTTTTCAGACATAATTTAAAAGCTCCATTAGAATTCTTTGCTAACAAGCTGATGATCTGAAGACATACGAAATGTGCAGAGTGGTTGGTCCACAGGACTGCGGTTAAAAACCACTAGTTTAAAAGATGATATCAGCTACTTTAACATCACTAGATACTAAAATGATTTCCGTTCCCGGTAAATACTGCTTCTCCACAGGGTTTACTTAGATTTAGATCTAGCAAATTCAATTGCTTTGCTCATTAACCCAGATCGAGCGGTGACGTGTTTCTGGTGCTCCCCGATGTCGTCCCTCCTATGGCTTCTTGTACACATCTCTAAGAGCACCTGCTGAGTGGCGTCTCTCACATCATCAAACTCTTTTAGAGAATCTCTCCACTGGCATTTTTACATCTGTTGTGTTTTATCTTCAGCTCGATAAAAATGAGGCATATTTACACTCCTGGCCTCATTAGGACGGATCGGGAGTCCATTTGATGTTTTAGGGAGCTGTTGCCGGCAGCATTAATGAAAGGAATTGCTCTCTGAACTGAGCGCCGCTTTATTTTAGTTATGTGATGGTAGAAATTGATATGATGTAGATCAATTTAGTTTTTTCTATTTTAATTGCACAGTGAAACAGGCAAAAAACAACAACACATTTGTGAGTTTTACAATGTTCTTAAAGGCAACAACTTATGGCACACATAGAAAGCTTTTTGAAATCTAAAATAGGCTTCTTTGCCTTTGAGCACTATAGGATTCTTACAGTATGACTTCATATATTGAGTATTGCATTACAATGACAACTTACAATGTCAGCATGGCAACAGTAAAGATTTAAAAGACACGTTAGACATTTGACACATGTATAGTCTCTTTGCAAGAAGCAGTGAAAAACTATTATTCAGACTCTCCTTCAGACTTCTTTTGTACTGAAAACCTACTGTAATAGCCTTCGATTAAGAAAGAATGTGAAAATAATGGAAAGGGGTTAAAGAATGTATGGTTAGCAGTTTAGATTTTAGCTTCAAACCATTTTAAAAGACTCCGTTAAGTAAGTGACCTTGCTCACTTGAATGTGGCAAAGTTGTGTGGATAAAATTGCAACAAATCACACTTGACATTCCAATAGAAACCTAATCTAAGGTTCACAAACTTAAATAGTTTCATCCTAACTATCTCAAATAACTTCTTATATGAACTTTATGGGAATTTAAATTCTGTCCATATGCTTTGGACACACATGCCATATTCCATAGGCCATACTAACGTGATAAAACCTTCTGGCATGCGCAATCTTCACATTTTCTCCAGATAAATTAGAGCAGACGGCTGCTGTGGCATTAGATCAGGGCTTTGACCAATGAGGTCATGGCTGTGCAATGCTGGATGCAGGGGGATAATAGGTGCAGAGAACCAATCAGACATCAACTGATTAGGAGTAATGGAGGTGTCTTGAGCTGAGCCGTTGAGGAAAGGTCACCTGAACACACACACAGACACACACACTTTCCTTATAGGGACTTAATAATGTAAAGATGTAATAATGTTTATACTATACTACCCCAACCCTACCCATAAACCCAACCCTCACAGAAATGTTTTAAAAACCTTCAAAATATTTAATTCTGTGTGATTTTGGAGCACACCGTTACATGAACTGACTGTTTTGAGGATTGCATAGAAGGGGCATTTTAGATTTTTTTCAAAGTGTTTTCATGCCTAAATAAAATGAAAGCACAGAGTAGATTCACAATTAAGAGCAAGTGGCATGCCCTGGTGGTTTGGCGGTAAGGGGTGCGTATACAGTAGTCAACATTTGAAGTGGATCAAAGCATTTTTAATTCATTTCGATGTTGACTACTGTAGGAAGGATCAGCTCTTTGATATTCATTGTCACCCTTCATAGAAAGACTAAAAATGCTGGAGAAATATGGGAATATACCTAGGATGATAGCGGGATAGACTTGTATGGAAGAATCCTGGGAAAAACAGGAGGGTTGACATGTACGGTAAGCCATTTTGAACCATTTTCCTCATGGGACCAACATTATTTTGGTCAGAATTTACTGGGATTGCTGTATTTGTTGGGACATCCACAACAGAATACAACATTTACACATACACAGGCACACAGACAAAATTACAATCCAGAATTAAAAATGTGAATTTTTCTACATTTTCTATTGAGCTTTTATTAATCAATTAATCGACAGATCCGTTAAAGAAATCTGTCGGTAGAATTGAAAATTGTTTATTGTTAATTGTACAATATAATCAAAATTATTCAAAGTTTTGACTGAACCTCAAAGTTTTACCATTGACTGTTTTTTTGACTGTATTTTTGATAGAATAAATGTAACCTTGCACAGTAAATCCTAATAAGTTGAGACTACTCAAATGATTTTGAGGAAAGTGATTCTCTCAGTTCGTTTGAGAAATGGGAAATCCACAACTCAATTAAATGAGTTGACTAAATGTGGTCTCTTCATTGAATTAACTTAAATGTTTAATTACATGTAACTTAAATGTTTAAGTACAGATCACTTAAAATGGCTAATAGACTAAACTTCAAAAATTTTCAGCTTTTATATTTTTTACTTACTCCCAGGCCGTTTATATCGAAGTTGATATTTTGCCGCACCATGTTGGTGTTTCGTAACGTCTAATTTTTATGAGGTGGGTCTTTAGCCCAACACTTAACCCCCAACCTGGAGGACCAGGACATACACTACGGACAAATTAGCTTACCCAATTCACTTATAGCACATGTCTTTGGACTGTTGGAGGAAACCGGAGCACCTGGAGGAAACCCACACGAACACGGGAAGAACGTGCAAACTCCACACAGAAATGCCAACTGACAGCTGGGGCTCAAACCAGCGACCTTCTTGCTGTGAGGCAACATTGCTACCCTCTGCGCCACCGTGTCGCCCCAGCATGTATATCAATTAAGTATGAGCATTTAAATATCTACTTACTAATTTAACTTTTCTCTTTCATCAGATAGGTTCAGGTAGTGTCCTGCTGCGCTTCAGCAAAATTCTGCATAACAAGGAAAATGGCCACCTTGTGTCATATAACATATATCGACCAATCAGTGCTGTTTTCAAAACAGAATTTCAAACGCAAGCAATCATTATAAACAGAGACATTAAAGAAATTAAAATGTTAAGTTCAGAGAAGAGTTTTTTGTTGCCTTGTTTAAGGGCGCACTTGTTTAAGTTCTGATGCTAAAACTTGGTATTTTAAGTAATGTCAAGTTATATTAACTTAATATTTTTAGTAATGACAACAGCGGGGTTTACAGTGTAGTCAGTGTGTTTTTTTTTTAAATGACAAGCATAACCTTGTCCATTTAAAGCAAGTTTTCTATAATGATGTCAACTTATGATTTATTTTATCCAACTAAATAGTTTTATGTAAATAACAGCTAAGTAAAGCTATAACCATAATATCCCATTATTACTAGGGCCAGACAGAATCTGCGGACATGTTTTGCTATTTCTGCGGATTTCTGCGGAATGATTTTGGGAGTATCGTAACTAAACACCTAATATATTAAGTGAATAAAACAATAATACCTACAAAGCAAGCCTATCATATAAAATATCTACTAAAAGACAGAAAATATTACCCCATTACTTTAATTACATTGTTATTGTTATGATATTAAATTACATACGTTCATTTTCTTCTATCCGTCCTCCAGTTTCTTAACTACTTTGTTGCTCCAGCCACCCACTTACCTGCCACTCTATCTAATATATCACCACACAAAACTTTCTTTCTTTCCTTCTCCTTGTCTTCAGCTGCCAGCCTTTTGGTCTCTTAGCAACATGACTCATTTCCGCTGAGACCAGGCTGGAGTGAAGTTGTCTATTTTCAAAGTGTATGTGATTAACAATTTGGATTTCTCTTTCACAACTTCCATTCCGGTGCAGGCGCAAAGGATTGCTGTTGTTTTTGTTTGCTTATTGTTAAACTGAAATGAGTTTTTATTTCCCGCAGACAAGAAATGACTTTTGAGTTGAAATGAACATACAGGTATATGTCCAAACTAACGAATCCTACACACAGTTTCAGGAGTGACAGCCACATTTAAAATACCTCTGTGTGTGTGTCTACAGAACATGACTCACTCCTGAAACTAAAATAATCGACAGCATGGCTGTGGCATCTCATTCAAAGCAATATTAAAGCAAAATAACATTGCAATGTTCAAAGACTTATGATATCATGTTCTGCAATTTTATCCAAATCATTGTCAACGAAGGTGCTGTGTTTTGTTATTTATTATTTATTTATGTTTTAAAGCCATATTAAAACATTGTCTATATTAATGGCAAGACATATACTAAATATACAATATATAACACAATCAGTTTCTTAACAAACATACATTGTACAAAACAACAACAACAAATATGTGTTCTGTTATTGACTGGTACAGTAATTTACGTCACGGAGCACAGTCTTGCAGTTTTACCATGGCCACTTATTAGGTGTATTTAGGCTTGTCAGTAGCTTTCCATTCAAAGATGTGAATTAGATTTATATGCAAAACTGAAATAACACATCATACATTTGCGAATAAAGCTTATTTCCACATCTATTGAGTCAAAGAGAACAAAATCATCACGTATACTGGCACCAAATATCAAAAGGAAAATGGAAGTTTCTGTGTTAGGAAAAGCCACTGTGTGCCTTTTTTTTAATATAATAAATTACTTGCACCCCAGAAGACTGTTCAACGAATGTGGTCTAGTTTTTAGAGGTGCAAGACTCTCTTTGGGAGCACAGCCTCTCAAGACATTTCTGGGAGGTAATAATTCCAAACCACTTTGATGACGGACATTGGCCAAAGGGGTTTTAAAATGACCAAAACAACATTTCAGATGTTGTGTAATATGGTCCATCTACCGGTTTGTTTATAATGTTGTCCACCTGCACCCATTTTTGTTATCACATGATTTGTTACAACCAAATCACATGACATTTTTGATGCACATGCTGGAATTTATTCGGTAAATGTTTTTCCTTTGGAGGTAACTCGCATTTTTTATTATCATAAAAAAAAATGTATGCACATTTTCAAAATGGGGGTGACACGGTGGCTCAGTGGTTAGCACTGTCGCCTCACAACAAGAAGGTTGCTGATTCAAGTCTCGGTTGGGTCAGTTGGCATTTCTGTGGGGAGTTTGCATGTTCTCCCCTTGTTGGCGTGGTTTCCTCCGGGTGCTCCGGTTTCCCCACACAGTCTAAAGACATGCACTATAGGTGAATTGAATAAACTAAAATGGTCGTAATGTATGTGTGTGAATGAGTGTGTATGGATGTTTCTTAGTAGTGGGTTGCAGCTGGAAGGGCATCCACTGTGTAAAACATATGCTGGATAAGTTGACGGTACATTCCGCAGTGGCGACTTCTGTTGAATAAAGGAACTAAGCCAAAGGAAAATGAATGAAAGAATGAATTTTCAAAATGTTTGCACATCTTAACACTTCCAAGTATTTTTAAGGAATTAAACATTCAAAAATATGCATAAAAATAGGTGGTTGGAAATATAACTATATCACTTTATAATGTGGAACACATATTGGAACACTTCAAACTGACTTTTGCCTTAAAGAAATAGTTCACTTAAAAATGTAAATTACTTAATCAGTTACTCTCCCTCATATGGTTTTGCCCCTTTATAAGTTTCTTTCTTCTGTTGAACACAAAATAAGATATTTTGAAGAATGCTGGTTGCTGGAACCAATTGTCAATGTCAATGGGTTTCAGCAACCAGCATTTTTCAAAATATCTTCATTTGTGTTCAACTGAAGAAAGAAAATCAAATAGGCTTTGAACTAGTGAAGGGAGAGTAAATGATTACAGAATTTTCATTTTTAGCTGAACTATCTCTTTTTGAAACTCATAATTTACTGCGTATTATCACACAGTTAAAGTTGTATGGCATAGCGGTAGTGTTTAAGATGCAAAATACATATAAAAAGATGCAAAATATGGCCATGCGGAGAGAGATGGCAATATATGCTTTATGAGTAATAATAAAAAGCCAATTTGCAAGCTAATAAGTACCTAGTTTAAAGTGAGAACTGGTCCTCTTGCTAAAATGTTACCGATGAAAATTAAGCATATGGAATAGTCAGAGTGGGCTGATGTAATAATATTTTGGTCTTTTCAGTATGAAGCATTCTATAATGCCTTTATTTTCATCCTTATGAGTGTGTTTTGTTCTGCAGATGAACTTGAAATGACAAATCGGAGATACACAATTTGGTTAAAGTCACTAAGGCCCAATCCCAATTCTACCCCTTCCCATTCCCATTATCCAAATTCTCTTTAGCTTGAAGGCGTAGGGCTAAGGGAAAGGGGTAGATACCCCTTCGAACAAAGATTTTTCAGGACCACACTCGTAACCAAAGGTTAAGAAAATTTTCCAGAATACACCAGCCACAACAGCAAGATAGTTGCACGGGGAAGTAAGGAGATTTTTACAACAAACAAGCACATGTTTTAATATATTCATAACCGCATTCTTGTTTTACCATCATGCTTTAAAAAAAAAAAAAACCCGCTAAAATAAAAACCGCTAAATTTTGCGATCTATAATCCATAATCATAAATCCTGTATAGCACTCCCACAACATTATGACACTCGATGACACTCGAATATCCTGTCAGTAGTGGCTGGGAATGAGCTTATTACAATGTCTGCTATAATGTTAATGCTGTTTTTGTGTGTTTACATAGATGAATATGGCCACTGTGCAAATGCACAGCCTAGTTACAATCTTATTGCTATCGCTATGATAACATAATATATGCCTTCAGTGATTTCCTGAAGATAAATACCAAATAATAACGCAACAGGAATAACTACAGCAGTCGCGATTGTCTGATTTCATATGAAGCAAGAGATCGCGATGACATGATGATGTGTGCAGGTGCATTAGTGCTGCCCCAATTCTTAGGGGTAAATTTTAAAGTCCTTCCCCTTCACACTCAGTTTTAAGGGCCAAGGGGAAGGGCTAGGAGTACAAAAATAAAATTAGGATTGGGCCTTAGTGTGTCTCATATTTTTGTTTGTGTAGAAACAAGCATGATCGCGAAATGACTATAAAAATGGCACAAAAGGCAGTATGTGAGCCCTTTCCGTGTTATAAAAGTGATATAACTTATCACTTTTTTGTTAACAAATCTGTTTATGCACATGCACAGTGGCGCAGTGGGTAACGCTGTCGCCTCACAGCAAGAAGGTTGCTGGTTCGAGTCCCAGATGGGTCAGTTGGCATTTCTGTGAGGAGTTTGCATGTTCTCCCCGTGTTCATGTGGCTTTTGCTCTAGGTGCTCCGGTTTCCCCCACAAGTCCAATGACATGCGCTATAGGTGAATTGGGTAAGCTAAGTTGTCTGTAGTTTATGTGTGTATGTCCTGGTTCTCCAGGTTGGGGGTTAAGTGTTGGGCTAACGACCCACCTCATAAAAATCAGATGTTATGAAACACCAGCATGGTGCAGCTAAATATCAACTTCGATATAAACGGCCCTGGAAGTAACTGAATGAATATATTAAATTCAATATCTCTATTATTTACCCTGTAAAAAAGAGGTATCCTCAACTGAACAGAGCATGTTATGTAAAAAGTAAAAAAAAAAGATCAAATTTGTAAAAACATTGGTAACTTTTGGACAAAAAACTGGTCATCTGAAAGTTAAAATGTCTAAACATGGTAATAGAAATACAAAAAGTAAGATTTACCTTTTGAAAAAGTGTTGATAGTCTGTGTAGTTGATTGTTGAACTTCAGAAAATCAACTGTCAAAATCAATGACAGTTACAGATTTGAAAACCAAAAAGGCGGGAAACAAAGAACCCACTTATACAAAGATTTATATCAGGGTTCTCCTTGATAATATGGTTCTAAATAGAACTGTTGCCAAGTGTAAAGAACCATTTTTAGTTTAGAGCCCTCTGAGACTCAGGAAGGGCATTAAAGACCCTCAGTCTTCTACCTCTCAGGCTCTTTAATACAATAGCAGTCTCTGCACTAGTAAAGGAGGACGAATCAATCAATAATGCGCTCAAAGGTTGCTGTGCTCTGCAGATACTCAAACTGCTGGGAGACAAGCATACCTCAAGTGTTCTCTCCTTATGTATACTGAGAGGCAGCAAATTAGGGGTGGTGACATTTAATTTGGCTCTTTTGGAGAAGTGTCTTGCAGCACTCATGAAGGATTGCAATTAGGGCAGATGAGCTGTTTTACATCTTAGCCTGTCATTCATTTCCAGGTCGTCCACAGGTCACACAGCGGTGTGCTGTATACCTCGCTAAAAGCCAAGACAGCTGCAGAGCCTGTTATTACCATCCTTGACAAGGTGAGGATTAAAAAAAAAATCACATTTAAACGTAGCCATGTAATGAATCTGTTATTTATAGCGGGAGGTAAACATTTCTGCATTTGAATGCATGTCTGCTTCGGCACCTGTTTCAAACAAAAGTGATTCCCCTTAACAAAACAAACATATGTTGTGCAGAAAGACAACATAATGGCATAATTGGGATAATTTGGCATACATAGAAAGCTATCTAGCCTACACCTGCAAAGGTAGATGACGAATTAATATTAATGGAGCCTCAATTTTCAAAATGTTTCAGAGGATCTGCCTTAGAGCAAAAAATCCAAATAACCTTTGAGATAATTGTGAAGCAAAAAATGGGAGAGCCAAGATTGACACGTGGAGGTAACATCCTCTGAGGTCTAAGCATATTGCGAGGATTACATCTGCTTCAGCGTGAATGTAAGAATCTACACTCCATTGGAAAAGAGTAATTGAATTGTTGGCGGCTCTCCAGCATTCAAGTATTGAAATGATCACCAGCTGCTGTGTATTAAAGGTCTCCATCAAGATGTTCTACCTGTAGCGCAGCTGCTATACGTTCTTTATTAAGTGCTTTGCTGTAGCCACACACCTATTTGGAAAAGGGCTGTCTGTGATCATAGAATGCTATTACTTGTATTTAGCATTAGTTTTGAAAAAGGCGAGGAAGAGTGACGATCTCTGGCAACCAGACCAATGAATGAGGCACTGTTCATCATACGCAGCATTTTTCTACATTCTTATAGATAAAGGTTATTCATTGGCTTTAGGGGTGAATTTAGTGATTTTGGGGCCCTAAGCAATTCCAGGCCCAAGTCCTGATTTAATTTTTGTTTATATTGCTGTTTGTTATATCACCCAATATTTTTTTCTACATTTTAAATTAATGCAATCTCTACATTTTAATGATTATTATTTTATTTTATTGTAAAATGAATTTACAACTTAAAATAATAATTTTTTTTTATAAATTTGACTGCGAGACTGTTCCATTATGGATATTTTAATTTGTAATATTATTATTACCAGAGATGTATAAAGTACTAGAGACCCAGACTTAAGTAAAAGTACAAGTGCTTGAGTAGAAATTGAAGTGCTCTTTAAGCACCATACTTAAGTGGAAGTACTAAAGTATTCAACATTTTTTGTACTTAAGTATTGCAAGTAGTTTATTCTAAAATGTACTACTCAAGTCCTGAAAGTAAAAGTACAAGTATTATGTTATGTAATTATTAAAGAAAGCAGTCAAGAGACATCATATTGTTTTGTTTATTTTAAAAAGAACCATAGTTTACGATTTATAATATGAATAAAACGTTAAGTGAACATTGCAGCATGTTATGAACCGTGGGTAGCTAACGTTAGTTAACTTATCTAGCTCTTACAGATAGCTCAAACTGCTGTGTTTGTGTATGACATTATTTTTAACTTAACTTGATATGTTTCTTCAAATTCGACGGTGAATTTTTGAAGGCCATTATTTTGCAATCTTTTGGGAGGCAGAGTATACACTTCATTCTATATGAACTGTCTTTCACTGCGACAAATGCAAACATGGACTCTAAATAGGGTCTTTTTCCTCATCGCCACGAACAGTTGAAAGTGAAGGAGTTGAAGGTGGAATTTCTGGGTTTTCCATGTCAAAAACAAACTAAAATGCTCTCAATGCAGGCAGCGCTGCCTTCTTTGATCGTCTGAATGATGACGAGCCAGCTTATTCAAACCTATGACAGAGCCACCTGCTGCTCTGGCAGTGATAATGGGGGTTTGGAATGATTCGTAACATTTTTATAATTGTAACGAGTAACTATGCAGCACATAAAAAATCTACTGGAGTAAAAGTATTAAACTCATCGAAAATATGTACTGAAGTAAAAGTAGAAGTAGGAGAAAAAAACAATACTCCAGTGGAGTACAGATACAACCTTTTAGTACTTAAGTACAGTAGTGAAGTAGTTCTACTTCGTTACTATACATCTCTGATTATTACATAACATTACATAATAATAATAATAATAATAATATATTTGGATGTATACTAAACAATATTTAATCACGTTAAAACTGTATTTTTTAACTCTCGTCACCATACAAAATATGATAGAAAATTATGTTATATATAATTTATAGGTATAATTTATACTTCTAGATATTTATCAGGTGCCTCCAGATTTCCTGGGGCCTTACCTCGCTTATTGGTTAAATTCGCCCCTGATTGGCTGTGGAGGTTCCATGATAAACTTTTAAAATCTGTAAAATCATGTTTTTTTGGTTTTAAGTCCATTTTTATAATTTAAAGAACCGAATAACTGCTGTGGATTTTTAGGATTCTATCTGACTCAAGGTCCATTTTGTCATACTCTAACATCAACAAAAATCAACTTATAATCAACAAAACACCAAAGTTGCTTACAGTTACACAGTGCCCTGCACTTAATACAAAACGTTCCTACCAAATTTTACCCAAATTATAAAAAAGTGGCACACACAGACACACAAACGAAGACATTCAGACTATATTCTAAACTAAAAACGTTCTTACATTTATTCATTAATTTTCCTTTGGCTTGGTCCCTTATTTATCAGTGGAATGAACCACCAACTATTCTAGCACATGTTTTGCGCAGTGGATGCCCTTCCAGCCACAATCCAGTACTGGGAAACACCCATACACTCATGCACACATACTCCTACGGCCAGTTTAGTTTATTCAATTCACTTATACCGCATGTCTTTGGACTGTGGGGGAAACCGGAGCACCTGGAAGAAACCCACGTGAACAGAGGGAGAACATGCAAACTCCACACAGAAATGCCAACTGACCCAGCTGGGACTCGAACCAGCGATCTTCTTGCTGTGAGGCCACAGTGCTAACCACTGAGCCATCGTACCGCCCCCAACATTATTATACACAATCTGAAATCTGTCATGGTTCAAAATCCCTTGTACAGCCTAAGATCCATCATTCCTTCAACCAGCTTGAATCTGTTGCTTCATTTTCTTGGGCAAATGTAATTATTACCCGTGGCATAGATTCATATAAAAATTACTCAGTAAAAATGAAGAACAATGGTAAATGTAAGTGCAGTTTTGCTACTGACTTTGTTGTATTTTCATTTGCAGCTCACTATGGTGTCTATAGAGCAACTAAACACTTACTATAACAGTGAGAGTTAGTGGTGTTGGGACAAAGAGAGCTCATTGATAGATTGATAGAATCAAGGTCAAACAGTCAAGATCAAATCACCAGTAATAGCAGTGGAAGGGCAAAGTCATGGTCAAAACAGGCAGATAGTCAGAAAGGCAGCTTATAATCAGAAAGCACACCAAAAAAAAGGTGGTGAAAAGGCAGGCAGCAAAGATTATAAAAAAAGCAAATAATCCTTAAGCCAAAGCAGGCAGGGCAATAGAAAGGACTAATGTTATATTTGTGAACAGTAACTCAAAAAGACTTCAAACTGGGCCATTGTTCTGAGAACAGTAAATAGTCCGGTGTATTCCAATTCACCTATCTAAACTACACCCCAAATATATGTAGTCTTTTTGTGAAGAAAAAGTAGGCTTCATACTTTTGAGAGTTTTCAAAAATTAAGCTCTTTAAATCTGACATGATTGTGATATATCGGTTAATACATTCTTATATGATACAGCCTTAAGTCAACATTGAAATTAAAATATTTGCTCTTCTAATTTTTAATTTATATAGTAGTGCTTGTTACAAATGATCAAATACCATAACCTTCCCTGACCCCTAAAAATTTGTTCTTCATTTCTATTCACATGGAAAGCCTTTCGGGAGGGGCCATCAGAGCGTAACTATTTTCTGGCCTGTATTCATCCATTCGTCAATCTACCTTCATTTCAAGAGCTCACATTTGGCTTCCGGGAGAGAGCCCTGAGCTCAAGGGATCCTCGAGCCCAGGGCTCCTTCCCGTTCGCAGAGCGAGAGGGGAGCTTGGATCTTAAAAACTCCCCGGCTGCAGTAGCTAAGGGAACCCACTTGAGGAGAAAGGGAGCTAGACAAATGACTGATTTGCTAAATCTGTTATGCACTAAGTATATCTTTGGATGGTGGGAGGAAACCGGAGAACTTGGGTGAAACCCATGCGGACATGGGGAGAATATACAAACTCCTCACATAAACACCCACCGGCTTGGCGGGGACCAGGGCCGGCAGTGTTCTTGCTGTGGGGCTAACAATGCTAGGGCCGCCGTGCCACTCGATCTATTAAAAAAGGAGGAGAATGGGAAGGAAGGGGGGTTTCTTCCAGACGAAGATAAATGTGGACTGAAGACAGTGGTTATTTATAGTAACTTAGGAATTATATGATTGGGAGATCATGATTAGCTAATGCGAGACCAGCTGTTGTAAATCCTCTCGAAATTAGTTTCAAGAGTTCACACTTGGATAATGCTCAACTGAAATAGCAGGTTTGGCGTGCTGTCCCGGGAGAGAACCCTGAGCTCGGAGACATATGAGCCCAAGGTTCCCGCCTGGTCAATGAGCGTTAGGAAGGATATGAGATCAGGTGTTTCTCGAGTGCCCCCTTAAACACGGGTAAATTTCACATGAACACAAGTACACATGAAATCAAAACTAACCTTATGATTTTGTTAGCTCACATTGCTAGTTTTTTGGTTAACAATAAATCTGTGCATGGCATTAGGAAAAAAATGAGTTTACCCTTGTAATCTAAAATTAAAATCTGAAAATGCACTTCCTGTTTGTTTTCAGTTAAATCCTCAGATTATGTCTATCCAAAGACTCTTGAATACACAAGATGTGTCACTCTATAGTTTTGAATGGGGAAAAGTGTTATGGACAATATGGCTAAAGAAGCCCCGCCCACTAGTACAAGAGCCAATCATCAATTGCTATAGGCTGATGATTCTCCAGAGGAGAAGCTCAGACCAGACGTGTGTTTTTATGACAGTCAACAAACTCACTGAAATCTCAGCGAATACTTGCTTCACAAACATATGAAATATATCCACATAAAGCTTGAAATCTGTACTTTTAAATGAACCAACTATACTTGAAAACAAAAGTTTTTGGTTTTGTAATCTGTATGAAATGAACGTGAGGTACAGTCAGTCCTGTCAAACGCACATCACATGACAGCAACTAATCAAACACCCACAAACTTGTAAACAAAGAGTCACTGTCATTTCTGGAGGAGATTCACCATCAAGACCAAGTTGTGAATTACTCCAGACGATCATTATTCAGAGGATGATAATGTGTAGAACATCCATAAATGAGGTTGGTGTCATGATCTTGTTCCTTTCGAGTGCGCATACACATTAGCTCAGACAACCTGAGGAAACCTATGAGACAGTTCTTGTTTAATTTTATTGGTGATTCCAAATATGTAACCTAACGTAAGCTTGGAAAACAATTTTGGAGACTTTGAAGTTTCCCCATTCAGACGGAATGCCCAAGCATAGTACTCGAGAGGCGTTTTAAAGATGACAGCCGAGTGAAATGACTTGGCTTAAAGGGACTTTGGTCTATCTGAGGTATTGAGCGTGACTAACATACTTAACCATGCCTCTCCATCTGTCAGTTTTGACAACAAACAGAAATGGTGAGGAGGTGTCTGTTAGGTTGTAATAACTCTTCCGAAACCGTTTTCCTGATCATTCTGAATGAAATGTTGAGTACATCCAATCAGCTTGCAGTAGAATAAAATAAGCCACGCCCACTGTTTCTTATTTAATATTTCGTTTCTCTAGGAACTGTACAACAACTGTACAACAAACACAGTACAACAAACCCCCCCTCAAAAAAATTGGTTGCTTTATATAAATTATTCAAAATAGGAAATGCATTAATATACATCAAAAATATTATTATAAAGCAGGTATTGTAATTTGGTTAATTGTATACTGAAAATATATTTCTGCATATACCAAGTGAATATTTTATGAGATGTAGAAAGCCAAAAAAATGTACATACTGTTTTACAGCTATATTAAATGCATGGCATGTCATACTCTGCATTAAAACCGCTGTGCTTGTATCTAAACCCATTCAACTCCACATAAAGCACTTCAGCATTTACAGTACGAGTGCATGACCTCCAGCTCTGCTGTTTTCAGTTCTTTCACTCCTCCGCTTTCTTTTTTCCGTCTTTGTCTATCTTTTCTGCCATGATACAGCTTCAAATAAGGCGTATAAACTTGGTTTCCAGGAAATCCTGACTGTTAAGTGTTTTTTCACCTATGATGGCTGCATCCCAAACACAAGCGTAATGAACACTGTTGCGCGGAAGTGAAAATTAAAGACAACGAATTCAGAGAGTTTGTGAACATTTAATTGAAAGAGAAAGTAGTAGACGTTTCCTGCAGCCCACATTCTCCATTTCAACCATCTCCTCATTATAATTGGCCAATGAGTCACTACTCTGAAAAAAAAATGCCAGGATAAATTAATTAGGAAATGTGACATTAAGAACAATGTCATCAGAATATCCGATATAAATAAGTACTGACAACAGAAATGAGTTCCAATTTTACACCTGCTTTAAAACGCTAATGTCTTTAAATATCTGTATTAGATAAGAAATGTGTGTAAAATGTGTTGAAATATTGCTAATATTATACAGTGCGTCCGGAAAGTATTCATAGCGCTTCTTTTTTCCCACATTTTTTTTGTTACAGCCTTATTCCAAAATGGATTAAATTCATTTATTTCCTCAAAATTCTACACAAAATACCCCCTAATGACAATGTGAAAAAAGATTTTTTTGAAATTGTTGCAAATTTATTAAAAATAAAAAAGCTGAAAAATTACATGTACATAAGTATTCTCAGCCTTTGCTCAATACATTGTTTATGCACCTTTGGCAGCAATTACAGCCTCAAGTCTTTTTGAATATGATGTCACAAGCTTGGCACACCTGTCTTTGGAAATTTTTGCCCATTCTTTTTTGCTCTATCAGGTTGGATGGGATGGGACAGCCATTTTCAGATCTCTCCAGAGATGTTCAATAGGATTTAGGTCTGGGCTCTGGCTGGGCCACTCAAGGACATTCACTGAGTTGTTGTGAAGCCACTTCATTGATATTTTGGTGGTGTGTTTTGAGTTTTTGTCCTGCTGGAAGATGAACCGTCGCCCCAGTCTGAGGTCAAGAGCACTCTGAAGCAGGTTTTCATTCAGGATGTCTCTGTACATTGCTGCATTCCCTCTATCCCGACTAGTCTTCCAGTTCCTGCTGCTGAAAAACATCCCCACAGCATGATGTTGCACCACCATGCTTCATTGTAGGGATGGTATTAGCCTGGTGATGAGCGGTGCCTGGTTTTCTCCAAACATAACGCCTGGCATTCACTCCAAAGAGTTCAATTTTAGGGTGCTTTCACACCTAGACTTTTGTTTCGGAACCTGTCTCGTTTGCCCAGTTAGCGTGGTTCGTTTGGCATATGTGAAACCAGCAATCGGGCTCGGATCCGCGGCAAAACAATCGGTCCGAGATCTCCTGAATGAGGTGGTCTCGGCTTGATTGAAACGAACTCTGGAGCGGATCAATTGTAGTGAGAAAGCGATACGACACGACCCAGACTATATCACACTGTATTATGGATATGTCATAGGCATATATGGCTATATGAGGAGAGAATTATGAGTAGGGCGGGAGGTCATTCCTACAGGTAAATGTGCGTTTCGTGTAAAATACGAAAGTGAAAGCATGCTAAACTAATAACGTGAGGAAAATTTCCATTAGAAAAATTGGCCGAACTGCAGTCTTGGTTTATCTGTTATTTCTCTCTATATTGTAAAGCCTATAATGCATAAGCCAACTGCTATATATGAGAAAGTCTTACCTCTGCTATATATTTACTGACGATGTCTGTGGGTGTCACCATTCAAAACGAAAGTGCAGCTTTTCGCTTATAATGTCTTATTGCTCATCGTCATAAATTAAAATAAGGACGCATGACAGCTGAGAGAGACTCTGCAAAATAAACCGTGAAACTCTGACCAATGTAAGGAGAGTTTACTCGCACGTGACTTGTTTTAGCTATTTTGGTCTGTTTAGAAACTTTGCCATGTGAAAGCGAATGGCACCAGCAACAAAGAGCAATATTGTAATAATTTTAAGCCCTGTTTCAAAACAAATGAATCGATTCACAGGTGTGAAAGCACCCTTAGTCTCATCAGACCAGAGAATTTTGTTTCTTATGGTCTGCGAGTCCTTCAGATGCCTTTTGGCAAATTCCAGGGGGAGAGTTGCTTCCGTCTGGCCACTCTACCATACAGGCCTGATTGGTGGATTGCTGCACAGATGGTTGTCCTTCTGTAATGTTCTCCTCTTTCCACAGAAGAATATGGAGCGAGATTAGTATCTAAAGTCTTTCACGCAAAAGACACGATGTACACATGCGTAGCCTAATTCACGTGCATAAAACCAAATTCACGTGCGTAAAATATTTATATATATTCACAAAAACAATTCACGTGCACAAAATAAAAATACATATTCATAAAATACGTTTCACAAATGCAAAACACCATTTGCAAATGTATAAGAGTGTACAAAAAGTTTTGAATGTTTAAATCTTGCGAGTTCATCCTGAATGAGAATGTGCAAATCCACTTTCACGTACGACTCCCCCTGGATACGTGTGTGTGTATTTTTGAGACTATCCTGGCAGAGGCAGGCAACTCGTAACCTTTCAGCCAATCAGATGAGAGCTGTATTCAATATCACCTACTCTGCGCTTCTTTTGCGCAGTCAGTTCCTCTCCAGCACGGCGGACGGAGAAAGAGATGTGCAGGATTCAAGCTTTACATTCCCTGACTTTCACTGACTAACTTACTTTTCATTGTATCTAATGAACGTAAACAGGCTGTTGTTGTGCTTTAGTAATATGTATAATATAAAGATAGTATTAATACTTTATGTGATCTTTTTCAACACAAATCGGAGCCTCTCGGATCATTTCAAACATGTTTGATGCTGTTCAGGATTTTAAATTGGGCTGATCACTGCTCTGATAACCTGCCCTCCAACCTACAGCCGCATCACAGAAGAGAAGAGCTGATATATGTGTGTGTGTGTATTTGTGTGTGTGTGTGTGTGTTAAAACTGACGCGATTATTCCCAGGTCAATTTAATTTGTGATATTATGCCGCATCACTCATGCAGAAAAGACCTTAAGGAATAAATTTTTTTTTAAATAATTCCAGTATGTGGCGCATTCAGATCAGTAATGAGGAGTGATGAGACATTCCAAATGCAACTAAAAATTAGTACAAGTATATTAAATTAAGCCCATTTATAAAATTAAAGTATAAATGCTTATGAATGCAAATAAGCAAATAAACCTTACTCTTTTTTTAGGGCAAAATAAAAACAATAGACTATTTTCACATTACTTTGCTTAAAAAGTAACACATTTAGCTCCTTTTCTTATATGACTTTAAATTGCATTGTATTACTTTCCCAACACTGCAAATAAGATTAACATGTCGATGTAGGGCAGTGTTTTGTTTTGTCCACAAGATGTCGCTATGACACTGTTGTATCAAGCCATTTTGAAGTTTCTTGTGTTGTTTGAGCCTCTTGGCATACCGTACTGTTCAAAAATGCGTAGTGCACCATATTTTCCTCAGTTTGTGTAATCAACAGATAGGTGCCCTTCTGTCAAATAAATGGTAGAGTCACGATCATGAACCTCTGTTTGCCTCTCTTTTGCATCTCCTGTTTACCACTTCACAACACAACGCAGAGTAGCAGCGTTGTGTAGCACAACAACAGCCTGTTTACGTTCATTAGATACAATAGAAATTAAGTAAGTCAGTGAAAGTCAGGGAATGTAAAGCTTGAATCCTGCACATCTCTTTCTCCGTCCGCCGTGCTGGAGAGGAACTGACTGCGCAAAAGAAGCGCAGAGTAGGTGATATTGAATACAGCTCTCATCTGATTGGCTGAAAGGTTACGAGTTGCCTGCCTCTGCCAGGATAGTCTCAAAAATACACACACACGTATCCAGGGGGAGTCGTACGTGAAAGTGGATTTGCACATTCTCATTCAGGATGAACTCGCAAGATTTAAACATTCAAAACTTTTTGAACACTCTTATACATTTGCAAATGGTGTTTTGCATTTGTGAAACGTATTTTATGAATATGTATTTTATTTTGTGCACGTGAATTGTTTTTGTGAATATATATAAATATTTTACGCACGTGAATTTGGTTTTATGCACGTGAATTAGGCTACGCATGTGTACATCGTGTCTTTTGCGTGAAAGACTTTTGAGTCATTTCTAATTCCATAGAAGAACGCTGGAGCTCAGACAAAGTAACCATCAGGTTATTGATGACCTCCCTGACTAAGGCCTCTCTCCCCCGATTACTCGATCACGGCTGGCCAGCTCTAGGAAGAGTCCTGGTGGTTCCAAACATCTTCCACTTACGGATGATGGAGGACACTGTGCTCATTGGAACTTTCAGAGCAGCAGAAAGTTTTCTGTAACCTTCCCCAGCCTTGTGCCTCTAGACAATCTTGTCTCGGACGTTTACAGTCAATTCCTTTGTCTTCATGCTTGGTTTGTGCTTTGACATGCACTGTCAACCCTGGGACCTTATATAGACAGGTGTATGCCTTTTTAAATCATGTCCAATCAACTGAATTTACCACAGGTGAACTCCAATTAAGCTGCTGAAACATCTCAAGGATGATCAGTGGAAACAGAATGTAACTGAGCTCAGTTTAGAGCTTTGACAGTCCCGGGTTTCACGAAAAGTGTGTGTGTGTGTGTGTGTGTGTGTGTGTGTGTGTGTGTCTGTGTGGGGGTGGTGGTGGTGGTGGTGGTGGTGGTGGTATGGGTTGAGTTGACATTCCCGGTTTTCACGACAAGAGGGGGGCGGGGCACTTACTTTCATTTTGGAAGGGCACTATATATCACAGACTCAAAAGGTCATGTACACTGCACAGGTTGAGCCCTATGTGTGCACGTGCCTGTTCTGAACAAATAAATGTTTTCATAACAGAAAAGGGCTTTGTTACTCACTCATCACTCATCACTCAAGTGTTTTTCAAAGTCTGTCTAATTTGGAATTATATATTAAGGAATTATAATGCTTTGTTTCATTATTTAGTAGCAGGGTATTTATAGCTATATATTTCTGTCCGTTCGCTAACTGTCCATTTGTGCCCCCTGGTGGCATTTTCTCCAACTGCTGTTACACCTAAACAATTTTGCAATCCCTTTGTTCTGCAGCGGCGCCCCACGCGGCGGTAGTGATCATTTTGAACGGTCACTGTACACCTAATGTAACCCCACCGGTCCTAAAACCCCCAACTCGCTCTGAGCTGGCATCTTTCCGCATGGGAGTTGATTGCTCTACCAAGGAGGCTACACTTTTCTCCCTAAACTTCACTCCCATTCGGGTCACGGCACCAACGCAACCCCGCTAGTCCTACGCCACCCAGCCCACACCAAGCTGGGATCGATCCAACAACCTTTCGCATGGGAGTCTTTTGCTCTACCAAGGAGCTGGCCTCTGCTACACTAACACATTGGTCACATTTTACAATAAGGTTTCACTAGTTAATGTATTTAATTACACAACATTTGATAATGCGTTATTAAAATCCATAATCATGCTTGTTAACATTAGTTAATGCAGCATGAGTTAACTTCATACTAACAACGAATGACATTATTTTGATTAACTTACATTAATACAGGTGAATAAATACTACTGTATAATAAAACGTATTGTTCATTGTTTGTTCATACATTAACTAACATTACAAAATACAACCTTATTGTGAAGTGTTACCAACACACTCACACAAAAAATGCTTGTCAAAATGTTTTGTTTGACAGTTCTGCAGTCAGTTTCGTTTGTGCAATTGTAACATTTTATTTATTTATATATTTATTATTGAGTTTTTTAAAACAGCAAGACATTTACATTGATTGACTGCTTTTGTAGCCTTAAGTCTATATGCTGGTAGGACTGGTATTGATTTTCTTTCCTCACATCATCTCTTCAGCTTTAAAGGACTGAATTTCCTTCAAAACAATTCTTGGTTTGTTGTGCAATCATGGTTCGCTCATGCTCAGACATCACAAACAAGAGCACAGGCGTATATCTCTCACTGACTCGAATATATTTGTTCTTTACTTTTAAGCTAACTGTAGCATCAGGTTTTTCGATAATAAACAGGTTCCATGTATATGTGGCTATTTTTCAAACCTACACTTGAGGTATTTTTTATTAAGCAGTAAGAGTTGAGAGTAGCAATAACATACAGTTATACTCTATTCTAATCACAAATATGATTTATTTGAACAACAATCCTGATTTTAAAACATTAAAGGGCACCTATGGTGAAAAATTTACTTTTCAAGCTGTTTAGACAGGCATATGTGTAGGTATAGTGTATATACACCGTCATATTGGGGTGATATAAACACACCCAGTCCTTTTTTTTTTCAATTTAACAACATAAAAACGGTGGACCAATTGGATCGGTTTTGAGACCGACCGCCACTTGGCGTAGGAGTGCGGTCCCCCCGCCCACCGAATTGATTGACAGCTGCGTATTAACATGTCTCCGTAGTAACGTGCATAATCATATCAACAAGACAGGACGAGCGCAAAGCAACCTGGAATAAAAGATCTGTTCAGTTTGCTAGGATCATCAATCATCATCAAATGTGATTAGGAGTGAGTTTTTCAAGTTTTAAATTGTTTTAAAACAGTGCATGTTTGTAATGAATTACAGCGATTAACTTCAGCTTTACTTCATCACCACAGCCGCGTGTCAGAAAAATTATAAAAGAAGACGCTTCAATCCGTTTGTGGACGTTACATCAGGTTTATTTTGTACATTAACATAACGGATATGCATACAGCAGTGGATATTAACCTGTATCCTGTCACATTTGCGTGCAAAGCTAAATACGCGCTGTCTGTGTGTGTGCGTGTCTGCGCTGTGTGTGTGTATCTGTGTGTGTGCGTGAACTTTGTAACGACATTGTGTGTGACTCTTCGTTGCAACTCCACAACAAATGCATCAAATACTCATTGGTAAAGTTCTTACTGTAGTATTTCTCACAAACGTGAGATCTGCTTTCTTCTTGTCTGTCTGTTGTCTGACACAGCCGAGGGAGGAGATTAAGGGCGTACTTACACTATGTACAGTTGCCTTGAACCGGGCCAAACCAGGCTTGCCCCCCCTCCCGTCTCCCCCGACGGCCCGCACTCACATTACTTTCATGCCTGGGCACGCTTACGTCATAGGTGATGCGCTGTTCAGTAAGTGCTCTCGCTCAGCACAGTGGAGATTTCTTTAGTTATATCGTTTAAGTAGTTTGATAAGCGGTGACACGCAGTCAAATATTTCACCGAACAGATCAGCCACTTTTGACGCTCATAAACAATCATGAAGTCCTCGTGCTGCAGGAATTAGGAGGTTTGCTGAAGGTGCAGCTGTCGTGCAGTGAGGGGTTTGTGTCTTTAATAAACTATGACAGTTTGTGTTCATTAAGCAGTAAGAATGATTAATAAATCCATATGAGACAGTCCCTTAAAAGGCACGTCTCATTTTCAGTTTCGGGCTCAGGCGTTCTGGCACACCTCTTCCAACCGGGCCAGGGCCAGCCAAGTGAACCGTGCCTGAGCCCGATTCAGAGCACTCACACTTCTCAAATGATCTGGGAAACGGGCCTGGGCACAGTTCGGATAGCATAGTGCGAGTACGCCCTATAGCACACTGACAGGCACGTGGAAACGGTGGCCGTGAAGGACTAGCCTTAAATGTCCAGTACACAAAAACAGCAACCTGTTGCTCAGAGCTATAAAATAGAAACTTATGAAAGGTATAATAAAAAATCTGATGGGTGTTTTGAGCTGAAACTTTACAGACACATTCTAGAGACACAAAAGACTTATATTAAATCTGGAAAAAGTGGTAACCTAGGTGCCCTTTAAGAGTAACATGAGCGTACTATTTATTTATATTTAAATAAATATAAATAAAATATTAATTTATATATAAATCTAGAATTTGTCGGATCTTAGACTGAACAGACAGTGGTTACAGAGAATTGAAAATACTAGTTTATTTTAACACAAAGCACAACCTTCAAGACTAGAGGACATTTTGAATGTATGTGAACAAAACAAAGCACTTTGCCACAAAAGCTCTTCCACTGCTCTGATAGAAAAAAAGTACAATAACCTTGTGTTTGACAATGAAATCCAATCATTTTATTATCAAGATAAAATAAGATTTTTTTGTAAATATAAAAAAATAATGGATTACTTTTATAATTACTTTAAAAAGTAATCTGATTACATAACTAATCACATAACTAACATACTAAACTACTTCATTTTAGTCTAAGTAAAATGTTCAGTGTTTATTTAAAGTGCCCCTATTATTTATGCTATATTAAAAATTCCTTATTCTCCTAAAATAGATGTCATGTCAAAAACACTTTGATTTTCTCATAAAATACATACAAAAACTTCTCATTAAGAGCCTCAAATGATTTCTTTGATTCATTTGTAGATTTGAGCAGGATGTTTCCTCCACTGGTAAGTTTTTACATTTGCATTACATTCTGAGATCTTATAGCTGTGCAATAAGTGTATGTATGCAGAATGTATTTTTTATGCTCATACAGGTTATAGACGTAAGGGAAGAGTTTGTATTCTTTAAATGTATGTATTATTTCATAGCTGTGCCATTATTTCACAGAATTGATCCTTTTTAAAAGACAATCTTCTGGCTTCACAGACAAGGCTTAAAGCGACTCCTAGACTAAATTGCATGTTTGAGCTGTCTAGACTGAAAATAATTGCCAGTTAGATATCTTAATACACCAGTGACATAGATTAGTCTCAAGATGCACACTTGTAGTGTGTTTTGTAGTGTTCATTCATTCATTTTCTTTTCGTCTTAGTCCCTTTATTAATCTGGGGTCACCACAGCGAAAAGAACCGCCAACTTATTCAGCATATGTTTTACGCAGCGGATGCCCTTCCAGCTGCAACCCATCACTGGGAAACATCCATACACACTCATTCACACACATACACTACGGACAATTTTAGTTTACCCAGTTCACCTGTACCACATGTTTTTGGACTTGTGGGGGAAATCGGAGCACCCGGAGAAAACCCACACGGACACAGGGAGGTTTTGTAGTGTGCTAGAAATAATTTATATAAAAGGTGCCGTCTCTGCTGAAAAAAAAAAAAAAACAGCTGAAATCTGGTATTAGCTGGTTGACCAGCCTAGTTTTAGGGGGGGTTTGGCCATTTCCATGCTGGTTTCAGCCATTTCCAGCCTTGTTTTAGCTAGTCAGGCTGGGAAATGACCAGCTAAAACCAGCTTGACCAGCGTAAAGAGACATTTCACCCCCACAAATATGAATTTACTCACAATTTACATACCTTCAAACATTTATGTGCTTTTCTTTCTGTTGAATACAAAAGAAAATATTTTGAAGAATGTTAGAAACCGGACTTTTACTATTCAAAATATCAGAAAAAAATTCAAATCACAAAAAAGTAACTCAAATACGTTTGTGACAAGTGAAGAGAGTAAATGGTGAAAGAATTTAAAGTTTTAGGTGAACTTTCCCATTAAGCTTACCCCTGTTTGTGAAACAGGGACAGGATAACTTCATTTGCGATGCCCTTTGATCTTTAAATCTTCATATTCACAAACAGCTATATTAGCTACACAGTGCATGAAAAAGGCATAATAAGGGGACTGAATTAGTCTAGTTTGCAAACCTTGAATATAAACACAATAAAGGTGTAAAGCAGACTAGCAAAATAATTTTTATGTCCCCAAAAACCTCTATGATCCTATTTAGCCACTTGTGTATTATTGATCTGTTGTTAAGTTGTACAAGAAAACCTGACATGTTTCATATATGCGTTTGTGTTAACAGCAGATCCTTTTCAAGCATTCAAAGCCCCCCCCCCCCCCCCCCCCCCAAAAAAAAAAAAACAAAACAATTGACATTAGAATGCTGCAACCAGATATGCTAATATGCTAAAGTGCTATACCCTGCCAGTAGAGCTCTATAGCACCTCAGGTGGCAGTGCTGACAATGCAACCTTCCATAGCTAAACTTGTCAGCATTTATAATTCGTACTTAAAGGTGCTGTATGTATGTTTTTGACTCTACTAAAGCATAAAAATACCATAATATATTTGCAGATATTTAAGAAACATGCCAAGTGAACATTCTTGTTTATCTGAAAAACAATGCTAAAGTCAGATATTCTGCTTTTACGTGCCTGAACGCTGTCTTTGTTTTGGTTCTTTTAACCCATTCAATGCCAGTTTAGCCAATTATATTTCAACACCCTGTGTTGCCTTGGTGGAAAACTGCGTATTTCATTAATTCAGTCAGAAAGGCTCTCAAAGCATGCATCCTTGCCTGAAATGGGATCTCCAGTGGACAGTAGCAGACTCCAAAATGAGACACAGATTCAGAGTTCCACATGAAGGTATTAAATAGAAAATACTAGAAATATTACAAACAACAGGTGAGCAGGTTACATTGTAACCACATGTCCTAACAACACGCTACATGATGAGATTTGCAGTCATAAGCAATTTGGCTGTTTGCACCAGACGAAACACGACAGAAATTTTAACACAGCCATTTAGAAGCACAGAATAAGCACTCACTCACAAAATGGTAAGGTTTATAATCTAATTAATACATATTAAACCGTTTTAACATTATTAAATGTAGATGCTGAATCACTATGTGTTGACACTATGTGTGAGTCACACAGCTCTGTTTATAAATGGTTTATTTTATTTTCAAAGGGTGAACTATGTGCTGCTGCTTTCAGTAGTATGGCAATAATTGTCATGTAATAGCATTCAAAGTCCCATTGTTAGCATTTAACACCGAATAAAGCACATGAGGTGTACCTTAGGTGATCATTGTCAGTTTCTCCTGTTGTTCAGCTGCAAGAAATAGAAACAGTGTCTAAAATATAAATTCCAGGTATGTGTTAGAACAAAAACTCCTTTTAATATGGAAAATATTCTTTCTATTGTTGCTGTTGCTTTTATATAGCACACGATTTAAATCAGCCTTTAGGCTTGCTCCTGTTCATCCTCAATCTGGCAACCTGCGCTTGCATTTGTTTTGATGCAGGAATGCAATACCTAGTTCAACCACTGTGTGTCAAACTTACATACTGCACCTTTAAATGGTTCAAACATGTAAACATTTTATAATAACTAATCCTGCACTGAACGTTTCATAATATTTTGCACACTGTGAAACTTGCTGAAGATTTTACATTTAATGGAAAAAAAAAATACTTTTTTTGTCCACGCCAAAGTACTGACTGAGGACATATGGGCCGTTATGTATTTTTATCCTTGAGCAAATGGCTTTGTTTGCACAAGAGGCCTATTTAAGTCTGTGCCAAGAAATGAATAATATCACAGCGTTCACAAGCAGCCTTCAGCACTATTTGCCTCTTTGTGCATCCATATCGAGTGTGGGTGGACCCCGGTGGGTGTCAAGCGTCCAGTGAATCACAGAGATTCATTTAGATATGGAGAGCTGTCCAATCAGAAGGTCACAGGATGGGTGCCTTTCTGCCCACAGACACAAACGGCAGCTTTTCTGAGCGGGTCGATAGTAAACACAGTGTGCAGTAAATGTCATATAGCTATAGCACAACAATTAAAAAACAGCCACGGTAAACATTTTCACACTGCTTTTCATTTCCATGTTCATTTGCTAAAAACAATCAGTTCTAAGCCAAAGCTGTGAAATCCACAGAGTCGTTATGAAAAATATAATAGTTTATCTCTCTCAGTTTCTCAGTAATGTGTCGGCAGTGGCTTTCTATACGCCTCCGAAGCCATCCGAGTGTGAGGCC
Source organism: Danio kyathit (assembly GCA_903798195.1). Classification (NCBI taxonomy): domain Eukaryota; kingdom Metazoa; phylum Chordata; class Actinopteri; order Cypriniformes; family Danionidae; genus Danio; species Danio kyathit. Next base: position 38,645,996 of record LR812521.1, on the reverse strand, counting down.
GTGCGTAGGAGGAGGTGGCGTAGGGTGCTGGGGAGTGTAGTTGATATGTTGCTGCTTGCTATGATCTCAATAGTTAACGTTTATTTATAACATTTAGAAAAGGGTATCTGAATGTCACATAAGCATATTACGCAGCTGGGAAGAGACGCTGTGGAATTTGAATGTTGCCTAGAATTCCAGTATAAATGACATCGTAATCGGAGGCACTTAAACCTCTTCAGCTGGTGTTGAATAAACTCGGTGGTCATAAGGTCAGACTCGAAGGCCTGATGAATTAAACTAAATTAGCTGGGAAAATGACTTATTCAGCCTCAAGATACTCGCATGCAGTTTTATTTTTATCATAGGGCAAAAGGAGATTTTTTTTTACTTTTACGAACACAAACGATGTCTGTATGACATAGGGCTGAACAAGTAAAGCCCCTGTAAAATAAAAATGTACATTTATTTTGCTAGCCCACATTGGTATGCTTTAGGTATTCACCTTATTCTCCACGTACGAGCGGACGCAGCCATTTGAATCATTTTGGCTCGAGACTTCCGGTCTCATTCACTTCCATTCATTTTTAGACGTTAAAAGCAGCTCGTTATGCTGCTTGATGTTGCAAACTGAGGTTTTCTTATTATATTATTCTATTTTGTCTGTATAATCATGCAAACACTTGTTTGTAGAGCGAGTAGTTTGACCGTTTTTTAGCCCTTTATTATTCCTAGTCATTTCTCCCATAGGCAACTGAATCGGAAGTTCTAAAACAATCGCAAAAACGAGCGCACTTCCGCGTTGAAGAATAAGGTCAATACAATTAATCCACTCAGGTTAATCCACTGAAACAAAGTTTGTTTGAGTAACCTTCAATCAAAGTCTGACCATTTGCTTCTGCTTTTGTAGTGTCATTGTAAGGCCAGTTTGAAAGCCTCAACAAAAAAATAATGCACAAAAAAAGCCCACCCCCTACTAAATATTCTGTTTCAGTTGGAAGTACATGAACATACCAAAATAAAAGTCTCAGCGTTTAATTAGCACGTCTAATTTTCATGTACATTTTGGCAGTTAAGCCAGTGTTACGATAATCCATGCTACTCATCATGTTGTGCTACCATCACTTTACTTGTAGTTTTAAGGAAGGGGTTAAGGTTTGGGGTAGTTTGGGTGATATTTCAACCTCACATCCCACCACTTCACATCAAAATTTAGTTTGTAGCACAATCTGATGGGTAACACAAATCATCAAAGCACCAGCTCTGTAATCAGGACAGATGAAGCAGCGTTTACTAGAGCCATAGTTCACTGACAAGCTACACAAAATATTGAGCAATTTAATAGATGTGATCCTGAAATCGAAGATAATCCTTCTGAGAGTTGACAGCTGTTTGCATCACATCTTAGTGAACTATGATAAACACACCAACAAACTAATTGATGGAATGTTGACAAAATTGTTTTGGAAAAACAAAATTCATTATATTAAAAAAATCAGTAATGCTATATTCATATGATAAAGGCGGTCTAAATTTGATTGATTTTAATTCCTTAAATGGTCATTTTAAAATTAATTTGGTGGTTTAGAATTTCTTTTAATGTGTAATTATAAAATTGAAAAACTCCCAATCAAACTCTCTAAATTTCACCAACAAGTGAATCTTGTTACAAATTATTTGGAATAATGCCAATATCTTGCCAATGTCAATAAATAAGTCACTATTCTTTCACAACTGGTTTAACAAAAGACTAGTATTAGTAAATCAATTATTTGATAATGAAGGAACATTATTTACATTTACAGAACTTATCGCAAGATACAAAATTCTTATTACATTACAGTAATTTTTGATACTAACAGGAGAATACCTGCTGGTATACATATGCTGTACAAAAGCAGTGCATGTACATCAGCGCTTTCTGTTAGACCTGAACAGACCTCAGTTGGTTTTTTTCTGTTTCTCTGGATTTAAGCCTAATAATACAGTAAAGTAAAGAGAAAGTAAAGAGGCCGAGTGGAGGAAATCATTCTTTATCTGCGCACAGATGGTCTGATTAACTGTTTTCTCGCTAGTAAATCAGTAAACATTCAGTTTTTCCACTTACAAAGTCTGCCATATAAATAGTAAATGCACCATGGCGTGACGCAACTGACTAGGGAATAGGAGATGAGACTCTGATTGGTTTAATGCATGTTTTGCTCAAAACACACCTATAACTCATTAAGAGAATAAGTACAACCCTGTTAGACCATGCACCAGGGCGCAAATAGTATTTTTTCATTCTTAAAATAGCAAAAGTGGATTTGAACATGCTCTTAATGTAAAAAAACAAAAACTTTTTTCTCTTTTGAGCACAATATATTTTATTTTGAGAAACATTTAAAATATTTTGGAACAGAAAACAGGCTAAATGAATTATCGACTTCTGCTGTCTTCAATTGTTTCAAAAACAGATTTTTTTACAATTTAAACTGGCATCTTTGGATATCTTTTCTGCTGGAGATACTGTTGTACTAAAAAAGGAAACAAAAAAAACATATAATAAAAAACTCTTACTCATACCTTAGAAACGGTATTGCAAAACATTTTGACGGTTTTAAAACCTTGACTTTTCCATATATACCTTGAATACGGTTATCGTTCCATGCCTAGCCATGAGTTTTAGACTTTGCGCCTAGATAAAGCCACTAGTATTACATGACGTCTAAGGATTGCGATAAGTTAAAGTGGCTATATTATACTATTTTAAAAGTTCCTGATTTTGTTTTAGAAGTCTAAAAAAAACAATTTTGTACAATATCTTGAGATTTGTTCTTTCTGCACACTACTTTATATACTTTATTCTGAGCTGACGGATTAGATGGCCCCGTCTGAATTTAATATCTGGATGCTTCCACAATCCAATGTGCACTTAGAATTTTTTTTCGAGTAGGACTCTAAAAATGATGTCACTTTCACAATATCAATTTGAGTTCTTTGTGGTGCAGGATGTTTCCTAGAGACGTTTGGATAATAACATTCAATCACACATTTCTGTTAAACTCAAGAACACAATGGCCAATCAGATGCGTTTAGGTGAGTCACAGTTGAAACATCAGGATTGTTGAGTTTCCATACACTCATCACAAACCACAAAGTGATGAAACAATGTACTGCAAGTTAGAGACTCATTTAGCAGCTTCAGATTTAAAAAATACTCATTTGGATTGCTTGATGCAATGATATTTTTTGGGCCTTGTGGAGAGGCAAAATTTATTTACTTTTGTGCTTCACAGAAAATAGTCATACAGGTTTGATATAAGGGTTAGAGAAAAATATATATGTATTATTTTATTTTTGGTGATCTATCATTAGTGTTAATACCTGAGTGTTTGTGTGTCTTTTTGGGTGGAATCATTAAGAAGTGTTTGGGAGGTAATTTGTTATTGGTTAAATCTGTGTGTTAATAACAGTAACTGTATTAAGGCCCATTCACACCAAGTATGATAACTAAGTACAGTAATGTTTCTCAACTACGTTCTTGGTGGACCAGCAACTTTGAACATTTCCCATGTCTCCTTAACCAAACACACCTGATTAAGATTATAAGCTCATTAGCAGAGACTGAAAGGCCTGTAATAGGTGTGAAAAACAAATACATGCAGTGTTGGTGGTCCTCCAGGAACGTGGTTGAGAAACACTGAAGTACAGTATAACGATAACTAATTTACCATCCACATCTGCACACTACTGTATGTCCATTTGTTTAGTCATCTGCCACATCAAATTCATTCTAACTGGCTTTCACTATTTTTAATCCATCATAAGCTTGATGAATAAAGTTTTAAATAGGGCTGGGTGATATGGCAAAAATGCAATCTTGATAAATATTTTATATCGATAACGATATACATTTTAATATAAGTTGTTAATGCTTCCAGGTTTAAGAGTATCTCAACATTGACTGAAGCCACAAAAAATTAGAGGGTCCATTAATGCCGAGTTCAGACTGCATGATTTTCACAGTAGTCGTGTCACGGATGTTTTCACACTGCATGACTATCTGGGCTAGAGTTCTGTCGGTGCTGTGTTTACACTGTAGGATGGATCTGCAACAGGAGAGTTCACACTGCATGACTTTAAAATAGGAAGAATCACAGACAACTTTGTCCAAACTACGTCTCGCAATCAAACAAATGCTGGAAGTGACATGGAAACAACGCGAGGTTGCGTAATATATCTTTCGTTATTAACTACATAATGGGAAAAAGAAGGCTCTAGCTTTAGGAACTTGTGTTGCTCACCTGGGTTTTGAAGAGAATTAACAATCTTCAACTTTTTTTTTTTTTTTACTTTTCAACATGATTGTGGTATTGCTCAGATGACACATCAAACAGACACAGTGCTCCTGCCAAATTTACACTAGTTTTTCCTCCATTTCTTGGGTCCAAATATACGGAAAATTAGTGCTTTTAACTTCTCCCCCAGCCTCCTGCTGGCCAGCAGGTACCCGTACTAGTGAATGCTGCTCTCTCATTGGCTGTAGGTGATCGCGGATGTTACTTTCAATCAGAACACATTTCACAAAGCATGATTTGAATCGCCGACAGCTCCGGATATTTAGCATGCCAAACATCTCACGGGTGTCAGCGACTCATCGGCGATTCTCTTATATCGCGTCTTTGATAGTTCACACTGTGTGATTGTCGCTCACGTGAACGAGCACCGATTTGTCTGTGATTTCAGGCATTTGTCTGCGATTTCTCAAAACCTGTCGGCGAGTCAAAATCAGGGCTAAAATCACGCAGTCTGAACTCAGCATAAATGGTATAATATGCCTCTTAGATCAATATAAAGTAAAAAAGTCCAGAGTTTATCATTGTTATTGACATCAATTTTATTGTGATTCGATATAATATTGTTTACCAGCCCAGCCCTAGTTTTAAACCAATTCCATTCCAACTGCTATAGTTGTGGGATGAACTCTGTATTATCATCATCATGATCAGTGAGAACGGGCCTTTAGTCTCCCAGCACAAACGTATTCATGAAAAGTAGATTCTTTTGAACATTCATTAAAACAGTGGTGTAATAACAGTATAGTAATATACTGTAAACAGATGAGAATCAAAACGCTAAGCTGAATAACATTCCATTTTAGGCCTGATAATCATGTCCAGTTGAATATTTGTGTAATATTTCAAGCAACGCCAATAAACAAGAACACAACTGATAGACAGCACAAAACTGTATAATATTACAACGTGATTCAATTAAATTTGCAGGTCTGTTTGCAACAGAAGTCTACAACACTTTTACGAATAAGGCAAAAGCACTTACAAAATACATTTACAGAAATCTACAAGCTGATGTAGGAAATGATGTGGTGTATAATCACAGATCTGTTTACATATACAAAATCCTCTCCGTAATGTTATGCTACAAGTCACACTAAGTAAGATCTACACGCACAGCTAATCAAGCAGAAGTGCATGTAAATGTACTTGGTGATCTAGTGCCATGTCCTCGCTGCATTGATTAAATCTCCCAAACATTTTTTAAAAAAGGCACACAGATGCTTCACATATTATAGTGCTGGTCTAATATAGGTAATTGTACCATGGACCATGGAATGCTGCAGGAAACCCTTGTTTGGATTTGCTGTCCATTAAATAAGGCAATACAGATTCAGATTCTGTACACTTCCGCTTAACTTGGGCTAATCACTTGAAATAAATTCCATAGTAAATTCAGACATAAAGGCTACATTTACACTGGATAGATCAAGTGACCCAATTCCAATTTTTTCCTCCCATGTTGCACAGATGGCTCAAACACATGTAAGCAGGAAAAATCCCCATGGAGTCCAATACACTCAGATTGGTTTCAGGCCTCATGAGGAAATAAAATCAATACGAATGAAAAGTGTAAGCAGGTAGATTGGATTTTCATCAGTCAATAAAAAGTTGTACATCTTTGAAAAATGGTAGCAAATGACATTAACGCTGCTGCTGTCATTTTTAGAACAGAGTCCTGTATAAGTCCTAAACCTTAAGGGTGATTTCCCATCTGTGGTTTGGTTCATTTGGTCCGGACCAAGGGCAAAAAAATGATACATTGTTTCTGCCGTTTTTGGGTCCTTTTCCCACCACACTGATTGCTTTGGTCCAAACCAGTTGAAAAGAACTAAAAAGCAGTCATGTGAGAAAATTCACATCACTCATTGGCCAGATATTTTTGAACGTATTTCCTAAACTGCTTATTGATTGGCCAGAATTAACATGCGGAAAAATGCCAATGAAACTCCTGCAAGTAAACAAACCGTCAGACACAAGATGCTTTTTACTATGGAGGGATGACTGCACTGGCTGATTGTATCCCTGGTCATAGTATACTATATAGTTTGTATACGTCACTTTAGACAAACTATACAATTTGAGAATGAAGCGTGACTGCGGCTGGAAAACAATGTTTTAATGCATTGCAAACGGTGAAGGTGCATCGTAAGTCACATCAGGAGGAGGCGTGAATTAATTTAGCTAAACTGCTACATGATCATCTTTTGGAAATATTACCAACGATCCATCAGGTAATGTTTTGCCTCTCTCTCTCTCTGTTTAAAATAGTTGGTAAAGCGCTGTCAACTGATATTTTTCCTCCACACCCTGTAAGACGGGACAGCGCATCGGACTACGGCAGCTAGATTAGTCCAAAAAGGTGCAGTACTTTTTGTGGTTGGGTCGGTTGTAGTTCGGATCATGCTCTTACCACAAACCAAACCGCTCAAGGGTTCATTTGAAAGCGTACCGAGACCACCTCTTCAAGGAGGTCTTGGTACGTTTTTGGTCTACGTTTGGTGCACACTTGAGTGCGATTGCTACATTCACACCTGCCTAAATGAACCGCGCCAAGAGGGAAAATGAACTCTAGTGTGATTCAATCGAACTAAATAAGGCAGGTGTGAAAACAGCCTAAATGTCATATACAAAAACAATTTTGTTATGTAGCAGACATAAATGCATTTAAGCAGCGCATACGAGAGAAAGAGAGAAGCATTTGTCATGTAAACAATATAAAACTATTGCATACATGATGTAAAAACTATTTTGGTCAAATTGTGGAGAAATTATACCACATGGACATGACATTCAAACGATTACTAGTTGAAAATTTAAATAGATGGATATAGTGAACTTTTACGTAATATATAACAAATGAACTTTTCTTAAAAAGTCTATATAGAGAGAGAAATACAGTGCTAAAGTATGCCATGTATGTGAAAAAGCTTTTAGTAAACCCTGAAACAGATTAAAAATGGAATGTAGCAAGGAATCAGCACCTGCGCTTTTTTATGCAACATAGACACATTCTGAAAACGAAGCCCTATATACATTTCTGGAGATCGCGAATTATGTAGCCAGAAGTACAAATGGCTGCATTTCATCTTTAAAACTAATGCTACGGGGCGGTATGATGCCGTTCATTTTCACGCTAACCGCAGACTGCTGACCTCCATGTGGATGACTTTCCTGTTGTTACCAGTTTGTCCCGAGGCTCGCAGTGTATGTGGGCGGACTTGAGACGCAGAGAGGAGTTGACCGCAACAACGAAGTTTGAGTCCAGCCAAGAATGATACCAGAAAGCAGGTATGGCAAAAACATAAGCCAAAAAATAAAATAAACAAGTAAATAACAGGGTGAGAATGTGGTAAAATCTGAAATTGTGGTAAAAATCATGGGGCTTTTGTTTTTCTGGATTGCTTTTCAAAACGTGGTTGGGTGGGTCAATTGGTGCTTTTTAAAACACTATCGGTTGGGTTTAGTGAAGGGGGTGGGTGGGAATATCGGTTGGTTGGTCAGTCAGTCAACAGCGGCCTCTGATGGATTTAAGTGCGAAGAGCAGAAAGAGCACAAAAGGCAATCTCAAGACAAATTTGAGATCTGAAAAAGCGTACACAGCGGTTCTGGTGGATTTGCGAAAAAGAAAAAACTGCAAAAAACATCCTGGGACGTATTTGGCGCTCTCCAGAAATGTATATAGGCCTATGTTTTCAGAATGAACCTGGATTGTTTTTATCCCAGAGTCAATGCATCTTTGTTGTTTATAGTGTGAATGTAGATATCGGCAACAAGCTACTTTTAAAAGAAGATGTAAGTGGCCCATCTAAAACAATTGGATACACTGCGAAAAATTGGAATTGATCATCAAGATCTGCAGTGTAAATGCAGCCAAATAGACTCCAGAAGAGGAAATAACTACAAAGGCATGTACAATAACACTGTTTATCCAGCTGACACAAATCACAAGGTTTACAAGTAGCTGATCTCCAGTGAGCTGTTCTTTTCCACCGGTTCCTCTGGCAGAGTTTTCACATTGCCATTTTTAGCCCCATTCAGCAGGGTTGCAGCAGGTCCAAAGCCTGGTCCTTTACCAACCACATCCACGCACGCACCTCTCCTGTCAGGGGAGCTGACCTCTGAAACCCCTGTGCCCGAGGGTCTCTCTAAGAAAAGCGCTCGGGTACTTTCAGGCTGTCCGCTTCCGTTTCCATTCTGAGTTATCCTGCAGATTTCCGTCATCTCTGTCACTTCCTCCCTGTATTCTTCTTCCTCCTCGTCCTCTTCATCTCTCACTGCTCTTCTAAGGCTTTCCCTCGGCATCAGCACTCGTCTTCGCTCCTCCTGATGCTGCTGCTGCTCGGTGGGCTCGTGGTTTTCAACTCTTCGAGAAGAGCGGCACAAGGCCTTCCGGAAACCCCTCTTGAAGTTGTCCGAAAGGAAGCCGTAAACAATAGGGTTAGCGCAGCTGTTAGCGTAAGACAACACCACTACGAAAAGATGCAGGCCTTGTGGTTCATCACGCAGCGACTCCACAAGGTTTATTATGTTGAGGGCGTAAAACGGCATCCAGCAGAACACGAACACAGCCACGACAATCACCACCATTCGCGTGACCTTCCGCTCCGACTTACGGCGTTTGGTGGATGTAGCGTGAACCTTCTTTCCCGAGCTGCGGATCTTGATTACAATGAGCAGATAGCACATGCAGATGACCAGCAAGGGAAAGAAAAAGCCAACTGTGGAGGTGTAGATGATAAATGCTGCTGCCCAAACATTGGCTGGCTTTGGCCATATTATGTTGCAGATTCCTCCTTCCCGTTGAACACTTGCGAAAATCACCACAGGCAAGACCACTAAAAAAGATACTGCCCAGATCGTTCCATTCACAGCCTTGGCTACTTGAGGTCGCCTCCATTTAGAGGAGCGAATAGGGTGAACCACAGCCAGGTAGCGATCGATGCTCATCACCGTGAGGCAGAAAATGCTGGTGAACTGGTTAATCCCGTCAACAGTCATGACGAGCCGGCACGTAAATGAGCCGAAGGGCCAGGAATGCATGGCATTCTGTACGGCGAGGAATGGAAGGCCAAGCATGAAGAGCTCATCAGCTATAGCTAGATTCAAAATGTAGATATTGGTCACCGACTCAGTCTTAGAGTAGTGCAGGACGATGTGAATGACTAAAGAGTTTCCTCCCAGGCCAACGATGCAGACGATGATGTAAATGAGAGGGATGAGGATTCCTGCCATGCTCGTTTCTGATCGGTTGCCCGCATCTGTCCCATTGGTGCAGTTTGAAGCATTGAGGAAGCAGGTGTCATTGAGAATGCTCTCGTTGAGAAGAAAACCAGGAATGGAGCCATTGCTCCAAATGTCCAGTGCTGCGGAGGCGTCTACTGAGGTCAGCTCCATCTCACTCTTATGCCGTCACTGCCTTCAGCTGGGGGCCATTGTCCTGCACAGAGAACAACCACAAACTATGACTTCTGTCTCAATGGACTCTCACATTCAATAAAAGCTTAATTTACAGACAAAAGCACCATTGTTACGGAGTTTGTTTCACATCTGAATTTAGCTTACCACATGAATACATATAATAGACTAAACCAGGCGTTCTTAACCTTACTGAGAAATTTCTGAGTCAAAGAACCATACAAAGACCCGCATTTATTTTATGCCAAACATGACAATGACATCTTTCGAAATTTCATTTAATAGTGAAACCCTATATTTGAGATTTACAAGGGCTATATGTATTCAGAAACCCTTATTCTTAGATACATCGATGGCTGTTATGTGAACATATTATTAAAAAATTATACTAAATAAATAAAAATAAATTTTAAAATAATATGTTCATCAAGTCATTTTATTTATTGGAAACATGAAATGTAAAAAAAAAGGTTATACTGATTGCTTAAGCAAGAAATAAGCAGGACCATACAGAGTTTAGATTCATTGCAAGTATCGGATATCTATACCACTATGTACTGTAGGTGTGAGATGATCTTTAATGAATCTTGGAGTAGTGGGACAATTGGTCTACAGAGACCTGTGTGCTGCAGTGAAAAAAGGAGATAAAAGGTACCTTATCACAATGAAATATACAGTATGATTAAAGGTCCCATAAATAATAAAAAAAAAAAAAAATGAAAGAATGCCCCAAACCTTTCAAGATTCTTCTCATTTGCTTTTAATTTGAGCTTGACCTCAACTACTCTCATTGGCAGAGCTATGATCTATGTCCTGCCCAGTCTTCATGTTTCAGTTCATATTGCGTGAAACATAGAATAAAAAAAGCCCCTTTCAAAGCACTTCACAGGACTTTTAATTACACATTTATTAATTTTTAAATTCTGAATATTAAATATAATTATGCAATAATGAGCACTGAGCAGGGATTCCAAAACAAACAGGCACACAATATCCTAATTACAGGGTTGAATTTGTTTAAGATCTTTGTTCAGATTGCTTGAAACATCGAATAAAAATCGAATCGAATAAAAAAAATGCTCATTTCAAAGCACTTCACAGGACCTTTAAATACACATTTAATAATTTTAAATTCTGAATATTAAATATCATTATGTAATAATGAGCACTGAGTGGTGATTCCCAAACAAAAACACACACAATACCCTAATTACAGGGTAGAATAAGTTTGTTTAGATCATTGTTTAGATCTCTGACTTCTCAAATAAATATTGATATGCCAATAGTGATTTATTTTTTTTAATTTAGTTTACATTTTCCTTTATCTTTCTATAATTTTCCACTGCTTTGTGGATGACACCCCATTTGTCTTCAAAGCCTTCAACGGCAAAATCCTCTCTTTTTTACTTGTTTATCAGAAATTACTATGCAAAAGTTAGAAGACTGAAATCCTATTAGTAAAATGGTACAATTATATTAGTATTACATAATAAATGAATTCAAAAAGACCATCAACAATTCTGTTACCTCTCCTTCACTTCCCGTTAATAGTCTGCTTGTCATCCCTACATGGACATCTTATATACAGTGCTTAGCATATATAAGTACACCCCTCACAAATCTATCTTTTAAATTCATGTTTTTAATAGGAAGCTATACAATAGTATGTTTGTGCATACACATTAGATTAGTCAGTACTGAAGCCAAATCTGGAGCTTATCTAACAAAATAACTTACGATAACGCTCCAAAAACTAGTGCACCCACATTTATGTTATAGAAAAATATTAAATACAAATTTAAACAGAGAGGAAAAATCAAGAGAAGCAAAAAATTTGTAAAGTTTTAGTTGAAATTTTGTAGGTTGTAATTGTTTTTCCAATATTTTGCTTGAATTTAATTGTATTATCTTTCAATTTCTAAATAGGTTTGGTGAATAAAATATTATTTTAATAAATATATCTGTTCAGAGTTTTTCTCAGTCGCGTTGGTTCATTTCTCAGATCAGAGTTGAAATTTGCAAAACAGCAAGTGGATTTCTTAAAACAAATACAAATTGCAAAACACCAAGGATTACCTGCAAAAGCCAGTCTCTTGCTCAAAATCTTTAGTTCATCTCTCAAAACTACATTTCTGTGTCAAAGAATGTGTCAGTGCCATCAGAATTAAAAGTCCTTATGTGATAATTTACCGATAAGACAGTCAAATTACTTAGTCATGTTGCCAATATAATAGTGTACTCTGGAGGGGTGTTCTGATATAAAATATGGCTATTTTTTATTTTTTTTTATTTTTATTTTTGCTGTTTGTAGTTTAATTTGTTGGCAGATCATGTCATTGTGATACAGAAAGGAAAAGACAGCACTGCATAACACAAATAAAAAACTAATCAAAAGCAGAAATGTGAACATAGGACAATCTCCTTTCATATATATCTTTATTAGAAAAAGTCAAGATTCACCCAGGAGAAATTTACCAATTGTAGACAGATTAAGAAAAAAAATGTCTAATGGAAATGCATAAATGACAAAATATTATGACAACTTGTTCAGCCAATTTGCATGTTAAGAATTATGCCATGAACAAACGATTACATTTTGTGGGGGGTGAGACTATTCAGACAGAGATCAAAATAATACATTTTGATCAACATGACATAAGCAATTGATAATGTAGGAAAGAGCAGAGAATTGCACATAATCATTTGCATGGATGTACGCAAGCATTTGCAACTTGTTCAAAGGAATGAAAAACTATATACATAAAATACGTATTATGGAGAAATCCCTGATAGAGAGCTGTTGGATTAAACACTAAGAAAGGGATGTGTTATAGTAAAACACTTATGGCTCAGAGAGTTCTGGGTGGAGTTATTTTTGTCCATCAGGCAATCAGGCATGGCAATTATCCTGTGTATGTGCGATGCTCAGCAGAGAAAAGTCTGCCTCAGCAGTACCTTTAGAATGATTAGAATGGCAGCAATGCGAAACATTAGACAGCACTTGAAATATGGAAAAACAACATAAGGACAATGACAACACAAACAAGACCTCTTATGCTGGGAAAATTAAATTAAAAAACCTAATTAAAATAGAGCGAAAGAACAATGACGATAGTGTCACACAGGAAACAAATGCAACAATAGCAACGGCAATGAAAGCAGCTTTGCACTGTCCACAGAGATGTTTGATTTGGCTTGTCTTGGTCTACATTTGCTAGTCAGACAGTTCAAACACTGTGCACTCCCACATGTGGCTTGTGCACCAAGGCTAATAATTGACATTTTATTAGCATCCGTGCATACTGGGACTCAGAACTGACTGAGCAGATGATTGGAAACCCATTCAGGGTATGTGTACACATGCATGCATGTTTATTTTGAGGCTATTCCCTTGCCACTTGTTTATCGTACAGGAATAACTCACTCAGAAATAACAAATATTTTATATATATATATATATATATATATATATATATATATATATATATATATATATATATATATATATATATATATATATATATATATATATATATATATATATATATATATATATATATAAATAAATACATAAATAAAATCTTTATATAAATAAAAACAATAAACAAAAGAGTTAGTACTAATATATATTAAAAAGCATTACTAATATACAGTCATATGCTGTAGTGTTTGAGACCAAAATAATACTTTGTTGTAACAGATATGGGTAAGTAGGATCAGGTGATGAAGTTCACCATGTGTTCCATATCTCTTTGTTGAAATAGAAAAGTTTGAGATGCAATGTATTCACACCTGCCCGTCTCCATTTTCATTCTCTCTCTTTCTCAATTACAGCCAGAAGGAGAAATTGACTCTAGACTGCTGTGGCACTCGAACAGAGAGACAGGGGAAAACATGCAGAGATGAACTGCTGTCGCCAGCCTCTACCTGTATTTAGAGGTCTAATGTAATCTAGGCTGAGATTTAACCATAAATTAAGAACACAAGATACCAGAAAGAGCTCAGTGTACATTAGCCAGCTTTGTCATTTATGAAGAGTTTTTTTGATCTTTTTAAGATTTAAGATCTCCAATGACTATTACTATGCTTCATTCTTTTAAGCTCTTTGCAACTGAACGCAGAAGACAATGTTTGGAAACATCTGAAAGGCAAAAAAAAAAAAAAAAAAAAGAGTCAGATAATGATGTTATGTTATATTAAAAGCTAATATGAAAATATATTTAGATTTTTCAGAATTGTCTCCTAAAACAGATGAAAGTACTATCCAATGTCAGTGTTGAAATGGGAGGAAAAAGTTATGTGGAAAGGAATAAAAGTGTAAGTCAAACAAAGAGAATAATAAGTGAAAAGAGATAAAAGTGAGAGAAGAAAGGCTGTGATCTTTTAAGTCCCTGACATTCACATAGCTCCATGAGCTTAACCTTCATGATTAAATTGCTATCCAAATCATCAAAACCCTTTCTTTTCTCTTCAAATCTAGATTGCTTTAAAAACGTATCACATGATCAAATGATTGATTTCATTAAAACTAAGTGTGCAAGCAGTGCTTTTTGCAGAATTCTGAAGTTAATTGGTTCTTTTAAAGTAACAAAGATGAATCAGAAGCAGAGAGAAAAAAACAGCTTTAAACTGTTTCATAATGACACCCACCGCTGGCTGATTGTGCAGCATTTATAGTATAAAGGAAACATTAACTAGTGCTTGTATATTTCAGTTTAAATGGCCAATGTTTATTTTGTTACACTTTGTTCTAGAATAACAATTCTCACTTTACCAGTCAATTTTTGTCAACAATTACAAATAAATGCAAAAACACATTGCTTATATTAGAAATTTGTTCACACTTTATTTCAATGTGTAATTCATGCCATTAACAATCCTTTAACAAACCATTCACTAAGACTTTTAGCTCAATAAACTACTGATTAGTTGCATATTTATAGTAGGATAGTATTTAGGTTTTTGTATTGGGTGGAACTAGGGATGCAATACAAGATAAATTATAAGTGCTAATAAACAGTTAATATCTTAATAATAGACAGGTAATAAAGCCAGTAGTGTGTGCTGTGGTTTTCATATCTTGCGGTGTGCGCACGTTTAAGATTTGAGGTAATAACGTCGCCATGATGGTCAAAGAAATCGAAACATTCGTTTCAACCCAACGCACTTTTTTAGTAATTTTACTCATTTTAAAGGGCACTATAAAGGCTAAAGAACTTAATTCTTATATTTGCTTGCAGCCTAGGGCTGTACTTCTCACCATGTAATCTATCTTTTCTAAAACATACAGTACAGTATAGTGTAAAAGGATGTTTATTACTAAGAAAACTAAAACAAACAAACAAAATTATATTTTAATTGATCACATCACATAATGTACAGTACACATGCATATTGTAAAAAGACAAAGCTGAAAATCTATGGTTAAAGCGCCACCCAGCGGCCAAAAGCTGCTGGCACACATAGGTACCTCTGTGGCGGCGTTAAGAGTGGCAGTAAACCGACCGTTCTGAAGTAGTGACATCTGTATATACAACAGTTCTGTCTTGTTCTCAAATTTGATTGCCTGATAGACGTGCACACTCAAAAAAATGATTCAAGCCCTTCTTAGATGTGACACAAGTAAATATTGTTCCCTTTATTTAAATATATCTGTTTTTAAAATAATAATTTACATTAAATTGATGTAACATAAAATGTATTAGTCGTTTCACCTATAATCTTTATTAATTCAAATCAAATGAGTTCAATAAGGTGACCTCGTTTTGCGCATGCGCGAGACCGTGCGTTTTCACTGCCACCTGCATTGCGTTTGTCCGTCTACCATTTTCCACCTGTGGCTGCAGATGAGTTGACGAGACGCTCCGGATTACAAGAATTCATTTCTCTGGTGAGTATTCGTTTGTGCTTCTTTTTTCAGCGAGTATCTCGCTATGAATGCATGTTACATTCTATAATGTCGACCGTGTGCAACAAGCGTGACAAAGTTTTGCTTGGTTTTCAGTAAAGTTGGCGGCTAGCGTTAGCTGGCTAGCCAGCCGTTGATCATGCAGGAGAAAAACAGACTGACAGAGTTAACGTTAACGCTTTTTATCATAATGTTCCGACGTTGATTTAATGTTTTTTTGGTCTTTCGGGTGATGATGAATCAACAGAAGACTGTTTGAGTCGATGTATTTTATATACAAATCAATTTAATGGTCTGATGTTGCGATCACGTTGTGAATAGAACACAAAAAATGTGACGGCTCATAAGATATTTACATAGAGGTAAAGTTGGTTTTATATTCGCTCATTTAGAAGTCTATATTTTGTTTACCATGTTACTTTGAATATTCGATCGGAATTAACATGCAAGTATGACTTCAAAACAACACCAACACTATCTAATTGACTGTAAACAATGTTGTACTTTGATAGTCATTGGCTGCTTATATGATTTCCTTATTTAGAATTAGCAAAGAATACTTTTCTGAAATTATAATATTAAGGAGAACGTCTGAATATCCGAATATAAAACCAACTTTACCTCTATGATATTTACTACCAAAATATAGTTGAAAATCAATGTTTGTTATTTTTTCACCGGTTTTTGAACCTGTTTCAAAATGCTTTTCATGTGTGACCTCAAACACAAAGTTGAAAATATTATATTGTTCACTTGGCTTTTGTTCAAATTAAAATAGTTCTGTAAAATGTAATAAACAATATTTCATTATTTTATCTGTTTTCACTGTTTAAGTAAAACATTCTAAATTTTAATGTTTTATAGTTTTTTTATTATTACTATTAGGTTCTCAAATGCAATTTTGACTTGTTGGTAAGCTTTTAAGTATTCCTGCACTTGTACACACACTAATGCATTTATTTTATCTTTGCAGTTTGATCAGCTTTACAGGGTTCCTTCTGGCAACCTCCTAGTGATAGTAAGTATTGTCTTCTTACTAAGCTGTTATGTATTGTTGTCATTAATGTAATGAATGCCAAATGTATTTAATCTTCTTTTTAGGTTAGTCTATGTGGCAGTGCAAAGAATGCAGTTTGGAACTAGATAGCAGGTATTTATTGTTGCAACATTTTAGGCAGACTTATGGGCATTTAAGAGGCAGTTGTCGCTATCCATGTTCATACACAGATTGCCCGTGTACATTTAATACATGGAGTAAGCTATTAAATCACATATACAGAAGTCATGCTAAACAGCAAACTACGAAAACGGTCAAAATATTTACAATCGATTGTCACGTGTGCTCATGCAGAGAACTAGCAACAGAAACAGACTTATTCCAACACTTAAATGGACATCTCCGGCATTATGAAACTGTTCCGTGTGTTTCTAGGATGCTCATTTAAAACTAATATTTACAGTACATTCAACACACACAAAACAGGAAACGCAAACAATTTTCATTAAAAGACTTCAGAGCCAATGTCATCAGTACAAGCAATCAATTGCATCAGTCAAACAGTTTTAAAGATGAAACAATTAAAAATAAAGATGAAGTTATATTTGCCAAATTTAGTTGAGGAAAAAAATTCTTGTATTTTATTGAAATTGGAAAATCTTGTTCATGTTCCAAAGGCAGTTGTTGATGAAGTCCTGTCTGAACTTCACTACATATTAAGCACAGTATCTCTGCCTGTGACAAAAGCTGTTGTCTCTGATGTATTCCTTAGTCATGAACTACACATTGAAGAGTCAATAGTTGATGAGCTTTCTAGTGTTTTATGCAAATCCAATCCACTAAGCATAGCAGTTGCAAAGGATGGTCTTCTAGCTACTGCATATAAACGTACACAGTACTATACCTCTCATTTTGATGTTATAGAGCCAATAGAGTACATACTAGATGTCCAAAGAATAAGACCTTTCAGTACATTCCTCTATTACAATCTTTGCAACAGTTGCTCTCTACATAATTGCAGTTTTAATTTGTCAATAATCCTGGACCCCTATATGGTAGAAATTATAAGCTTTTAATGGCTGTTTTTGTTTAACATCCAGGTGAATACAGAGATTCTGCGAATCAACACCAAGCCACTACAATCAAAGTTCTTGTCACAGCTGGATCACTTCTCTGACAAACTGATTCAGATCTTCAAGACGAGAGGAGGAATGAAGGGGCAAAGGATCAAAGATGTCCTAGCAATTAATGATTTGGTAAGTAGATGTGCTTGAAACATCCTTTCACTGTATTGGGGTGGTTATTGTATGCTTTTCTTGTCCATAGCCAAATAATGCTTATGTAGCGAACATTTGCATTTCACCGACTGCATTACACCAATACTGTCTGTATAAACCATGCATTGCAACCTTGTTGAGAGCATTTAGGGGGGCACCTTGATGGGCACAACCCTCTGTTCTCTTTCATGTGCACTTACATTTTTACAAATTCCTGTCTTGATTGGTCCTTCTGCTTTAGTGTGATGATATTAACACCAGAAGGAAGTGCATCCTGAGAAGCCTTGTCATCTACCTCAGTGAAGATCCTGACTCATTCGTTAAGGCATATTTGGTAAGTTTGATTGTTTCTCATGTAGTCTCTAACAGTGTAACTCCGTAGTTTAACTCTTATTTTTCCCCGGTGGGACACGATTATGAAACTGAATAACTGTCAATGTAAATAGAGGCACACAGATAGTTTCACAAATGTTGTGACTAATATATAAATTACACAAATGCACACATTATTTATCATTGCATATTACTGTGTTTTCAGGCCTCTAGCACTAAGGATGTGGAGAGGGCCATCTCAAGCACAGTCATGGGGATTTACATGATCCGAAGTTAAGACAAGGGGGAGGCCAGAGGATGTGGGAATTGTGATCGAAGGCATTAAAGTCCTGAACAACGTAGGCAGTGTCATCATGGAGTTCATCGTGCTGTTTGGGCTAATTTATGGCCTTGATCTGAGCTTTCCAGAAAACCTCAAGTACACCTTTGTTCACCCAGAAAATCATAATGAATCTTGATGGACACAAGCTAAATCCAAAGATACAGCAGCTGAAAATCAAATTGTTTTCTTAAGAAGTGAACACCAGATGACAAATACATAAAGTTACTTTATGCTTTCGTATTCGGGATTCATTTGTTTTTTCAATTTTCTGCCATCTTTCATCTACTAAACCAACAACACTAAATGAATTCATGGATGTTTTCCTTGTGACATTTTACATTGTGACTAAGCTACACAATGGACATACTTGGACATACAATTGCAAAATCATATGTTTTTACGATAAATGTTTTCTAACATCTGCACGTCATAGCTCATTCATATAGTATAGTGTCAACAAGTGTCTCCATTACTCTCGTACCTGTCAGGTGATTGCATGACTCAACACTTGTTGAAATGGACTTGATGTTGAAACAGGATTCAACACACTACAGATTTTTGAATTATGAATGGCCAGACCAATACTCGCACAGCTAGTCAAATGTTCTGAGATTGTTTGAGTTTTGGTGACAATGGGTCTCCTTGTTATAATCAAACCGTCTTGGTCTGTTTTCACCTTCCTATAGCCCAAATTTGGTCCACAAAGCCTGTGTTTTTTTTAACTGTTTATGTTTTAACTGACCATTTGTACAACACAGATTGAAAATTCTGTACCTCTTGAGTAGCCATCCATTTTTCATATTCTTGCTGTTCTCATGTATGCCCTTTAAGAAACGTTACAAAAAAGTTTGCTGCTTCACATTTTATTAAATGTGCTCTGTTATAGGTACATTTTTATTTATTTCGTGCATTGTTAACATGTAAGACTGGTTTAACATTCCCGGCTTTTAGGTCTGACAGATACTAAAAATTGTCTGTTGCAGTTTAAATGAGTCAAGTAAAACAGGCAGTAGTTTCTGCCTCTATTGTTCAACATATAGATATGTATATGTATGTGTGTGTGTGTATAATATATATATATATATATGTATGTATGTATGTATGTTACATTTTGATCAAGCTAGCAATTAGATTTATTGGATTTTTTTTCATTGTGCATAAATTCATGGTGCCTCTATTCCCTTAATGTGTTTGTGGCTTTGGGGGACATGGGATACATTTACTTCATACCAGATGCAAGACCTGTTGAAGTGTTTTTAACAGTTTTTTCCAATAAAAAAAAAAACTCAATCTGTTTGGCTTGTCTGTGTAGTAATGGGGGATCAAATGAAAAATAAATATTTCGAATTAATTAATTTATATTGAGTTGAACAAATTTAAATACATTATATTAGTTTAATGAATTTCTATTTGCTTAGCTATATTAAATAAAATTGAGGTGAACTAACTCAATTACATTTCGTTACATAAATGATCTTTCTTTAGGTTAGGGCTACGCATATTTATTGGATGGAAAACCTGCACACAATTAAATTGAGTTAACCCAATGAGCTATTTTTTTGAGTGCAATATTCTTCAATATCAGAACTCGTACAGCCTCCTCACCCTTCTGTATTACTCCACCCACATAGAGTGACAGCAGATCAATAAACTCACTACAGTTTGACAAATATTGCAGCTGTTGGACAACATACAGTAATGTACATTTGAGGCTTTTTTATGCGAGAATGTAGTTGCTTAGATTGCATCTATGCAGTTTGTTTATAAGGATAGTGCCTATTTTAAATATTTATAATTTATGAGTGACAGCGCGTTGGCAGCCATCAGCATGTCATTGAGCAGAGCAAAGATGGTTGATGTTGTCCATCCACAAGATAGCGACAGAGACCGCATAATAAGCCCTTAAAGGAGAAAAGATTGGCGTATTTTCAAACTACACTTGATCAAAACATTTTAAAATTGGTGAGTATTTTCTCTTTGTATAATCCTGAGTTACTTTTTGGTTGGCCATCGGTTTGTTTCTAATTGAGTCTCCTGTTTTTGTTACTGCAGACTAGTTTATTAAAAAGAAAGAAAGAATAAATGCGGCATGTGTATAGCGCTTTCCTTATCGCAAACAAAACTGTAATCTAGTAGTGATTGCATTGCTTTAGCTTTTTCGGAATGAATTATTGTGATATCCCGTTTGCAACAGAGAAATACTTGGAAATGTCTCTAGACTGATAGCATATTATGCCGTTCAGCCTTATAATCTTAAAGTGTGAGCAAAATCATCTGTTTTGCATCACTTTAGAAATTACGCTAGAGAATCACTCAAAATCTGGCTTTAAAGTGACGTTGGTGAAGTAGCAACGATTTCTGCTTTTCTGACATCAGCTGCAGATGTGAATGAATGGTGGAAGAAAGTAGTTCCTCATACAAAAGGATTTTTTCACAGCATGTCTGATAATATTTTTTCTTCTGGAGAAAGTCTTATTAGTTTTATTTCGGCTAGAATAAAAGCAGTTAAAAAAAAATTTAAAACCATTTTAAGGTCAAAATTATTAGCCCCTTTAAGCTATATTTTTTTCGATAGTCTACAGAACAAACCATCATTATACAATAACTTGCCTAATTACCCTAACCTGCCTTGTTAACCTAATTAACCTAGTTAAGCCTTTAAATGTCACTTTAAGCTGTATAGAAGTGTCTTGAAAAATATTTAGTAAAATATTATTTACTGTCATCATGGCAAAGATAAAATAATCAGTTATTAGAAATGAGTTATTAAAACTATTATGTTTAGAAATGTGTTGAAAAAATCTGCTCTCCGTTAAACAGAAATTGGGGAAAAAAATAAACAGGGGGGCTAATAATTCTGACTTCAACTGTATATAAATGAGCAATTTATATATATATATATATATATATATATATATATATATATATATATATATATATATATATATAGTTTTAAATAGAATTTATAGTGTTTAAATAATGGGTTTTTACAGTATATATTGTTGAAATTCACTAAACCCGAGCTAAATGCATGAAGCAGGTAATTATTCTCTAAACTGAGGAAGATGCTTATTTTGAAAGGTTATGAACGATGGGGAGAGTGATGCATTATTCATCATTCAAGACTGTACTCATCTCTCTGTCCTTTTCTCGACTCCTTCCATCTCGCTGCTTTGTAGACAGAGGAGTGCTCTGCACAGTGAGGTCAGTGCTGTTTGAATGGATGCTCACTTTAATCTGTCTTCTCTCACCCACGGCCTCATGGGAGCCATTCATCCATTCAGTGGTTCATCTGATTATATGGCATTTGCTCCTGGGACAACTGCTAGATATGAACAATAGCATTCGTATACTAAATTCAACAAAAACAACAATTAGTGAAAGAGACATTAAATCTAATTTAATCTGTTTGTTCAATTTGTTTTGAGAGACGCTTGATCCAACGCTGGACAATTATCGAACTGTCACAATTAACTAACTGTGAAAATGGTCAATTACATCCACTCTCATTTTCCCAAAATGTTTCATTTACAGCATGCTTTTTCTAGCAGCGGCTACCAATTAAAGACATCTTCGCTTTACATATAAATGTGAGAGCCAATCAAAATGCTTTTAAAGGGGTCATTATGTTTTTATATATAAAATATAATGTTCTCTGAGCAGCGCTTATCTGAATTTTTTTCCTAATGTGGTTTCAATGTATGCACTTCAATTTGGGGAAGTCAAACGTCAATAGAAGTCAAAAGAAGTCAAACAAAAGTCTGGGATAAAAAGCAGCAGTGTCTGATCATCACAAGTGAAATGCAAAGAATGCATTTTCATCTCAAAATGTTGTGTTGCAAGGATTTGGTCATGGTGAAGTCTGAATTCCTGCTCTAACAGTAGTGTCACGTTTATATACATTTATACATGTAGTTAGGTGAGGAATGATGGCTACATCCATAAAAATGTGCGTCACAGATAAAGCCACAAAAACCAAGAGAGAGAAGGTAAACAAGTTCACCCTGACCAATAAGAGCACAGTGCCCTTTGAAAAATGTCCTTGTGAAAGTGATCGAAAGCAAAAGGAAAATGCAACACTGCGACAAATCAAGTTTCTTTTTCATGAAAGAGATTCAGCTCTACAAATGTATGTCTTTAACAATACATTTGAATGGCTGATAAGGTATTGATTTGGAGATAAATAAACTGTTAAGCAGCAGTTTTTTAGCAAAGGTGAAGAGAGCCCAATCAATTTTGTATTTAATAGACATAGTAAAACAAGGCTAACTTTGGGCTGTCAGTAAAAAAATAAAACTGTGTCCAAACAACACATGATGTGACAAGATTACAGCGACAAGCAATTTTGCTATCTGCTGCAGCAGGACAGAAACATTTAAATACCACAGTAATTCTAAACTCCACTCTCAATGACTTGGATAGATTTATCATCTAATGAAATGTTATACCTCCTTAGGATTATTAAAAGAACATGTCACAGTTTTAACATTCATCTCTAAACTCTATGTTAACTAGTTATTTTATTTTCTATATCTGACGTAAAACTACCTGCTGCTGGGTTCAGTATATAGAGCAGGGGTTCCAACTCCAGCTTTTTCTAGGTATACAAAAACTTCCAGGCAGGTGGCGCAGTGTGCAGCGCTGTCACCTCACAGCAAGAAGGTCGCTGGTTCGAGCCTTGGCTGGGTCAGTTGGCATTTATGTGTGGAGCTGGATATGTTCTGCCCGTGTTCATGTGGGTTTCCTCCGGGTGCTCCGGTTTCCCCCACAAGACATGCATTATAAGTAAATTGGGTAGGCTAAATTGTCCGTAGTGTATGCATATAAATGAGAGTGTATGGGTATTTCCCAGTGATGAGTTGCTGCTGGCAGGGCATCCGCTGAATAAAACATATGCTGAATAAGTTGGCGGTTCATTTTGCTGTGGCAACCACAGATTGATAAAGGGACTAAGCTGAAAAGAAAATGAATGAATGAAAGCAAATACTCAGAATCTGAGGTGATCATTGTCATAGTTTTTGATGTTTATGTTGTTCCAGCCTTGGCGTTGCAGAAATAGAAACCAGTTAAAAAAATAAATAAATTATAATTATATATATAAACTAATTTTAACATGGAAAAGATCACAGCGTCTCACAGATTAGACAGACTTCACTTAGGTAGTTCTTCACTCCTGTCTATTTGATGACTATTAAATATTTTTGGACTATTATTTTAGCCAATATGTCGATGTTTAGATTAGACATCTATTAAAGAAATGATTGCTGGGAGATCATCTTATCTCCAGTTTCAACAGTGCTGACAGTTGAGTTTTAGAGGCTCAATGTAGGGTAATGGTTCACATCTAAATTCTTAGTTGAGCTCTTAATCAAAAACATTTATATTTAACTATGTTTTGAACTTGAACTCTATTTTTTAAAATTCGATGACTGAGCATTTTATGGGATTTTTTTGTTTTGATTAAAGCTACTGTATCTTCTTGTTTAAAACAAAAAGAGAATTTCAATTAATTGACGTTCTTCAACAAGACAAAAATGCTTTGTACCAGGTTATATAAAATTGTTCTCACAGAGATAATATTGTTTATTGTAAATATTAAGTCAAATTACTTCTTTCTTATTCATTGGGTCAAGTGATAAAATTTAGATGTGAGCCATCACCCTAATTTTTTTTATTAAATGAATGAAAGCTTTTTTCCAGTGCACCAACAGCAGAAACTTTCTTACACTGTAAAACCCAAAAAGTTAAGGTAACACAAATCATTCGAGGAAACCGATTGCAACAAACCATTTAAGATTAAAAACTAATCCTAATGAGTACTGTGAACTTAATCCATTTGGGTAACAAAGCAATTTAAGCAAAGTAAAACCCAATAAATGAAGAGAACTCATACCAACTGCCCACATAGCAAACGGACTTGGCCCAAATGTGGCCTCATTATGGCACTGCTGGCGTGTTGATGGCACTGGCATGCATAATGTCAGCCGAATGTGGACCATGCATGGCAATGATGGCACTGCATGCATGACGGCAAACTACATTTGGGCCAGTTGTGGATGGGAGGAGTGTGGCCCAGATCAGTGTAGCAATTGTTCACATTGTTTAGGTAACATTAGGCTGGGTTATGGCTCAGTTTTTGGGGTTTCTGGTTAAAGGGTGGTGTTGGTATGGTTAACTTATAGCTGAGAATCTGTACCAATAATAAACCTGTTTTGGCCCTGTTCAGGGCCAGTTAAGGGTAATAAATTGGCTGAGATTCTGGCCGGTTATGGCCCATGTGTGGCCCTTGTCTTTAATTTATTTATGGGCCACTTCAGGACCGTCATTCTTCACGGTACTTGGGCCGAGGGAAAAGTTATTGAGTGGGCCGGAGCTGGGCCAGAAAACATTTGCTATGTGGGTGAGTACTGTAAACCCCAATAAGTTAAAGCAACTCAAACCGTTTGAGGAAACCAATTGCTACAAACCATTTGAATTAAACTAATCTATACGAGTACTGTGAACTTACTCCATTTAAGTTGAAGTAATGAGGTATTTAAATAACTTATTACCTTCAACACTGAGTTCAAAACTCTTTTCAAATGAGTAGAATTCACTTTTAGTCAATTTTGAGTTAACTACACTTATTTCATTTCATAAAGTTGACTGTTGGGTTTACAGTGTACATACCAACAAAAAAAACTTTAACAAGTTCCTCCAATGCATACCATTACACTCTCAACCTTTACGTACGTGTGAGTAAATCTTGTTTATTCGGTTTCTTCATGGAAACATTCATTTAAAATGAAAATAAGGAATTAAGCCAACGAGTAATCATTTTAACTCAATATAACCCAAAGTATAACAAGAAACCGTAGTTGTTTTGAATCAAAATAAATCATTTAAATAAACATCAAAATATAATGTTTTTCAGTTTATAGTGAGCTAGGATTATCAAAATCCCATTACCACGTGAAATTAACACTACCACCTAAATAAATCTGTTTAAGTGAATTCTATTTATTGCAATTACAAGGGTGAAAATATGTGCCATAATTGTGCAGACAGCCTAATCTTTATTAGTTTGAATTCAAATGAACGTTTCGAAAGCTGAATGTTCCTCATCAGTGAAAAACTCCAATCACAGTCTATTCATTTTTATCGCTACCTGATTCTGTGCAGAGTAGTTTGAGTGGTTCTTAACCTCTATTTGATGTCATTTTACCAGCATTTTCACTGAAAGAATCTCCATCTGTCAGGTCAACATGCTACCTTTCCGTCTGTTTGTTCTTCTTTTTTGTAAGTAATGATGTCTGCTACATAAAGTCACCATGCACACTATGGCTTTGTATCTTCCATCAATCATGTTCAATCACTGTGATGTATCTTCTTTTAAGATGACTAAAAGAAAAAAAAAGTTTCTAGAAGTGTCTTATAAAGTAGTGCCATTATGAAATACCAGGCAAAACTTTTCGGTCACAATTTTCCGCTCCGACATAATCACGTCTACTATTAAATATGCTCTAAGTAACTTAGACGCACAATTACAGCAACTTAGCACATGAAGAGCGCTGCAGACATATCTAACCTCTCTATCGGGAATTATAACTTGCACAGTTCATTGCGCTCCATTTGTGAGGATTTGATTGCTTTGCTAAAATAAAAAAATGGAGATTAATTCACATATAGACAGAGAACAGCAGGTATGACTCATTTATGTGGGTCTGAACTGATCTCAAATGAATTACCAGGAATTCATCAGCTCTAAAACAGAACTAATGCTTTACAATCATAACAACTGTGACCTAATCAACATCAAAAACAAAATATATCTACAGTACATGGGCATATTAAATAATCAAAAAAATATATTAAAGAGTCCCATTTTTATGCATTAAAAAAGGTCATATTTTGGTTTTGGGGGTCTCCAACAAAAGGCTGATATGCATGCAAGGTCAAAAACATTTGCATTGTCTTATAATATGCATTTACTTTTGCCTAATTATCCCAATGACTTTCTTATGATTTGTTCAGCGATTCATTTGTTCCCAAACCCCTCCTTAGCATGAGGCTAATCTGCGCTGATTGGTCCGATGACCCAGCCTGTTGTGATTGATCGACTGCATTTAGCGCTAGACACAGCGAAATGCCCACCAGGGCTTATCAACAATTTTGAAGTAGTCAGAGTGCAGAGTGTATGTGTGAGCCCAATGCAGGAGTGCATTAAATCAATGCAGTTAAACAGCAGCATATTGCTCTATTCTTAACTATGACACATATTCAGTATTAATCCACACCGTGGGAAAAGCTGAACTATTCTGAAACTTGACTGCCACACGTGTGAACGAACAGCTGACGGTGGCCATAGCAACGACAAACGGCAGTAGATCACAAGCTCACAAATGCATTTAAATCCATAAACAAAGTGGCACGTGACGCATTTTCAACGTGGTTTTAGACGCGATATGAGAATATAAACAGTTAACCAGATAGAGTACAAGTGTAGCGGTTACAAGTAAGAAAACACAATTAAATACATAATTTGCAGGCTAGAGAAAACAAGGAGGCAACCATTTTAATCGCACATACTTACACTTGTGAAACAGAGGAAGAAACTGGTCCATGAACTGTGTACTGTAAAGTTCCTGTCAAGCTCTGACGAAGTCTATACATCAATAGTCTTTTCTGATGCTTCCTTTAACAAACGGCTGACGAATCCCCCGTTGTAAGCGTGTAGATTGCTGAAGCACTCGTCAGAAAATGACAGGAACGCAACACAAGGCTGGGGCTATAATGCTGAGGTATTTTTGCTAAAATAAACTTCAACCACTCACTCTTCACAGCCTCATCTTTGGGTAAGGAAAAAAAACACTTACTTTCCAACCACACTTCAGTGTACAGCGTCTTCACGACATGATTCAACCGGGATCTGCTACAGGGTGTGTCTTTTTTTTTTATTCCTACAGTGTTTGTGGGTGAGGCTGGGGGTTTCAATTTTCCCTGGTCTGTGCACGCAACAAATGGGCAGGGCTTGAGTTCCGTATCGACACAGCGCTGACATGGCTAAAGACTCGTTACAGCGGCGATTCATTCAAACCACTAGAAGTCGACTCTTTTGTAGATGAATCATTAGTTTTAAACACGGTGCACTTTCAGATTAAAGCCTTAGCTGAATATTTCACTTCACTTAGAGCTGTGTTACACACTGCATGAAAGGTCATTTTCAAAAAACCCATAATAAGGGCTCTTTAAAATAAATACATGAGGAAGCATATGTCTTTTATTATTTTGTGAACGACATATCTTTGTATGTCTGTATAGAAAATAAATGTCTGATCAGCAAAAGATCAAATCTAGATAACAATAATCCCATAGTAATATATGGGAGAGCTAGCAATTTATCTTGGAAATAACTCTGCATGACTGTTAAGTGAACACCGTAGGATGCCCCGTTTGTTACATTATGATTTATACTGTAAGTGAGCTCATGAGACCCTCTGTGGCTGCTTTGTTGCCTGGAAGTGCCCTTTTGCTGACCCTGCACTATTGTGGACTGACTTGCATCCCACAGTCTCTGGCATTAGGTCACCAAAGAGTCTCGCAAAGAAAGACTATAATGATTGCATTTGGGATGAGGCCAATGTTTTTCTTCTTCTAAGGATGATATTCAATATATTGAATGATGATATTAGAATTAAAAAACATGTTATCTTTTGAAAACATGTGAAATTGCCAGGTCATATTTGATGATTTCTTACTGAAATAAATGTCTAAAATAAAAATGATTTAAAAATAAAATAAAAATCAAATGTTTTCTCATGTCACAAATGCACATTAGGGTTTCATGTTAAATTTTATGCTGCTAAATGAATGTTTCCTAGATTATTTTACCAAGATGGCGTTTTATATTTGTTTGCATGCAGTTTCTGTTTGTTATTGTTGGATTCAATTGTTCTATCATCTGTTAAGCTAACATTTACGTTTCCTAGTCATGCATTCATGCACAATGTGACATAATTAAAATATTTACAAATATTTCTATTTGCTTTTTTCCCCCCTACAAGAGACCTGCTGGATATTGCCTCATTAATACAGAACATTTTCAATTCCCGAACAGATGCGCATGCATTATACAAAGAGTGCGAGACTAACACAACACCTCCTGTTGTAGAATATGAATGAGCTTTGAAATCAGTTTAAAAAGACATTATTTTTTTATGTCACTGCGTTATGCATAAATATAGCAATATTGCACTGATCAACACTGAATTACAGCACCCAGCAATTTCTTTTATTTAAACAACCTTTTAAAAAAGTTGGTAAATACAAGGGTCAAATTTGAACTTTTCCATTTGGGCAGTTTTTATAATTGCCTTAATTAAATGTATCTGCGTTGTCTTTTATGTCAAATTCTTACATTTAACCAGCAATTTTAATAAATAATAATATTCATTCATTCATTTT
Source organism: Danio kyathit (assembly GCA_903798195.1). Taxonomy (NCBI): domain Eukaryota; kingdom Metazoa; phylum Chordata; class Actinopteri; order Cypriniformes; family Danionidae; genus Danio; species Danio kyathit. The sequence continues at coordinate 38,616,982 of LR812521.1, read as the reverse complement.
CGGCTTAGTCCCTTTAATAATCAGGGGTCGGCACAGCGGAATGAACCGCCAACTTATCCAGCATAAGTTTTACACAGTGGATGACCTTCCAGCTGCAATCCAACACCGGGAAATAAATAATAATATTATAACTTGGAATACATTACACAATAGGGATGCACATTTATGGTCAACTTATTGCCAATTATTGGTCTTGGTGTTGTACTGATGATCATAAATGTTGATCAATAGAATACATTTAAAAGCATAAACATCATGACATGTTCTAGCTATGCAGAAATATGGTCCATGAAATTAAGCACTTACATTATATCTCCATCCCAAGATAAAAGTCATTATAAACGCAACATTAAACTAAATAAATTCCAAGAAAAAAAATGCAGAAATAAAATGTTAAGAAAAAAACTCATTAAATTCTGAGAAGAAAACAAAACGATGCGAGGTGCTGTCCAATGCAGTGGTGCTAATTTAGTTGATGTAGATCAGTGGTGTTAAATTCAGCTCCCGGAGGGCCACACCCCTGCATATTTTAGTTGCAACTCTGCTTTAACACACTTAGCTGTAGGTTTCAAACAAGCCTGAAGTACTCAATTAGTCTGTGGCCCTCCAGGAACTGAGTTTGACACTTGTGATGTAAATGGTAGAGAAAAAATTTGCACTGTTTTAGTGACTCTAATATTGAATATAATTTTTTACACATATCCTAATAACACAGTGGCTTTATTCTTGAAATTTAATTAGTTTATTCTCAACATATATCTATCTATCTATCTATCTATCTATCTATCTATCTATCTATCTATCTATCTATCTATCTATCTATCTATCTATCTATCTATCTATCTATCTATCTATCTATCTATCTATCTATCTATCTATCTATCTATCTATCTATCTATCTATCTATCTGTCGGTCGGTCGGTCGGTCTATTTGTATGGCCCTAATTTACAGTTTTTCTCAGTCGCTTTGGTGACACTTGACTCTGTAAAATTTTTTCCAATGCAAAAAAGTCAGGTTTTGGTGACACTTCCTGAAAATGCTCAAGACAGCACTATATACTATTTGCACAGCTATTTGAAAACTACAGTAAAGTTAGACGTCACTGCATTTAGTGAGGTATCTGAGTACAAGACACTGAATACAGGTATGCATGTTTCACATTTTTATGCTCTTTGCTATTCTAATTTATTCACAGCATTTTGCAAAAGAATAAATACACTCTTATTTACAACAAATATAAACTTCCTTTGGTAGAGCTGAGCACAACTGTAAACAATATTGCAGTACATATTGGAACTGAACCTACAACATACATAGGTCTGTAAAATCATTCATGAAATTGTCCAATTTAGAAAACATTTAAAGGAAAAAAAAAATTGTTGGAAGGAATGAGAAACTGCTACTATGATGTGCACAAATGACTAATTGTTTTGAGAAATGCATTAACTGTTGTGCAAATGTAAATAGTGTTGTGAGAAATGCACCAAAGCCACTGAGAAAAACTATAATGCCCTGACTTACTTTCACTTTTCACTTTAATCATGACAGGCAAATTTAATTGTGCAAGGGTGTTTTCTCCCCCCTATTGTTAATCAGTGGGGTATTTTAGATTTTTCTGGTGGCATTTTGCTACAAAGTCCAATCATTTCTGACATACGCAACACCAATCAAAGAAAGCACTTACTAATGACCTAAGGTTAATTTTAAATCCCTCTGACATCACCGCCGTCATCTTGAGATTAAAATCAATTTGATGGAAACAAAATGAAAAGAATTCATTACACATGAAGAATGGTAATGAAAAATGGACCCGACTGCAGACAGGTGATCTCTCAACAGCGACAAACAAAACTACAGAGAAAGGTCTGATGAATATCACTAAAGGCAGCCAATGAATGTTTTATAAACATCTGCTGCATGGTGTCACCTTTGCATCTCTATTCAATACAATCTGCTTTAAATATTCTTCTCCGTGTCCACAGTGTCTCCATCAGCTAATCAGATCACTGGTTCTTGCTTCATATATCAGCAGTAAATCTACTGACTGGTGAGGCTTGCTGGATTCAATCACATATGAGGGTATTCTGCTGTACACAACCTTCTCATAAAAATCACATGAAATATGCTGAGATGCTTAAGCGCTACAACCACAATTATATACCCATGCTGAAGACAATGATTTTATTTCAAAATGTCACGCTCTCTCTCCTACGGCTTTGGTCTCAGTGTCAGAGTCAGTGCGTTGGTAATTAGTATTTTCATTCCATCTTGTTTGCATGTTGTTTCTTTCTTCTTATAATTTTTTGCATTAAAAGAGACCATAGTCATGTAATTCAGACATGATCTGTTAAAATACTCAGTGTTACTGGGTCCTGGCATTGTTGGTGCAGCAACAGACGCAAGTAAATCTACACTGTGTATGTGACCAACACATACATGAATATATTCATATTAAAGTAGATCACATAACACGTGTTGAAGGTTTGCAGCACATTTACAGCTAAATTCTGTGTTTGTGCTGATGAGCAGCAGGGGCCTTCCATCTGGGAGCTATCCCATCATCCTTTGCAACTCTAACCAGCCAGAAGGCCTTGAATTGCTCAGAAATTCATCATCCAGCATGTCCTTAAAGGCAGTTAACAAAACAAATCACCTTGAAGTAATTCCAAACATGTTTTTCTTTCACAAATAAAAATAAAACTTGTGATAGGTCACACTTAACAATAAGGTTCATTAGTTAATGCACTTACTAACATGAACTACGTATGAACAATACTTGTACAGCATTTATTAATCACAATTCAACATTTACTAATGCTTTATTAACATCCACGTTCATGATTGTTAACATTAGTTAATGCACTGTGAGTTAACATGAACTAACAATGGAACAAATACTGTAGTAAATGTGTTGTTCATTGTTTGTTCATGTTAGTAAGTGCATTAACTAACATTAACTAATACACATTTTACACAACACTATAACATTAATTGTGATTTGATGTGATGTGATGAAGTGTGATCACTTTTTACACTACATACACTTGTGCATTAAAGGAATAGGCTTCAGTGGATTTGACTTTATATGTCAGATGAAACTTTGATTTTATCCTGGCTTTTCCATGCTGTATAATTATGTTGGATAGTGGCTTTGTTTTGAAGCTCCAAAAAGAAAATACATATGTTGTCAAACTAATCCATACACCGACAGGATGTTAAGCATCAGAAACAGAACAGGATGTTAATGCAACAGAAAAAATGTATATACACAGAGAATGATCTTGAAGGCAAGTAAATTTTGGGGGTAATTTTCATTTGTTGGTGAACTATTCCACTCCAAGTGTCCCAAAGTTTGGTTGACCAAATATTGTTTTGTATCTTTTAAGTTTAAATCCTTGACTGTTGTTTCTACCTTGAGATCCAGAGCAGTAAGCTTATTGAGTTTTGGAAATGACGTGCAGGTAAATCCTAGCTGACACACACTTTTTGCTAGTATTTCCGGTGTTTTCAATCTCATAACATCTATTTGAGGTTTCAGTCATTTAAGCAGGGGTGGACTTAACCAACCAGAGAGGTAAGCAGACGCTTAGGGTTCCGGTGAATTAGGGGGCCCTGAACAATGCCAAGAAGCCTATATTAATCATATAGCTCTTTTATACATTTTCTGTCATATGTTGTAAAATCTGTCTATAACTGTTAATATTTTAACATTATTACTTCTTTTTAAGTATTTTCCCCATGAATAGGGGAGCGTTCCTTCTATACTGCACATGCAAATATTAAAGTCTAATCACAAATATGGCTAATTAACTGAACATACTGTAGTTGTGACTTGTTTTTTATTTGTGAATTTATTGTATTTAATTTTACATAAAGAAGATTAAGGTTCCACTTAAGATATATATTTAACATGCAGTTTATTTACAAAAAAATATTGAATCTAGAGAAAAAAAAATATCTATAGTGTTGATGTCTAGGGCAGACAACAATGAAAATCCTTTTACACATAATTTGAAGATAAATGATATTCACAACAGATACACACCGTTTAGGTAACTAGATTGCTTACTCTATTCTTCTCCCAGTTAAACAGACACTTACTTTCATGTATTTCAGGACAAGTAGATGAATGGGGTATATGCACAGTTTTGTCCGCCTAAACTTCCGGTGAAAGCTTAACGTGACTATTTTCAATTTCAAAACGTTCCTTTTACAGCATCAATGTTGTCAAACTGCTGGCCCGCAGGCCATTTGTGGCCCCCCTCTTCCTCCCTCCACCCCGCAACTGACGTCAAAAATATAATGAGATTCGGCCCAACAAATTTTTTTTAAATCACTATCATTGTTGCGCAGTTTCTTATAGCCACTTGTGGTTTTGACCCCCTACTTACTGGACATTTAAAAGTACTGTACTATATATTCGGGTTACTTTCGGTTTCTCTCAGCGTGCGGTCAAGAGCAACACACATACAGATTATTTCTGGGGCTGATTTAAACATTGAAGTATTTGTCCGTGAGTGCTCTATTTTTACTAAAGCTATATTTTTGTAAATATTCAAGGGTCATTTGATTATAATCAGTTTTATACTGATTTTTATTCCAGTTTATGTTGTACAAACACCTCTTCATGGTTTAGTACATGTTATGCTGGTGGTGTAAATATGATAATTTTGCTAATATTCGATTCAAATGGTCTCATTAATAGATTTTTCTAATATGCATATTAAGATTTGTATAAAAAATGTGCATTAGTAAAGTTTGACTGCTAGATGAACTGAACATGTTAAAGTAAATGGGAATATAGTCTTTTCACCTCTTTGTTTTACAAAAAAGAATGATATTAAGAAGAACAATTGCCACTAAAGTCAATAAAGTTACCCAAACTCTTTTCTGCGGTCTTACACTATCTGTTAAACAACAATTGATTGGGACATAATAATAATAATTATTATCCCTATTATTAAATTGTAGTATTTTCATAGCAATTTAAACTCCCCCTTTAATATGTACAACAAGAAACAAAAAGAAGGAGCTTTGATACTCTGGGGAGGAATGTCTGAGTGCATCAATTACATCAGGTTTCCACTTTTTTATGTGCTTGAATGTTAAAACGGCCCTTCTATGAATTCTCAGTCACTGATATGGCCCTCCACCAATTTGAGTTTGAGACCCCTGTTGTAATGTAATTACAATACATTCAGTTAAATAGACGTAGGCATTCATTCAAAACGAGATGGCTAGTGGCATCAGGATCAGCAGGCAAGAGCATAAACTTCATTGAAAATACTGTGGTAAAATAACGGTCATAGTTTAAACACATGGCGGGGGAAATGGAATTTAACGCAGTGCTTCTTGTCCGGTCTGAGACCCACTTTATCTCAATCAGGCAGTGAAGATCACAGATTTTTAAAGAAATCAGACTTTAAACGTGGCATTTATAAAATGGATAGACAGTTCACCGGAAGCCCTGAGGCTGGCTGGCTGAAATGAAGCATGCATATACCACATTAGGCCTGTGCAATTTGGGTAAAATATCTAATTGCGATTTTTTTTTTGTGTGACAGATATTGGGATTTCGATTTGATTTGCGATTTAATTTTGTAGTCAAACATCAGTTCAATATTCTGTATCATAGCTTCTTACTGCTAAAATGCAGTGAGTGTTAGTTTAAAAAAAAAAAGGAACTGAAAAGATATTAAATTATATTAGCAAACAACTCTGAAATTGTACTTTGCTTGCTATTAGATTGAGTGTCACTGGCAATACTTTTAGTTGACTTTTCAGCAAGATGCTCCTCATATAGCTACCTGTGGTGCTTTTTTAGGTGCTGGTTGTTGTATTTCCTCGTGATGTGGCAACAATTCTGCAACAGCTTTTACAAATTACCAGGTTTTGTTTGGTGTCTGTGACTTTGAAACCAAAATATTCCCATATTATCGACGTGCTGTTATTCTTTGATATTAATTAGTCTATTAATGCTTCTGAAGTGACAGATGCTATCATCCCACTCATTCACGCTTTCCTGTTTGTTTATTTTTTTATTGTGGATGTTCCGCATAGTTCGGTTGTGCAATTCTGATTGCAGAACGAAAAGTGTGCTCACTCAATTGGCTAGTAAGACTATCACACACAGACGGCAAGTCACACAATTGCTCTGGGTGGGGGAAATGAAATAATAATATTCATATTGCAGCCTCTTGCAATTAGCTAAGCGCAATGTTTCAAATCGCAACTGCGATTCGATTTCGATTAATCGCATAGCCCTATACCCCATTGACATGTCGTAAATCCAGCAGCTCCAATCTCTCCACTCTCCAAATTAACATGACAGCACTCATAATCCATCAAAGATCAAATAATATGATAATTGTAAGATGATTAAATAACAAAATATGTTTTTACACATATCTTAGAATCTGAATATCAGATATTTCACTATTTAATTAGACCGCATACTGTTTGACTTGTTACATGACAAATTTGACGCATTAGCATAGAAATATAAACGTCTACATTTTAAATAAGTCACACTAATTTTAACTCTAAGTGTTTAAAACTTACATGTGAAAGAGTTAACACAGAAAAACAATAGTTATTTGTTGTTTCTAGATGATACTTGGAGTGTCTTTGTTTAACAATGCAAGAGTGAAAATCACTGCTACCATATAATTTATTGCTATGCATTTTTTTATTTATACACCAAAGCTTGATTAATTGATTATTAGACTTCCTAAGAGGGTTTCTGTCACTCCCCACAAGCTGGTTCAGAACCAGCGCTTGTAAAATGGGTTAGGACTTATGGGCCACACATTCGCCGTTCACGCCTGTCAGACCGTTTCTAAATGAAGGGGCCTTTGATCTCTCCAAGATTTCTGGTTTCCATTCAGCATTCAGTAGCACCACCAAACAACACACTTATCACCCCTGAAATGCTGCGGACCTAAAACACTAAAGACTGCAGAAGTCACACAGCAAGGGACCTTCTCAAAGAAAAATCCCTTCATATCACCAGATTAAATCCACAAGCTTCCTAAGCTGATCCGCTTAGTTTCCCCCTTGATAACATCACACATCTTGGATTTGTTTGAAACAATCTCAACCTACATTCAAGCTTTGCCTTGAAGACTTAGAAAGGCATTCAATCACCTGAGCACAGTTGTGTTCATTCAACGTCAACAGCGGACGGCTTTGACGTTATTTCCCACTCTTTTAGAATCAGCAAGTCTTTAAATAGCAGCCCTGCATTTAATCAGCCTCTCAAGATTCAAAAGGAACGATGAACTTTGCCCACTGTCAGAATGGGCTGACTGAGGTTGCATATGAGGCAGATAGAGAAAAAAAAAAAAAGAGGCTGAAGGACAGATGAAAAGAAAGAAATTCAATATAACAGCAGCTATTCGAACTGAAGCAATGATCCAAATGGATATTGTTCTAATTTTAATAAGAAAAGGAAAGTTTTACAATTATTATAATTGCTATTTTTATAAAAATTATGTGTCAAAATATGAATAGATTTCCATATGAATTAACATAAGCCAGTCACTTACACACAGTAAATATGTCAGTTTAAATCCATAATTACAACACCAGTAGTAGTAGTAGTAGTACTACTACTACTACTGCTGGTACTACTACTAGGGCTGGGTGATTAATCAAAAAGTAATCGAAATCGACATTCAGAACCTATAATCGATCTAATTTTTCCAGGGATTTTTTTTTTAAATTACTTAAATTACCTACCATGTGTGGTCTCTTGTGACCCCACTCTGTTAAGGCTGATTTATACTTTTGCGTCGAATGCACGGGTATAGTTCGGTGCAGCTTTTTCGTGGGTATACCCACACACCTCTTCAAAAATGTAACTACACGTCGCATGTTTGCACTACATTGACGATGATTGGAAGGTGCGCCATAGATGCCTTGAGGTGGCATATTTTCTATTGCAATAAAATTATTATATACATAAAAATATTTGTTTACAGAAGATTCAAGAAATGCAGTTATATTATTTACAGGATATACATGAGTTTTTTTATTTAGAAGAGATACTGCTTATTTTCTACTTTTTAAAACATTGAAAATAACTAATTTTGTTTCCAAAAGTGCAAGTTTTTTATTTAATTTTTTTTGTGAGAAAAAAAAGTGACTGTTGGTTTCAGGCAATGTGTGTTTAAATTTCAGTTGTTCAATGTTGATGTTCAACAAATAATAGTAGGTAGTGTGTGTTTCCTTCAATTATATTAAAATCAAGCAAATTTCTGACTTGTAATATGTCAGCATATTTACAGTACAAACCCTGTCAGTGAACTGTGAAAAAGAAAAGAAATTAAATAATCGTTCATTAATCGTAATAGAGTTAAAATGGTCAGTTAATCGAGATTTTGATTTAAGGTCAAATCGCCCAGCCTAACTACTACCACTACTACTACTACTGAGCAATTCCATGCAAATGTCAACCTTGTTATAGAAAAAATGGTTTTCATCAAAACAGCGAAACCCTTTCTAGGTTTTTTGTCTAGGCTTATATTTTACAGTTCTGTAAAAACATGTAAAAATGTATCTGTCAATGTTTTTGATTTACCAAAGTCACACAAGTGGCAATTTCACACCAGTCACATCCATAACGGAGAGATGTCACATCCATAACAAAGCTTTTTCCTCATAAATGCTAAAACATTCAATAAAATAAAGTCAATCACTTTTATTCTCTAGAGAGTCAACTCTTATCCTTTTGATTAGCATTGTTTCCTTTGGGGGCGACGCATGGCGCAGTAGGTAGTGCTGTCGCCTCACAGCAAGAAAGTTGCTGGTTCGAGCCTTCGCTGTGTCAGATGGTGTTTCTGTGTGGAGTTTGCATGATCTCCCTGCGTTCACGTGGGTTTCCTCGGGGTGCTCCGGTTTTCCCCACAGTCCAAAGACATGCAGTACAGATGAATTGGGTAGGCTAAATTGTCCGTAGTGTATGAGTGTGTATGAATGTTTCCAAGAGATGGGTTGCGGCTGGAAGGGCATCCGCTGCGTAAAACATATGCTGGATAAGTTGGCGGTTCATTCCACTGTGGCAACCCCAGAATAATAAAGAGACTATGCCAAAAAGAAAATTAATGAATGTTTCTTTTGTGTTGTGCAGTTTAATTTACAGAATTTCTACAAAGTATGTTGTATACTGAATACAAAATAATTTTGTAATTTGTATTTGATGGGGTTTATGAAAATGGCTGAATATTTTGTATTTTAAAATACTTTGTAAGAAGTCTACATGATGACATCATAAAAATGCAGCCTCTGATTGGTGCTTTCTCAGTTATTTACCTAGGCTTGAGATCAGAACAGAAAATTGATTAATATTGAAGAAGGTGGTCAATGCTTGGAGTATAGATGGAAATTATGCAACACATAAAGAGGATAACAGACAAATGGCATGGGTATATTAAAGATAACTAATGACTAAGACTGAAGATTTTAGTAGTTTTCAGAAATCATGTTTTACATTAAGTATTGAAGATTTAAAAAAAAAAAACAATCTAAATTTATTTTAAAAAATTATATGAGCAAAAAAAATAATAATGTCTTCATATATCACCCTTTTAAAATATAAGACTGTTAATAGATGGTGGCAATTTACTGGCCACCCAATGGATGGCAACACAATAAAAATATATAGTACTATGTTTATTTGTATTGTATATGATTATAGTACTTGCGTATTATTTGCATTACATGGTTTTTACAGTGATTAAAGAGACCATCTTCAGGACAGGACTTTCTGTATGAAATGTGTACAAAATATATACTAAAATAAAAAAAAATAAACAAAGGTTTATGAATACCTCCTCATGTACAGGAGTAAAGGTGAATGAGGTGCAGAGAAGCTGACTTAAACTTGCTTAGAGAAACACTGTTGCTGTCAATTATTGTTTACTTCACCAAGTCAGTTTAATGGTGAAGGGATTGACAGAATTTGCCTCTTGATAGAAGGTTTGCAAAGAAATGGCATGCTCCCTTGTAAAAGTCCTGAAGATGATCTAAAAGTATTTTGTATCATTTTGAAAATACAAAATACAGTATTTTATTTTGATATATTTTTAGTATATTTTGATACTCGTAAAACTGAGGTATTTGGTATTTTATTTTAAAATACATCTCAATGTATTTTTGCCTATCCCTGGTCACATCTATAACGCATGTTTCTCATTTAAAATATAAATTAAATTATAATAATTTAATTTAATTATTTTTTTTTCAAAACTCTGTGGTGAGTAGTTTTGGAAAATATAAACAGATGTTTCAATATAATGTTAACTTATACTTTCTCTGTGAATTTATGTTTTGAGATTTTACTGCAAATGTCACATCAATAACGCTGGAATTGCTCTACTACTACTACTAATAATAATATTACAACAAACAAACACAAATATATATAGCTCAATTTATGTATTTTTATGACAAACATTAATAATAAAGTAATATTTAGAGTTATTTTCTCTTTGCTTGCAAATGTTAAACTGCAGAGCTTTTATTTTTTGTAGAAATCCACAGAGCAATCTGTTGGCAACATATTTTTAATCCATACTCATTATAAACTGATCATATTTAGGGCATGTTGCATTTTCGAATGCATGTTATAATTGGCCCTCATTATGGGTCAGGGAGTCCCATAATGGTGTTAATGCTTTTGACCCATTATTTTTGAAATATAATTGATTTACTCTGAAAGCAACGTCTTCAAAAAAAAACATCTCAGCCAGCAGAAAAATGAGCGCTGGAGGTTTAGTATCGCACTAAGTTACTGTATGATCGATGGTAAAGTGTGTGCAGCATGTGGGTGGAACAGTTGGAGCAGTGTTGGGATGGAGAGAGAGGCATGCGGCCCTACTGTTACTCGCACGCTCACACTCTCACTGAGAAAAGTCGAAAGGCTGCTGACAGAGGTGCTGACATGCTCTGCGGGTAAAAATAAAACATCATAAAAAATAACACGCCTGATGTACCCAGACATGTTTGTGAGAGTCAACAGACACAGCGGGTGTGATGACACAGATGTTCACAATATGAATTGCATCACATGCAAACATGCAACAATGAAGGAATCTGAAAACCTGCTGGTATTAATAGCAAATATGTCCAGAACTTGAACTTGGTGTGTTCAGAACAGGTATTCAGAAAGTGTTTGGGTTTGATGTAAAGAGACAGGCTGTCAGGGCTGTCGGTGGAACAGGACAAGTGAGGAGCTGTTAATTAGACAGTGGAGGGGGGGCACATATTTGTGACCGCTGCCCTCCCACTCTCATTCTGTCGTTCTGTTTAATTCACGGTGAAGACGGGCAACATATATGGAGGTCAGACAAAGCCACAACCTTTAATCTTTATCCATAATTAACTAACAGGACAGAAGACTTATGACACATATATTTAATCACCACCAGTAACAATCTGTTGGAATAATCAGTCAGTGGAAGAAACTGGACTAGATGCTCCCAAATGGCGCCATATAACTGGAGCCAGTTCAGCAGTTACACCATGTAGGCTGTCAAATTGACACGTCTCGCTTGAGAATCGAACAGGCCGGGTCTCTTGGCTCACTGGCCAGTATGCCTGCTTCCTTGGCAGGCTTCTATTTCTCATTGGACAGCATTGGCTCTTCTCATAGTCATGAGTTCAATTTTCTCCAAGAACAGGGTGTGATCTACTGACACTCAGTGGGGTTTTGAGTTAGGGATTCTGTTATGGTGTTAGAACAAGTAGTGCAGTCGTGCAGGATGCACATATTGAGGATTCAGGCACAAAATTGTACAAATTTATACTGTAGATAGGGTTCCACAAATTTGTATTATGGTAGACATGATTCAACAAATGTTATTAAAAAATTAGTATTGCCGTTTCTACTGCATGGGGTGATTCACATTCATTCAAAACACTAACAGAGAAATGCAAAAATATAAAAACGTATAAATGAAGTGTGAATTATTAGCCCCCTTTGAATTTTATTTCTTTTTTCAATATTTCCCAAATGATGTTTAACAGAGGAAGGAAATTTTCACAGTATGTCTGATAATATTATTATGTTTTATTTCGGGTGAAATAAAAGCAATTTTAAATTTTTTAAAACCCCTTTTAAGGTCAAATTTATTAGCCCCTTTAAGCTATATATTTTTTCTGATATACAGAACCATCAATGTATAATAACTTGCCTAATTACCTTAACCTGCCTAGTTAACCTAATTAACCTAGTTAAGCCTTTAAATGTCATTTTAATCTGTATAAAAGTGCCTTTAAAAATATCTAGTAAAATATTATTTACTGTCATCATGGCAAAGATAAAAGAAATCAGTTATTAGAAATGAGTTATTAAAACTATTATGATTAGAAATGTGTGGAAAAAATCTTCTCTCCGTTAAACAAAATTGGGGCGGAAAATAAACAGAGGGGCTATTGGGCTAATAATTCTTACTTCAACTGTATACATCCTGTACACACCCTTTTTGGGGGTGAAAATGATTTTATATTATTATATAAATTATTTTTTTATATTTGTTATGTAAACTAGCAATGATCCTATTTATTTATTTATTTTTGTTATTTAGTGCATTTATTTTTTGCACAAAATTAACATCACAACATCAATGTCATCAAGAGATTTAAGAAACCAGTGTTTGGTGGAATAATCCTGATGTTCAATCACAGCAACTGAAAACATTTGTTATTTGTACCAATTGTCATTTTCCAAAAGACGATGCTCTAAATGACCATATTTGTATTTTCATTTTCAAATGAAGCTTATCAGACCTTTGTGGAGCAAAAAATAAAACATCTTACTCAAAGCCATATGTAATAAATGCAGTAAATCTAAAGAACTTGATCATTTACTAGAGATTTATAAAAAATAATACTCAAATAGCAAAAGCAAGCTTATCTAAACCAAATATTAGTTTAAAAAGAGCAAAGTGACTGCTTAATTCACACACACTGAGGACTTCAGAAACCCACAAAATCAAAGAAACAACAGGTCCAAACTATGTTTTGGACATAACTGGCATTTTAGTTGCTTTATAGTAATTTTATAAAACATAAACAGAACATAAAAAAGGTTAATTTGTTGAAGGAAATCTATACACCATCAATCGATCTGTACATGTGGGGGTTTTAAACTTGATATTCAATCATTTTCATTGAAATAGTTAATAATAAACAATACATGTGAAGTGATTCTAAATAGACTGTTAATTACTATCATAACCGTAAAAATGTATATGCAAAACGGAGTTAAGGATAATCATATTCTCTCCACGTAGGATCAATGAACAGCACTTAAATCCACGCACGTCAAAAGTAGAGTAGTCTATTTACAAAGTATATTTACATAGTCAATACTCGACAAGACAGTTGCTACAATATGGATTGAATACTTTACCAAGGTGTTACTAAGTAACATTAACGCTCTAATAACACCAAGTAATGAGTGTAAATAGCACCTGCGCTTCACCTGCCTTAACAGCCCTCTTCTACAGAGAAACATCGGTGTGTTTACTGCAGTCACGAATATCAGCCACGAAGTAGCCTTGAATCTGTCGTCACACAGTACTTATGTACAGTATTACAGCTTCTTAATATTTATCATTAGGTATTACTTGAAACAATTTTAAACATAATTTATTTCCAAAACTCTTCATACACTGACCGAAAAGAAAATAACTAGGCTACACCAGTAACAATCTGCTGTGGTCAGAATGTCAATGCGCTCTGCAAAGTTTCTTACCTTAAACCAGTAATTGCCAGCCAACTTGGTCCTTACAGTTACGAATATGACAAGCCGGAGATTCCGTGTGGAGGTATTTGTAACTTAATTAAGATGTTACAGCGTTTTCCCTGGACGAGCTGCGGTCGCGCGCACCGGAGATGCTGCAGGATGAGCGCGTGGTTGCTTGACTCGGCGAGCGCGACAGAAACTCATATCTGTAGAGTCCTGAACATTACATTGCTCAGTGCTCCATCACTCCCCTGTAACCAGGTAACTGCTCTTCCGCGGGCACACGCCAAGGGAAGGTAGGCGTTGATATAAATTACTCCGGTACCCGTCAGCGAGTCTGTGAGCGCGCGCGCGCGTGCGTGTGTCTCACAGGTTTGTTGTTGACTATGAGCTGTAAGTGAACTGCGTGCTCAAAACCATTTGGCTACAAGAATTCCAAAAATATAATGTCCATGTAATGACCCTGGATGCGAATAAACAGCTGCTATTTTGTATCAAATTATTTAATAAACTTTGTGCCTGCTTTGTAATGAACAGGTTTCGCAAAGCATTTCATTTTCAATATTTACATTATTTGAACTATTTTTCATCTGTGGATTTGCAAATGAACTTGAGTGATGTAATATTGGATATCCCGTTTTGTATTGGTTTACATTTTCAAATGGCATTTAATAAGTAATAAATAAACTTTACTATGCACTTCTGTATAAGTTCTGAGTATTAAACTGAAAAAGAATAAAATAAGTGTAAAATAGGTAACATTTTGCTATATGTTCTCAATAGTTTGTTAAACATTAGTATGTGTAAGAAATAAAATATAAATAAACTTTATTATTTAGTAGTTACATTAAATAAAACCGTTACAACTTTTAAGAGTTATTAAATAACAAACAGATTGCTACTGTAAAGTGTTAAAGTCAAGTTTGTAGTGATAGCGTTTACTAAAAAATAGTTTATGAATGCTACAGCATCCTGGAGTATTAGCTCTACTAAAGGGATAAACTGTAATAAATACTGTAGTATACTTTAGGTTTTACTTCAGTAAAATGAATGAATGAAGTCCTAACAATATTTCACTTTATGGGACATATACTCACCATGTCATGCACCATATAGTTTTAATACACTATACACTAGTTATAGTGTATTAAAACTGAACAACAGGCCTACAAAGCCCAAGAGTATCTGACTGTAGACTTGCATATGCACATGCAATCTCAGACACACTCAATGGAGCTAGTTATGTCACTATGAGAGGTATGGGGTTAGGGCGGGTTTAGGTGTGCGCTACAAAGAACCAGTAACATTTTCAGTGAACATCTTGAGCATGTTTTAGGACAATTTAATATTCTAAAAATGTATATGCATGAATAAATGTGAGATGTGAGAAGCTTCTCCAAGAGTT
Organism: Danio kyathit; assembly: GCA_903798195.1. Classification (NCBI taxonomy): domain Eukaryota; kingdom Metazoa; phylum Chordata; class Actinopteri; order Cypriniformes; family Danionidae; genus Danio; species Danio kyathit. The sequence continues at coordinate 38,601,826 of LR812521.1, read as the reverse complement.
TCTCCTAGAGAATTCCCCAAAACCTTGAACTTCATCTTCGAGCAAACATAATGCAGCAGTGATGTCCGCTGTAGATCCTTAATGAGATATCTGGGATCAAAGAGGTAGGGAGATCAGCTGTCAGTCACATGAGTGTAAAAGAGCCAACAGACAGTAAACTGAATGCCTGATCTGCTCAAGAGGTTAAAGTTAAAAGGATTTTCACTGATGGGTCATACAATATTATTCATGCACAAGAAAACACTCTCATTGAGTACATGCATGGTTAATGACCTTTAAAAGCACACGTTGCCAGGTAAAAACCAAGAGGTTGCTAGAGACAAAAACTCTTTAACAAAATAATTCAATGAATTTCACCTTCAAAATGTTGGCTTCATTGCAAGAAATTCTGCCAAGGTAACATTTTAAAATTGGAGAATGAATGACTGAATAAATAAATAAATAAACAAATAAATAAATGCTAATTTCATGATTTTGAACCATATTTTGATATTCAGTGCTAACCCTCAATTTGGCATGAAAAAAACCTTACTTGTCAGATTTGAAGACATTTAAAGACAGAAATGAACAAGGGAAAGTTGTTGTTTTTATTGTGGATAGATTTATCATCACTTTCACTAATTGGTCAAATTATTCACAAACTGTTTGCACCTCTGTCAGACTTCATTATGCTGTGCCATGTTATAGTGATGGCAAAAATGTGAAAAAAAAAGTTACAATTTAGGCATGTTTGCCTTAGCTGTCTACATTGCTCATCCATCCATTTACTCACTGGCCACTTCATTAGGCTGCTTGTTAATGCAAATTTCTAATCAGCCAATCACAAGGCAGCAACTGAATGCATTTAGGCATGTAGACATGGTCAAGACGATCTGCTGCAGTTCAAACCGAGCATCAGAATGAGGAAGAAAGGTGATTTAAGTGACTTTGAACGTGGCATGGTTGTTGGTGCCAGATGGGCTGGTCTGAGTATCTCAGAAACTGCTGATCTACTGTGATTTTCATGCACAACTATCGTTAGGGTTTACAGAGAATGGTCAGAAAAAGAAAATATTCAGTGAACGGCAGTTCTGTGGGCGCAAACGCCTTGTTGATGCCTTGAGGTCAGAGGAGAATGGCCAGACTGGTCCGCGCTGTTGGAACGGCAACAGTAACTCAAATAAGCACTCGTTACAACCGAGGTATGAAGAACATCTAAACGCACAACACGTCGAACCTTGAGGCGGATGGCCTACAGCAGCAGAAGACCACACCAGGTGCCATTCCTGTTAGCTAATAACAGAAAACTGAGGTTACAATTGACAATTGTATGGCAATTGGCTCACCAAAATTGGACAATAGAAGACGTTGGACAAAATTGGACAATAGGAAAATGTTGCCTGGTCTGATGAGTCTCGATTTCTGCTGTGACATTCGGATGGTAGGGTCAGAATTTGGTATCAACAACATGAAAGTATTCTGATGGCTACTTCCAGCAGGATAACGCGCCATGTCATAAAGCGTGAATCATTTCGGACTGGTTTCTTGAACATGACAATGAGTTCAGTGTACTCAAATGGCCTCCACAGTCACCAGATCTCAATCCAATTGAGCACCATTGGAATGCATATATACACTGTTATTGTATATATATAGTTAGCAGAGCTGAAATTTCAGCATGATACAGCTAAGATTAATGTAGGAAAACATTTAATTTATGACAGCATTTGTATGATATGGTTCTTCTCTCAAATTTTGAATTGCCTAATTTATAGAATTTTTGTAACTCTTGAATTTTACAAGATAACAAACTTTCATTTTCATTGCATCAATGTCATCAAGTCCACCGAGGTGAGCCTGTTTATTTAAAGGAAATGTGATCCAATACAAAATAAACACTTGGCAAACATGACTCAAACAAACATGGATGCAATCATGAACAAACATGAAGGTGAAACTCAACAGTGGCAAGATTTTACAAAATTATAACTGACACAATGGATTTAATCTCATTCAGTACTATAAACAATTGCTTAAAACAGCAGCAAATGCATAAGAATATATTTCAGCATATACCTAGCTGGTACTATATAAACACTAATAAAGCTGCTATAGTGCACATTGATTCAATATGATAAATTGTTCTCTCCCATGCTGCTACGGATATTGGATGGAATGAGAGAGTTGTATTGGGGGTGTATTCTCAGGGCTGGGTTGTGGCAGGAAAGGCTTCCACTGGTAAAATATTTGCCAGCATAATTGGTGGTTCATTCTGCTATGGCAACCCCTGATAAAGTAGGGAATAAGCCAAAGAATGTGAGAGAGCTGTGAGTGATGAGAGTTCAAATGTGCTGCAAGTTAAGTAATGTAATGTATTTTTTATTTAATGCCATGTCAGCAACCAAGGCCATTTTCATGGCAGGAACATTTCAATAATAAATATACAATTAAAAATCAAAAACAAATGAATACATAAATTAAATAAGATTTTTATAGTTGATGCATGATAAAGATTCTAAAATCTTTTCTGGTGTCACTTTGCTGCAAGTTAAGTAAAAACTTCCATGTAGAAAAACACCAACACAAACATCCTAATTAATTTGACAACGCATGCAAATACAGAAATGTGCTGCAAATGTCCTGTTTAGACTCAAGGGGCTCTATTTTAACGATCTTAATGCGATGTCTAAAGCGGATGGCGTATAAGCAATAAGGGCATGTCCAAATCCACTTTTGCTATTTTAAGTATGGAAAAAAATGGTCTGTGCCCCGGTGCATGGTCTAAAAGTGTTGTGCTTATTCTCTTAATGGGCTATGGGCATGTTTTGAGTATAACATGCATTAAACAAATCAGAGACTCCTTTCCCATTCCCTTAATCCTTTTCCATATTTAAAGATATTTGTGTATTGCCTTACATCCCTGTCTGAATAAAGCAATGTATATGCAAGTGTTATTGACCCGCATAGGTGCATAACTAACTCGCTCTTTAAATAATGAAAACTCTGCACCATTGACTTTAGACCAGCTTTTTGTTGGTCAATGGTGCTGTCTATTTTAGTTGCCTCAATATAGTAATCGCACCAACAATGCACCTTAACACATCTGCTTTTCAGACTAGCATGCATGAGTCCACAAATTGGCCCAAATACATTTGCTATTTAAACCATAAATAGCCGTAAATAACAATAAATGGTCTGAAAATAGAAACAAAACACTTGGGTCATGCTTGGTGCTGTTTTGCATTAGATGTATGATAGGGCCTAAGCCCAAGGTGTTGGAGAACTGAGGTGTTTTTTTTTTTTTTGGTTTATTTTACCACCCTGGTGATTTGGTTTCTTGTTGATTGTACATTTTTTAGGACCTAACAAACTGCAAAATAATTGTTAAATGAAATGTTATTTTATTTATTCATTCATTTCTTTTCCTTCAGCTTAGTCCCTTTTTTCATCAGCGATCGCCACAATAGAATGAACCGCCAACTTATCCATCATGCGTTTTACGCAGCGGATGCCCTTCCAGCTGCAGCCCAGTACTGGGAAACACCCACACACTCTCACATTCACATTCACACTCACACTCATACACTACAGCCAATTTAGTTTATTCAATTCACTTATAGCGCATGTCTTTGGACTGTGGGGGAGACCGGAGCACCCAGAGGAAACCCACATGAAGAAAGGGAGAACATGCAAACTCCACACAGAAATGCCAACTGACCCAGCTGGGACTCAACAAGAATTACTATCAGTACAACTGCAAGTTAGAGAAGAGGACATAAATAGCAAAATGGATGCTCATCCGATATTTCTGTTTTTGTGACTCCTTTGTTTCCTAATATTTACTTCATTGAATGACAACAAAAAAAAAAAAAAAATAGCACACTTCCACATAGCTAATTTAAAAGACAGTAGCAGTAGTAAAAATTAAATTTTTGCGCAAAACAGGAATATCGCATACAAGACATACGAATAAAGCAGCGTTTTCATCCAACGAGTCAAAGAAAACAAAATAGTCACTTCCTGATTAACTGGTGTCAAATATCAACAGTAAAAATGGAATTTGCTGTGGTAGGAGGATCTTTTTTTTATTTAATAAATGACTTGCGCCACAGAAGACAAATGCCGATGTACAATGAACGCGTGGTGGTGTTTGAAGGCGTGAGATGCAGAGCACAGACTCTCTTGACATTTCTGGAGGTCATTAATAATATAATAACACTAATACTGGCATTTCCCCAGTGATGGGTTGCAGCTGGAAGGGCATCCGCTGCGTAAAACATATGCCAGATAAGTTGGCTGATCATTCCGCTGTGGCGACCCCAGATTAACAAAGGGACTAAGCCGAAAAGAAAATGAATGAATGAATAATACTGGCGTTTTAGAATGACCAAAACAACATTTCAGATATTTTACAAAGTGCTCAGCCTGCTGGTTTGTCCATTCAAACACATTTTTATCATCACATGATCTCTTATAACAAATTCACATGAATTTTTTAAATGCACATACTGGAACTTGATCAGTAAAAGTGTTTCCACCAGTTTACGCACATCTTTTCTTATTACATAAAAAGTTTATCTTGCTCAGTTATTCGCACATGCTTTTTTAAGTGCATTTTCTAAATTTATTGTCATCTTGGCATTTTCATTTTCATTTTTATGCGCATATTCAAAATGCACATAAGAATAGGTGGATGGAAACTTAGCAAGTGGCAGCAAAGCAAACAAAGTGGCGACGTCATGTCTAACCATGCCTAGAATTCTGCACTGAGAAGAGTTTGTAATCATTACTTGCCATTTCAGGCTCATGTGGAAACACAACTGGAATCGTACTTGACTGTTTTAAGAATGATTTCACATGATAGTGGAAAAGCGGCTCTAGACTCTAAACATGAAGCATCCAGGTTTAACACCTTTTGCAGTGTATTTTTGTATTCGAATATGTTGTGAGAATTTGCATGCGCTGTCAAACTGATGATGATGTTTTCTCAATTTGTTAGTGTTTTTCTATTTGCATGCGTTTTCCTAACTTGCAGCACGCCATACAAGACCAGGGTCCAAACGCGCTGCATTTTTACACAATGCAAACAAATGAATAAAACGCACGGCATTTTCTCACAACGCAAAAAGAACAAAACACAACGTAAATGTTTTAAGGGGACCCAAAAATGTGACGGACGTGACTATTGCTCAGTGAAGTTGTAGGTGATCTTTAAAAGGTGAGTTTTTTGTTTGTTTATTTTAATATCCCGATTTCCATGTCTTTAGTATTTATTAGCCTTAATAACCATAACATAAATAGCCGGGTCCATCACATTTTAGGGTCCTCTTAAAACATTTCCGTTGTGTTGTAAGAAAATGCAGCGCATTTTCATAAATTGTTTGCGTTGTGAGAAAATGCAGCGTGTTTTTTTACAAGTGTGTTTGCGTTGTGAGGATTTGCAGTATGTGTGCTGTCAAACGAATGAAGATCTTTTCTTAATTTGCTGGCGTTTTTTGTAATTGCACGGGTTTATAAATTGCAGCACATTAATCTTTCTCGGTCACCGTACTCTAGGCCACCATAGCTTGGGCTACATTGAGTTGGTCTTCATGAAAATAAACTGCTGCTTATTGCCAGTAGATCAACTGCAGAACTTTCCATTTCCATCTGTGCTTTTAAAGGATTGCGATCTCACCCTAATCTACCATAAATCTGTCCATCTGATGTTTAGTAACTATAGTCAATGTGAACAAAGATTGCTCCCCTTTTCCTCGTAAGCCATCTAAAACCTGATCCAAATCTGATGTTGTGGCGTCAAGATTATGTCACAGGATGCAGGAAATCAATAACTCATTACTTGCACTTGACTCAATGATCCCTGCCTTGTTTATTCACAAACATCTATATCGTTTAAAAACTGTTGAAGCCTATACAGGCAGCAATTCCCAAAGGTGTGCTCCAAGAATCCATCAAACCCTAGGCCGCAAAAACAACCACATTGGGCCTCAAACCTACTGTCCTGATTTCACCATGCCATAAAAAATGAGCTCCATTAGTGGCTTGTCCGAGTGTTAGCTCAGAGGTAGCCTGACAGTCTGCTGCATCTGACCGGTCGGGTCTGCGGGTCCACTCCCACAGTGTGCTAAAGGTCATCGCTAAGGTGCTCTGCCTGCTTCTGTTCCTGCATCATTAAGCCAGCATGAGGCTTGTAAATGTCAACAAGTATAAACCCCCAAGCGCTCTGCTATGCTTCAGAGCATCATCATTTGTGTCAAACCTCTCTTACCTGCAGTACTGAGTGGGCCCGCAAACACAGAAGATTGGCCGATTTCCTGTTTAACTAGGACCGATTATTCATTTGTCTTTTGCATATCGCATTGATTGGCAGGATCAAAAAATAGGAAGCCCCTATAGGTAAATGCTTGTTAGCGCAAACATACTGTCTGTGTTATATCAGATCTGTCAGGCTGCCTTCAGGCTATGTGATGATTCCTGATATATGAATCCAGCAGATGCGAGCACTGAACGTGTTCCTGTCTTTGCCAGTTCACTCACTTAATGACCGGTCTAGCAAATGCTCGTCGCTGGGGTCACAGTCGAAGCCTCAAACAACACCGCCTACAGCAACTGTCTGATGGATATTGTGCACAAAACTACAAAAGTCTTTTAGCGTTTTTGTCATTTAGAGCTATTTTTATTGGTGTTATGTAGCGCCTGCTGAACTCGTTCCACTGGGGTTGTGAGATTTTGTGACTTGCTTTGTATTTTAAGCATTGTTAATTTGCCAACCATAGCATGGAGTTGTTTATTTGAGCTGCGGATATGTTTAAAATATGTTAGTTTAAGCTCTAATGCCAAGTACTAAATTAGATGACAAGAAATGTATTTTTTCATACACATCACACACACACACACAAAGAGGGTGGTCATGAAATAGGTAGGATAAAGAATAAAGAGAGGTTGATAAAAGATAATCTGATTTGAAAGAGATTTCTTCCTCTTCACTTGTTTAGAAGGATTGGTCGCCTCATAAAACATAATTCACTGAGGAAGAGAGTTCAGTCCAGTTCATAGAATCTCCAAATACCACATACTGTACACACACAAACACACACTCACGTACATGCCCTTGTTTGAACTGGGGATGCAAAATATGAGCATCATTCACATTTTATGTGCAATGAAGCTGCAATCTTTGCAAACACATGCAAATTTGACAACACTACACTCATATTATAACTAATAAAAAGAAATTGCACAGTTGGTGGGAATTATTTGTTTGTTAAAACACATTAAACATTTAAAATATGAAATGAAAATGCTTATATGTTTATGCTCTACATGTTGATTTTTAGTATTGACAAAAGGAAATTCAAGATCATTTGACAGTTCTTTTCTGTGTTATTGATATCATTGTGACCATGGATCCTAAAACCAGTCATTAGTGTCAATATTTTAATATTTACAAATAAAAAAACCTGAATAAATAAGTTTTCCATTGATGTATACTTAATTAGAATAGGACAATATTTGGCTGAGGTACACATATTTGAAATCTGGAATCTGAGGGTTAAATAAAACCTATATATTAAAAATCTATATGATGAACATTCATTTTCTTTTCAGCTTAGTCCCTTTATTAATCTGAGGTCGCCACAGTGGAATGAGCCACCAACTTATCCAGCATACGTTTTACCCAGCAGATGCCCTTCCAGCTGTAACCCATCATTGGGGAACGTCCATACACTCATTCACACACAAACACTACGGACAATTTAGCTTACCCAACTCACCTGTACCGCATGTCTTTGGACTTGTGGGGGAAACCGGAGCACCCGGAGGAAACCCACGCGAACACGGAGAGAACATGCAAACTCCACACAGAAATGCCAACTGACCCAGCCGAGGCTCGAACCAGCGACCTTCTTACGATTAACATAATAATTCCTTATTTTTAATTAATGGTTCATCGTTTGGTTCACCTGAATTCGCTTAGAGTCAGTATGCTGGCCAGTTACATCTGCTCATGGACACAGACTCGCCAGGTCTGGTTCTTAGATAGAGGATATAACTGTAAACTAATTTCCTTTAAATAATAATAGGCTGCCCCATGCTTGCTCATAAATTTTGATTTAGGCACTAGATTATATCATACGAAGTCAGTGATGGTCAGAAATCAACAGGTATCTAATGCTGTGCCTATGCTCCATCCATTAAGCCTGACTGTATGAGCAAGCCTAGTCATAGGCTGTGGAAACATCAGCCTAAACAATCTACTAGTTACAATGATTTCAGGAGATATTTGAGTTAAACAAGAACTTTACATTTATTTACCAGGCAAATATTGTGACCATGGCCCCCCAAACCAGTCATACGTGTCAGTATTTTAATATTTACAAATAATAAAACCAAATTACAAATAATTTACAAATAATAAAACACTTCGAAAGACTCCTCTGTCAAGCTCCTAAAGTTTGCAGACGACACCACATTTATCGGCCTCATTCAGGACGGTGACGAGTCTGCTTACAGACAGGAGGTTAAGGAGTTGGCTGTCTGGTGCGGTCACAACAACCTGGAGCTGAACACGCTCAAAACAGTGGAGATGATAGTGGACTTCAGGAGAAACCCCCCTGCTCTCCCCCCACTGAGCATCATGGACAGCATTGTGGCAGCAGTGGAGTCATTCAGGTTCCTGGGCACCACCATCTCTCAGGACATGAAGTGGGACACTCACATTGACTCCATTGTCAAAAAAGCTCAACAAAGGCTTTACTTTCTTCGTCAGCTGAAGAAGTTCAACCTCCCAAAGAAGCTGCTCTACACCTCCATCATTGAATCAGTCATCTGCACATCAATAACTGTCTGGTTTAGCTCAGCTACCAAATCCGACCTCCGAAGACTACGTCGAATAGTTCGGACTGCTGAGCGAATCATTGGTACAACCCTCCCTACTCTCCAAGAACTGTACTTATTCAGAGCGAGCAGAAGGGCTGCCAAAATCACTCTGGACTTCTCACACCCAGCACACTGCCTGTTTGAACTTTTACCTTCTGGTCGACGCACTGCGCACCAGAACAGCCCGACACAGAAACAGTTTCTTCCCTCAGGCAATCCATCTCATGAACACTTGATGATAATAATTGTGGAACCAACATCACTACCTGCTATACACTTTTTTTTTATTTTTATACACACATACACTTATTTAACAACACACTTTACATGCCAATTTGCACATAACAGCTGCACATATTATGTTGTGTATAGTAATATAGCTGTACAAACACTTGTCACTTTGTATATTTGCATTCACTTTTTTAAAATATATTTATTGTCTGTTTTTTAGTCCTGTCTGTAATTCTGTTGCACTGTAGAAGCTCTGTCACAAAAACAAATTCCTCGTATGTGTGAACATACCTGGCAATAAAGCTCTTTCTGATTCTGAATAAATAAGTTTTCCATTGATGTATACTTTATTAGAATAGGAAAATATTTGGCTGAGGTATATTTTGGAATCTGAGGGTTCAAAAAAGTTCTATATACTGAGAAAATGGCATGTAAAGTGATCTAAATGACATGCTTAGCAATACATATTAATCAAAGATTGAGTTTTGATAGTTGTACAGTATGACATTTATAAAATAATTTCATAGAACATGATCTTTACTTAATATTCTAATAATTTATGGCATTAAAATAATCTAGTTTTGACTATTTTGACCCATACAATTTATTTTTTATACTTATGCAAAAAAAAGTGTGGTCCAAGGTCACATTTTATATTGAATCAGGGCCTACTGAGGGATGTTTTTTTTAATGAAACAGCAAATAAGCTCTACTGTAGTTAGGAAGGTGCAAGCATCGCAAGATGTGTATGCATAAATGTTAAAAAATATTTTGAATACTAATAATATTGATAATACTGAGAAGCCTTGCTAGTTCAAATGCAATACATACAAAGCCAACATTTTTCAGCAAATGACACTTAAATGTTTGCAGTCATTATATGGGTTTGTATTTGCAGACAGTAGTAATCAAATGTGATGTTTGGTCAAGTAAAATGGACATATTTGACATCCTTGACCTTTACTCAAACAGTAGCATATTGCATATGTGTGTTTGAAGATTGTAAAATTATGTATGTGCATTATGTTTCAGTTGTGAATGCCTGGCAACACTGACAGGCAACATTAAGGTAAAGTTGGTTTTATATTTACATGTTCACACTTTCTCCTTAATAATAGAACTTCAAGTATTCAACTATATATAGTTCAAGTCAATATTAGCGAATTTTCAAAGTAGCGTGATGAACTATATAGGGAGCTTGCCACAAGTTGTCACTGTTCAAAAAGGAATGAATATGCTGTTGTAAAAAAATGAATGAATGATGACCCAGTCCAGGACACTCGAACAAGCAGAATTTCTTTATTGAGACATGTTGGTCTGCAGTCATACAGCTTCTTCAAGAAGTCCATGAGTCCACAAAAGCCTACAGGAGTCTCTTACAAGTCTGCAAGTTTTATCACAAGTCTGAAATCAAGTCTAAAATAAGTCTATTAGGTCTTGAATAGTTTTACTTGAGGTTTCATCTGCCCTAACCAGCTTGAAAGTATTACCCAAAGACAAAGGCACAGCCATTAAGACCATGCCCGTAGCATTTGTATCACTTTAGATCAGGCCGTGCTCAGAAAGCAAAAGGTTTAATGTCCCTCACATCTGGGCTGTTATAGTTTTCAATGAAATGAGAATTCTAAAAACCAAAGAATATAACTTTTCAGGCATAACACTGTTAATTTGGAACTATAGATTACATAAATTTATATCCCTATGTGTGTAATCTATAATTGATATTTTCATGTGAATATAAAACTAACTTTACCTCACACCTGGCAACTTTTTGGGGGAAGGAGCAGCAGAATGACTATGAGGAATAATTCATGTCTTGTGAGCTTTTTGTTTTTCTAAATTTAGTTTTCATCCCAATATAACACAGTCTGATGGTTCAATTAAACCAAAAGCAAATTTTGTTAAATGTCTCCTGCTGACAACACTTTTGGCTATTATTGGGTGTAGAAACACAAAAGCAATGGATTGAGCTCACCGGTGATGTTCTGAGTGAATGCACGTTGTGCTCAAAGGTAATCCAAATGGTCCAGTGACAAACATTTCCTTGTAGACCCTGTTGATAATCCAAACTCCACTCATGAGGACACTGTTGGATGCTTTAGATGGAGTGTGTTGTGCATTGTAGCTTGGTATTAAGCTAGAAAAGTCACATGACAGGAAATTCACTAGTCATGTGGCAGGAAGTATCAAAACACTTCATAAATATGAAACACACACTGTTCGTGTCATTGTTAATATGCTGGTTTGTTTTAAAGACAGTGTGGTGCAGCATTAGTCACCATATTACTTCCCCAGAAGATATATAAAGACTGGACTTTTTAAATAGCTCCTGCTAAAGTTCATTTGGTGTCAACACAGACACGTGAAGTGCACAACAACAAGTCAAGCTTTTTTGTCATAGAGTCTTCAGTGTGTCTATATTATACTAAGATAATATAACAAATAAAAATTGAATCAAAATGAATAAATATATAAAAAGTTAATAAATACACAGTGTAAAAATGCTGGTTCCACACAATTCCTTCATGTTGAAATCAATAAAATTAACTTAATTGTTTTTACATAATTTAAGTGGATTACACATAAAAATATGCCCCCCCCCAAAAAAATAAAAAATAAATAAAAACATAAATTAATTAATTAAGAATTGTGTTGTTTCAACACATTTCAAATAAGTAGTTTTAACAAGCAGCAAATGTCTTTTAAGAGTGTATACATACATATAACAACATTTAACAATAGAATGTGACACTTGACCACAAAAAATGTCATTTATGGAAACTGAGATTTATACCTGAAAGCTGAATTAGGCATGGGCTGGTTACTGGTAAAAGATTCTGACAGTATGATAACCTTGAATAAAAATATCACAGTTTCACGGTATTGTGATTACTGCTCTGAGATATATTCCTTTTAAATGTCTGGGTAAAACCTTTCCCCCCATTGAACACAATATATTTATTTTAGAAAACATTTATAATATTATTTACAGTAAACATGTCAGGCTAGATAATTCAAATAAAACATTGACTTCTGCTCTTTTCATATACCGATTTCTTTACAACACATAAAAAACATACATATACATACCTATAATTCGTACCTATACATATAACGTACGACTTTTCCAAACCATGGTAAACCTTGAAACTGGTTATCGACCCATGTCTATTCATTGATGTATACGGATGTGCACGGATTTCTAAGTTAAAAAATTAAATACTGAGACAAAATCATCTTTAAAGTTGTGCAAAAGTTGCCCAAACGCTTAATTATGCACATTACTAACTAAAATTTGAATTTGAATTTATTTACAAAATAGGAAATCTACAAAATTTCTTTATAAAACATAATATTTTCTCAATTTTCTAATGAATTCTGGCATAAAAGACAAATTATTTTGAAGCATACCATTTATTTTTAGCTATTGCAAAACAACATACCCATGCAATGTAAGACATTGTAAATTGAAAGTCTGTATTTTAACATTTAATTTACTCATGTGATAAAAAAAGGGCAGCAGGGTGGCTCAGTGGTTAGCACTGTGGCCTCACAGCAAGAAGGTCACTGGTTGGAGTCCCGGCTGGGTCAGTTTGCATTTCTGTGTGGAGTTTGCATGTTCTCCCCATGTTTGCATGAGCTTTCTCCGGGTGCTCCGGTTCCCCCCACAGTCCAAAGACATGCGCTACAGGTGAATTGAATAAATTAAATTGGCCGTAGTGTATGTGTGTGTGAATGAGAGTGTATGGGTTTTTCCTAATACTGGGTTGCGGCTGGAAGGGCATCTGCTGCGTAAAACATGCTAGAATAGTAGGTGGTTCATTCCGCTGTGGCGACCTCTGAAATAGAGACTAAGCTGATGGAAAATGAATAAATGAATGTGAAAATAAAACTACATTCAAAAACTCTTTAAATGAAGATTTGATTTGAAATGGAACTTTTTGTGTCAAATCACTTTATCAAATTAACACTTTATAAAAATCGTACTGCCCCCTTTTAACTTTTGAATAGTACATGGCATGAATGTGAACGTGACTCACTCAAATAAAAATAAAAATAAACCATCATGCATGATTCAGTAAAGTGCAGATGAGCGGATAAAATGGAAAACTCCATTAGTGCCTCCATTTATTGTGCAGATATGCTGGTTTATGGGCCTGCATTCAAACTGATTGAAAATTTATAAAAGCAGGCAGTGATGACACAGCAGTGAGGCATGAGCCACTGGCACTGGCACTTCTTTAACCCAAATCTGACTCTAGGAACTCAGAAGCAGGTAGGCAACACAACACATTTACAAAGCGTTAAATTGTCAATGATGGGTAAGTTAATTCAAGAAAGCAATTAATTACTAATTACATCATTACAATTGCATGTAAATGACTTTTCGAATTACTTTGTTACTCGGTAAGTAATTTAATTGACTAAAAACTAAAAATCCACAGAAATCTCAATGCAGAAACATTTCAAATTAATGACACCATATTTTATACATAACATCAGTGCTTAATTTGAGCCAGATCTTGTCGGATCCTGTTCCGGGAAATGTCAGATATTTGTGTTTTGCGTTCCGGTATTTATTTTAACTGATCCGTCATTAACTTTTGGGTGGTGAATACCTGCATGCGCGAGTGTGAGAGAGAGAGTGAGAAAATGTCTAAGTCCAACTGAAAAGCAGTGAGCAAAGCTGCTATGTGGATTGTCCGCGCGCACACACATAAAAGTAGTCACTTTCGACTTTGGATCAGCTTTCAGTGAGCAGCGAAAATAAATGGCATAGTGGTTGTATTTTCAAAACGCCAGAGGCAGTCAAGCATAAAAAAAATACATATTTATTAAAACCATGAATAAATCTAATAACGAGCCTGATCAAACGAGATCTCGTGGAGATGAAACTGTGCCCCTAAATCAGGATAGCGGGAGACAGAAGCAAAATGATATCAAGTCAGCCAGAAAACATGACGAAAAGGTAACTGTGGGCTTTTTCACTTTCATTTTCAGAGTCATTTTCGCTTGGCACATACAGTAATAGTGAAGTGAGGTGAATGTCTGTGGTGTTAGTGAACTGATGTTTCATTCGATTTATGTTTGTTTGTTTTTTACCCATGGTTGACCCATAACGTTATATTGCACAAAATAATTAAAGACCATTGAGAAATGTGATGCTTTTTAACCGCTTAGTAATGTCATGTTCTGGGAAAACTGAAATGTGTGGTGGACGTCGGTCACGGTAACTTTTATTTCCTGGTTTTGTTCCGGGAATTATCCATTTACAAATTAAGCACTGTATTGACATATATTTTTAAAACATTTATTTTTTAAGCATGTGCAATTGTTGGTTGTTTTTAGTCGAAATACTGAGTTATTATGCAAAATATATATCTAATTAACAAATATATAAATAGAATTACTTTGCTTCTCTGAATTTATATTGTTTATATTTATTAGTCTTAAGCATAAGCAATTGTCTTACTAAATGATAAATGTTCTTCTTTAGATGAAAAATTGAATTATTTAGCAAAATATATTAATCTGCTTCGATTAATTGATTCATATAGAAATGTTGAATTTATGTACAGCATTCAAAGCAAGTATATTTTAAGTATATGTAGTTAAATGACCTGTAGTTAAATGTTAAATGATAAAAGTAATCCCTTAATTTTTTCAGTGGAAAACTAATTTAATTACAGCAACTAGTAACTTTGTAACTGATAACACCCAATACGGCAACATGGTGGCTCAGTGGTTGGCTCACAGCAAGAAGGTCGCTGGTTGGAGTCCCGGCTGGGTCAGTTGGCATTTCTGTGTGAAGTTTGCATGTTCTCCCAGTGTTCGTGTGGGTTTCCTCCAGTTTCCCCCACAGTCCAAAGACATGCGCTATAGGTGAATTGAATAAGCTAAATTGTCCATAGTTTATGTGTGTGAATGAGAGTGTATGGATGTTTCCCAGTACTGAGTTTCAGCTGGAAGGGCATCTGCTGTGTAAAACATGCTGGATAAGTTGGCGGTTCATTCCGCTGTGGAGATCCCAGATGAATAAAGGGACTAAGCCGAAGGAAAATGAATGAATGAATGAACCCAATACTGATTATGAACACTTTCACGTTCAGCAAATCTGTGGAGATAGTACAGACCACCTACATGAAATCATTCTACAGACGTCTACTTCTAAATGAAATGGTTAAAATGACATTTTAACAATGCTTCATTCAAGCGCTGACACTCAATTTGATGCTGATGGATTGCTATTGTATCAAAAGCGATTCGTTCATTCACTGCGGTGACAAATGAGAGCGGGAACGAGAAATGAGGGATGAGTCGCACGTCATCAGACTCCTTCGATTTATGTCGCCCATATGTGTCCGTCCAGCCCAGAAGAGTTCTCGTTTGCTCCTTATCTGCTGAGCACACGGATTGATATTCCGGTGACGTTTTGGTTGGTATTGCTCTCTCGTCTCATCACATCGCAACTGACCGGGAGGTTTCAGAAGATCAGACGAACTTCACGAGATCTCAAGAGCACAGCTCGGCCTCTGAAGCGTGTTTACATCCGCACGCTACAGCACATAATTTATAACCCCGTGGATGGCTGATGGGAAGCTGAACTCTCTTGACTCCACTTGATTGTGTTTGTGTTCCTCTCTTTCTCTCTCTCATCTCCATTTTTTTATATCTTATTCCATTCCTTGGTCACAGCACTGACCCCATCGCTGCCTCTTAGAGCGCTTTATTTGCAAGTCACAGTAAAGCGTGAGTCATAGCCATTTCTTTGTGAGTCACTGAAATGAATACCTTGCCGCATGGGAAAAACAGAAAAACAGCTAAGTAACATTTTTTCCACTTCATGGCCTTCTGGTTTTACTCATCTAATTAAAAGGAAAGCACAAGCTTCTGTCAAGGTGTTGGTCCTGAGGTACTGCTTAACTATGAGCCGGTTTGTCAGAATGATTGGCTTGTTAACGCAGTTTGATAACACCATAAGGCTGCTTTCACACCAGACGCGGGAGCAGCGGGTTTTGTGCTTTCAGACGGATGGTGTTTTTGCTTGGTTCTGAGGCTCTGTGCAGAAATTGTTTTGTGTACAGAAAAGTTAAAAAAAGTTTTGGTATTTTGTATTGAGTTATGAATGCAATTTCTGCAAAATAAAGCCCCTATTTTCCATTATAAGGTCATATTTTGGTTTGGGGGTCTCAAACAACAGGCTGATATGCATCCAAGGTCAAAAAACACGTTTGTTATCTTATAACATGCATTTATTTTCACCTAATTATCCCAGCGACTCCCAAATGATTTGATCAGTGATTCATGTTTCCAAACTCATCCTTAGCATGAGGCTAATCTGCTGTGATTGGTCTGATGACCCAAGCTGTTGTGGTTGGTCGACTAGGTTCAGTGCGAAACAAGTGTGAGAAACGCCCACCACGGCTATGAAGCAGCACAGATTATGTGAGAGCCCAATGCAGGAATGCATTAAAGCAATGCAGTTAAACACCAGCATATTACTCTATTCTTAACCCTAACCCCAAGTAATAACAACGACACACATTCAGTATTAATCCACACACTGGCAAAGTTGAATTATTTTGAAAATTGACCACGCACGTGTGTGTGTGTGTGTGTGTAGGAACAGTTGATGGTGGCCATCACAAAGACAAATGGCAGAGGATCAGAAACGCATTTAAATCAGTAAAGGAAGAAGCACTCGTCGCATTTTCAACATGGTTTTGGATGCAATATGTGAATAGCCCCATACAGATTTAACCTGAGAGATACAGTACAAGCCCTGATATTTAATAGATAAGTGATTACAAGCCATGTGGAGTGATTACAAGTTACAACACACAATTAAATACATATTTTGCAAACTACACAAAACGAGAGATTTTAATTACCTTACATGTTATGATCCGGAGGAAGAAGAAACTGGTCCATATGAACTGTAACAGTTACTGACAAAGTCCCATACCTAATACTCTCTGCTGCTCCTTCCTTTAATAGCAAACAGCTGGCGAATCCTGCAGCGTAGGTTATTGCATTAAAAATCAGGAAAATGACAGGAACAAACACAGCACACGGTTGGCTTTACTGTGGTATTGTTGTGAAAATCAATTTTAACCTTTTATTCCCCGCAGCCGAATTTCCATCTGTTAGTGATCATCATCTTCATGTCATGATCAGTCCTGTGATCCCCCTTGCTCCGCTAGTGTCTGAAGGAAAAGGCGCATTCACGTTTTACCGCATCTGGCACTACATATTTGGTGATGTACCGTATCAACGTTGACGCATTCAAGCAAAAGATCCGAACTCAACACGATTCATTTATTACCCTCTGAGTCAACTATTTCGTTAAAGAATCAATAGTTTTAAACACAGCACTTTCAAATTTAAACCTCAGCTGGATGTTTTCAGTCACTTAGTGCTGTGTTACACACTCCACAGAAGGTAATTTTCAAAAATCAATAAAAGAGACTTTTTAAATCTTTGATTTTGCTATTCAGGAAATAAATTAACCTTAAACCTAATTAGTTAATTGGGTATTTATTTTAATAACTCACCATAAATTATTAAAAAGCTACTAGGAGTGGGTAACTTACATTACAAACTTCCTTCCTGAAATGTGCATTTTTTTATTTGATGTCAGCTCAATTGAAACATAGACATAGAGTAGACCCTCCCCTTTTTAAAATACAGCCAATAGAGTTTTGCTTTTATCACAGCTCTGCCAGTGGGAGTGGTTGAGATCAATCGCATCACATGAAAAGCAAATGAGAAGCTTCATGAAGGGGGTGGGGCATGTCAAACACTAGTGAGCATTTGATTGATCAGAAGATTTAATCATTGATCCATTTAGTTGGAAGTGATAAACTGCAAGCTTTAGATGTTTATATCTTCAAAATGTGTATCTTTTTGCTGTTTTGAAGCAAACTAGCTTATAGATATCCTTAAGATTAGCATACCGATACTAACATCTAAAAAGCCTTATTTTAATTTGACTGGAGCTTTAAGCATGGTGAAAATGCTAATTTCATTCTAATGTTAATTGACATTAGAAAGGGGAACAGAAAAGAAAGGGCAGCAATGCTGACGGCAAAGGAAAAGAAACAACCAGGCCTTGGAAATTATAGCTGCTAGTTAAAAAATCAGTTGCTTTTAATTTGGTTTGGTCAATTTGTTTTGGTTCATGGAGAGAGCAGGATTTATGGTCTATACTGCAGCTAGCCACCAGGAGGCGACTGAAATGCTTTGGCGTTGCTTTCACATGTTTTTGCCACACTTGTTTTTACCCAAGGTTTACTTTTTAAACTCTCTGCGACCACAAAAAAAAAAATTCCAAGGTGTACAGCCTGAAAACAGAAGTCATAAGAAACTGCTAAAAAATTAGGCTTTGATTGACACTCGGCTTTTTGAGGTGACAGCTATATTTTATATTATAAAATACTACATAGATAAATGAAAAATTTAGATGCAAAATCGTCTAAGTGCCATCTGATTTTCTTTTTTTTAATGAGCATTTTCCTCAGCCTCATGCGTTTATGATTACACTATAAAGGCAATGATAAAAATCTTTATCTCCTTAAAAGTGAAATTACTGTACTTACACACATGAACCTTATGAAAATGCTCATTTTAGAAGAAAATATTACAGGCTTTTGCATCTGAACTCTTGAAATTTTATTGATATTTTGTGCTGAGTTTCACATGCCACAAATGGCAAAAATGAACTGCTAAAGCTCATGGTGTGAAACAGGCCTGACACTGTTTACCTCTTAAAGCCATGAGATGAAGAGGAAGCCGCGTCAAGACCTGCTCTAAATGGCATCTCTTTGATGTGAGTTCCCATCAGTCCAATTGAAGTCAATGTTTGGCTTGTTGTCATGCCACAAAGTCCGCGTCTAATAGAAGAGGGTGGACAGATATGCCAAAAGTCCTATCATAACAAGACAGGGTTCATACACATTTTTACTACAAACAAAACAAAAATTTCATGACTTTTCCAGGACTTCAAAGTCAATTTTCATGACCTAATGTTTTATGTAATGTCTACGTATACGTTGTAAATCATAAGTAAAACCATGAACAGTTAAATTTATTACAGCATATCATAAAACACACAACAATCTCTTTAGTTTCAATTTATTTTTATATCTCTGTAAAATAGATGATGCTTACACAGCACTAATAATGTGAGAGCATGATTTGGCCAAGAAAAGAAAAGTAAAAATAAATAACTAACCTCCATTCCAGTATACAGATATTTGTCAAACTAATTTTAAATAATGTTAATAGTTTGTTAAACTAGTTTTTTAAACTACTTCTATTGTAAAGCCGCAATCACAAATTGCACTTTTCACTCCATAGACTTTCATTTATAGGCATGTGAATGCGGCAGACCGGAGATGCAAGCATGTGCGACAAGTTTCGCATTTTGCTGCATTTGAAAGTTTAAGCTTGGTAAATTCACCTGTGAAATCACATCAGGTGAAATCACATCAGTTAAAATAAGAATGTTAAAATATGGAGCAATCGCTCACTTTTATTAAGGTCTAATCATATTGTTTAATCCTGGCCCTTTTCGCAGCGTTGTACGACAGAATTTTGCAAACACAAGCTCTAGTGTGACCGCAGCTTAAGTTGCTTTGGACAAAAGCGTCTGCTAAATGACTAAATGTAAATGTAATTTCCATGACTTTTTCAAAACCTTGTGGGTTTTTCTGTTTTTCCATGTCAAAATACCATGACTTTTCCAGGTTTCCATGACCGTATGAACCCTGAACAGATAGTTCACATTTCTGCTGGGACAATGTAAAACAATGTACTGCCTGATATCTAAAAATATTTAGACCTAACAAATAAGATTTATGTATTCTGATTGCATATAAAACTTCCATCCATTTGGATTAGATATTTTAACATAACTAAACTAATAAACTTTATGTGATTGACATCTGTTAGGTAAACCTATATGTACAATTAAGAACAAGATTTTAGTTAATAATATCAATACATTCAATGTGTTTTCAACGCTTATCAATTATTGTGTGGAGTATGGAATTTCATCAACTTTGTCTCCAAATATTAAGTAGACCAATCTCATAAGCTTATTGGGTCTGGGTTTTTCTACAGCTAGATATATTTATACCATATATATATATCTTTTAACAGGCTAAATCCAATAGTATTTGATTTTAACAGATTTAGATTGATAAGGAATAAGGAATCTGACAACATACATAAAACCTGACAAATTAAATAAAATGAAAAGGTTACAAATAGTTAATGATAAACTTCATCAAACTTCAATACTTTATCATTTTTGAGTGTTCATTGCTGGAATGTTCCACAATTTGAACCCTTACAGCTTTTACTCTCTTTTCTTCATCTATGTTAAGCTGCTCTTACACAATTGTTATGACCTGTAGTTTTTCAAGATCATTCCGATCTTTGTGGTATTTAGATTTTGATTTCTTTCCCTTCTCTCTAGCTACGTCCCAAATTGCACACTATACACTGTGCACTTACAGTACACACTCAACAGCATAGTATGTGAATGTAGTGTCATCCCAAATGGAACACTAATGTTTTTCATTTAAGCAGAAATTCAAACCGTTTCCCTGATGATGTTTGACGGTTGCCAAATTAGTGAAACTAATGACCAAACTACCAAATAATACCTGCCATGAGTATAACCTCATTCACTATCGGGAGGCGGTATAATCACTCTTGTAGAAGAATTCTGCTTTCACAATCCATAATAAATAAAGTAATCCAGCATCAGTGGCCAAATACTCCGCCCCTTCCGCTACGCGAGCAAAGCAGCAGCCGTTGAGTGCGTGAAGTGTCCATCATTCCACTCTTACACTTACACATTCTGCACTAGTCTACACACTGTTTATACTACAGAATGTTGTAGAATAGTGCAGAAGTATGCAATTATGGATGCACCTTTAGTCTCTCACTTGATGGGTTTGGCCAGTGATTTTCACATGGATGTGGTGATTGGTCTGGAAGAGTGACTGCTGCAATAAAGGCCCTCCAAACCTTCACTTCAGCACCACTTTGTGGCATTGTGTCCTTTCTTAAATTCATATCGTTCGTTATAGTCATATTATTCTGCATTATTCGTTTGATTTCTAGTGTTTGTTTGAGAGAGTGTTTCCTATCAGAGTGAAAGCTGTTTTATTATTGTTGAGACTAGCCCGTTATTGACTGCTGCCTGTTTAAAGACCTTGATTAAGCTTTGTGAATCTGGATTATACTATTTGGAAAAACTTTTATATACTGTATAAACTTTGTTTTTTGTGACTTTAGGAGAAGTAGGGCACTTGATGCCATTTTCTTTCATATCTGTTTGTATTGTTTTTGGTTAGGGAGTTAAGCCGCGGTCATACTGCACTTTTTGCCCCATAGACTTCCATTCATACGCACGCGAATGCGTCCGAAAGGAAACGCAAGCTCGTGCAACAAGTTTCACATAAGTTTCTCATAAGTGCAAGCTTGGTGAACTCTGACCTGCGAAATCAAATCACATCATGTGACTGCGTGAGACCAATCGAAGATCAAAACATGACCTCTCTGTGCAGAAACTTAAAATATGGACCAATCGCTCGCTTTTTTAAATGTCTAATCATTTTGTTTAATCCTGCCCCTTTTTAGTGTGTTTTGTTTATTATATTGGCCTTGACGGTCCCTGAAGTGATTCCCAAACAAATCAATAAATTACTTTCACTTTAAGGCAAGTAGAAGAATTGACATCATTTCATTTCATGTCCTTTAGTATTGTTTTTGGTTAGGGAGGCAAGTAAATCTTTCTTTGTTTTCTTTAGTTTGTATTAAAGTTATTTAACAAAAGGTGTGTTTTGTTTATTATTTTGGCCTTGATGGTCCCTGAAGCGATTCTCAAACAAATCAATAAATTACTTTCACTTTAAGGGAAGTAGGAGACTTGACATCATTTCATTTCATGTCCGTTAGTTTTGTTTTTGGTTAGGGAGGCAAGTAAATCTTTCTTTGTTTTCTTTTGTTTGTATTAAAGTTATGTAACAAAAGGTGTGTTTTGTTTATTATTTTGGTCTCAATAGTCCCTGAAGTGATTCCCAAACAAATCAATAAATTACTTTCACTTTTAAGGGAAGTAGGAGAATTGACATCATTTCATTTCATGTCCGTTAGTATTGTTTTTGGTTAGGGAGGCAAGTAAATCTTTCTTTGTTTTCTTTTGTTTGTGTTTAAGTTATTTAACAAAAGGTGTGTTTTGTTTATTATATTGGCCTTGATGGTCCCTGAAGTGATTCCCAAACAAATCAATAAATTACTTTCACTTTAAGGGAAGTAGGAGACTTGACGTCATTTTATTTCATGTCGATTAGTTTTTTTTTGGTTAGGGAGGCAAGTAAACTGTATTTTCTTTTCTTTTGTTTGTGTTAAAGTTATGTAACAAAAGGTGTGTTTTGTTTATTATTTTGGTCTCAATGGTGCCTGAAGTGATTCCCAAACAAATCCATAAATTACTTTCACTTTTAAGGGAAGTAGGAGACTTGACATCATTTCATTTCATGTCCGTTAGTATTGTTTTTGGTAAGGGGGTCAAGTAAATCTTTCTTTGTTTTCTTTTGTTTGTGTTTAAGTTATTTAACAAAAGGTGTGTTTTGTTTATTATTTTGGCTTTGACGGTCCCTAAAGTGATTCCCAAACAAATCAATAAATTACTTTCACTTTTAAGGGGAATAGGAGACTTGATGTCATTTTATATCATATCCGTTTGTGTTGTTTTTGGTTAGGGAGTTAGTCAAGTAAATTGTATTTTCTTTTCTTTTGTTGGTGTTCAAACTGTTTAGCAAAATATGTGTTTTGCTTATTATTTTGGTCTCAATGGTCCCTGAAGTGATTCCCAAAGAAATCAATAAATTACTTTCACTTTTAAGGAAAGTAGGAGACTTGATGTCATTTTATTTCATATCCGTTTGTTTTTGCTTAGGAAGTTAGGCAAGTAAATTGTATTTTCTTTTTTTTTGTTTGTGTTTAAGTTATTTAACAAAAAGTGTGTTTTGTTTATTATTTTGGTCTCAATGGTCCCTGAAGTGATTCCCAAAGAAATCAATAAATTACTTTCACTTTAAGGGAAGTAGGAGACTTGACGTCATTTTATTTCATGTCGATTAGTATTGTTTTTGGTTAGGGAGGCAAGTAGATTGTATTTTCTTTTCTTTTGTTTGTGTTAAAGTTATTTAACAAAAGGTGTGTTTTGTTTATTATTTTGGCCTTGACGGTCCCTGAGGTGATTCCCAAACAAATCAATAAATTACTTTCACTTTTAGGTGAAGCAGGAGACTTGACGTCATTTTATTTCATATCCGTTGGTATGATTGATGAACAAATCAATAAAATACTTTCACTTTGTCCATATCTCTGTGATTCGATGCATTCTTTATAATGGTTTCATTCCATTCATATTTTCTCACTCACATAATAACCAACCCATTTCTGTTACTGCTTAACCCCTAGAGGTCATAACACAATCTACATTATAAAAGTGCTATAGATATAAAAAAGGAGACTCAAAACAGCAATCTTCATCATATTCACAGTATCACACGCTAGGTCACACCTTGGAAGACTTGTATCAAAGGTCTTTGCCACAAAGCGTTACAAAATTAATTTACTTGAAGCTGTCTGGCCTCAAAATACTGTACGTGTTATGAGTAGCAAAAAAATATTGTCCAGATAGATGGAGATAAAAAACACAAGCATCTGGAAACAGTTGTACGGTTTATTTTTGCCGTTATCTGCCAAAATAATTCTATAAGTATAACATGGATATGATTCATATGTCTAATACCTACCTGTGGGTTCAACTCTGTGTAACAAGAAAATAAAAATCAGCTGCTTTATATTGTCTTTAGAAAACAATATGCAACTGCGTACCCAACAAACACACTTCAGTCTCAAAATAACATAACACATCAGTTAAAACATGATTAAATATTCTGATAACAATGTTATTATTTCATCAGCATTGATGTGGCATGTTCAAAAGATATATTCAGCTAAAAAGTGAGGAAAAGCTTTCGTAAGGCAATTGCATCTTGTGTTGGTTTGTAGGCGAAAACCAGTGGATTCCTCTGGTACCTTTTTCTTTTTTTTACAGTGACGAATCTGGAGGCAGAAATAACAAAAGGTCAGTAGACGTTCTACTTTTTGCATCTCCACACATCCTCTTTTTTAAAAGAATGGCCCAAATCAAAATTACTGTCTTTAACTTCCACCTGAAAGCGCGGTTGTAAGTCGTAACAGTTGCAAAGCAGCAACAGAACAAAAGCCGTTCGCTGTAATTGAGATGACGTCTGACATTTTTTCATGAACTTCTTCCTCTCTGACATTTTTCAATTTAAACACATGGGTAGTTGACAAATAGGCAGTAATTTATTAAGTAAATATAAAAGGTCACTAACTTCCTTCATTGTTTTCTGGTTGTTGTTTTTGCATTTTTACAGAACTGTATCTTAAATATGTCTTATGGTGTGACAGGAAAAATAATAATAAAAAAAAACAACAACTCAAAATGACACATACAAATAGCATGAGGGATGTATCTTCATTGTTGGACACTTATCTTCATATATTTATTTAAATTATTATTTTTTCTCTATGATTTATATTCAGTAAATCACACTAAAGGCCAACAAAATTTAATTTTATAGTGGTCCAAAAAATGTTAAATATGTAAAAAAACATTCTGAGACAAAAACTTGATCTTAAATGGGGGAAAGTTTGCTGTGGAACTACTGAATTTAATATAAAGTGTCACACCAGAAGACATGGTTTTCGATGACAAAAAGTATCAACAAATTAAATATATTTAAAAGAGTTAAATAAGTGGTTCAAACTAAACCAGGCTTGTGAACACCGATTGTCATGCAGTTTTCTCTCCGTTCTTGTATTGGTCATGTTTTTTATATTTATGTAGAGATAGTTTTAGTACTGTTTTAGTGTATAAAAAGCCTAAGCAGGGTCTAAGGCTACAAATTTGCCATTGGCTAGAAGCCTATGGGCTCTATTTTAACGATCTAGGCACAAAGTCTAAAGCGCATAGCGCAAAAGCATTAAGCGTGTCTCCGAATCCACTTTTGCTATTTTATGGATGGAAAAATACAATTTGCGCCCAGGGTTGTGCTTATTCTCTTAATGAGTTTTGGGTGTGTCTGAGCATAACGTGCATTAAACCAATCAGCGCATTTGCCGTTTACATGGTTAGACTTTGTAAGTGGAAAACCTGAATGCTTAACTAGCGAGGAAACAGTTAAACAGACCATCTGCAGCACGAGGATAAAAAATGAGCCTCTTCCATTCGACCTCTTTACTTTCTCTTTATTCCTTTACTTTCGTGGATAAGGAAACAGTGTTGTACACAATCCACTGAAAACATCCCTTAGCCTAAATATTTAATTTCCTTTGTTAATCGCAAAGATTTGTTTTAAGACTATTTCTAAATTCAGTTCGAATTTCCAGCAAACGAATAAATGAACAATAATAACGAAGTGTGGTCAAAAAACTGCGTTATATCCAAACACACGTCCTATTCTTATGCCCCATATGGTGATGCATACGTCTCCCAAACACGACAGCTGGACAAATCCAAACTTGTTTTTATTAAAACAAATATAAATATGCATATAATAAAATAATAAATAATAATAATACTATTAATACTACTAATAATAATACTAACACTACTACTACTACTACGACTAATAATAATAACATTATACAAATGCAAATTGTCATGAATAAACTGAAAAAAGCCTCTGAGATGAGGCACGGAGGTAGTGGTTTTAATATTTATGCTACTATATTTATTTTATATGAATTTTATTATTTATATTTTTTATAATATATTAATATGTTTAGTTTTTATATTTCTATAGACGACAATACGCCTTAATACACCTCCTCTTTAGACTGGCACACCCATGAGTCCACAAAGTGTTGCAAATGGATTTGCTATGTAAACAACATGGCACATAACTTACTGTTGTCCTATTGTGAAAATGTAATGTAATGTAATGTGTATTTATGTAGCGCATTTATTGTGTATGGCCCTACACCCAAAGCGCTTCACAATCATGAGGGGGGTCTCTCCACACCACCACCAGTGTGTAGCATCCACTTGGATGATGCGACGGCAGCCACAGGACAACGGCGCCAGTGCGCTCACCACACACCAGCTATTGGTGGAGTGAAGAGACAGTGATAGAGCCAATTCAGTAGATGGGGATTATTAGGAGGCCATGATGGGTAAGTGCCGATTGAGGGACTTTGCAACAAAATAGCAACAAATCGTGCCAAACACGTCTTGCGCCTTATTGCACCGAGTGTATTATAGAGACCTTAATGTGCGGATAAATTCAAAGTAACACACTTTGAAAGAAAAAGTAAACAAATAAATAAATAACAATATTAATGTTAAATAAAGCAATAACTTATTTGTCTAATCTATACTATTAATGTCTGTCAGTTCAAGAAAAGAGTCACCATCTAGATTCTCCAAAAGTCCTAAAATATTTTCCAAATAGACCAAAATGTTTGGATTTTGTTTTTCAAAAAAATATGTTAATTTTTCCAAGGCAAGGCAAGAGGTCATCCACTTTATCCACTGAGATACACCAGGACTCTCTTCTTTTTTCCAAAAACACGCAATTACATGTTTAGCTTCTAGCAAACATAAAATCAACAGCACTCTTTCATGTTTGGTCACATCAAAGTTCAATGGACAAATATGCAATATACACAAGCTGGGATCAAGAGGAAAACTGTAGCAATGTTACACTGTATTGTCCCTATCAATTAAACCAAAAAATGAAAATGAATCAGGTTCCTATGTTTTTAAAAAGATATGGATGAAAACAATTATTAGCATTGACTAAAATAGCCACTTGTAAAATTTGGCCTATTTATGATTTTACAATATTCTTTCTAATTTATAAGAATTGTTAATTATTGAACTATGCTTGAGACAGACACACCGTAACACTGTAAAACAGGGGTGCTCAACCCTGTTCCTGGCGATCGACCTTCCAGCTGATTTCAGCTCCAACCCTGATCAAGCACACCTGAACCAATTATTTAGAACGTGAGGAGCACTTGATAATTACAGGCAGGTGTGTTTGATAAGGGCTGCAACTTAAAACTGCAGGAAGGTCGATCGCCAGGAATAGGGTTGAGCACCCCTGCTGTAAAAACATGCTGGGTTTCACAGAATTCCCTCATGTTGTCCCAACAAAATCGATTAAGTTAACCTAATTGTTTTACAAATTTAAGTGGATTGAACAATAATAATAATAATAAAACAATTAGGTTATCCCAAAAAAAACTCAAGAATTTTGTTGATTCAGCTCATTTTAAATAAGTAGTTTAAACAAGCAGCAAATTGTTTTTGAGTGTATGCTTTGAGATTTGGCTAAACAAATGTAACAACGTAGCAGTTTTTATAAGAAGAGGCCAATGGAAGACACAGAAATGTTCAATCTTTTACTGCATTACTAATGATTAATGACATTACTATTGATATTCATGAGAAAATGCGACATTACTCCAACAAACAATACACACAAACATGTACCGTGTATCTTTAGAGCATCACGCAGCCCTTCTTCTTGACCTTGGTGGGCTGTGGGCAGAGCACAGCGCGAATCGCCTCATCAAACACTGTTTTTAGCCCTCTCTGAGTGAGGGCCGAACACTCCAGGTATTTTACTGCATCTGTTCACACACAAACACACAAGTCGGGGTTAATAGCGCATCCTCTTACACATCACCTCCCGTCACTATAAGGCTAGTTTGTATGCAAGCCGAAGAAGATCTGGCCTGTTCAGAGTGGGATACTTAACACCAGATGTCTGGGAGTATTAGGTGTGCATAAATCTGTCATATCGGAGCGTGTAGGAGGGCCGGCCCATGTGTTCTCCCAAATGCTCGTTCAAATCACGCTGAGAACAAATTGCGTTTAGCAACTAAATCTGTAGCCTGATATGTAGTGCTCTGTAATTTTGCGCATTTAGAGACTATGTGGTAATTATATGTTACAAAGGAAGCAGACAACAAACAGCGCTTGCATTTGTCTTGCATCTTTAGGCTAATTTCAAACGAAATGTTGTAGGAACTGATTGAGTATGAAGCTTGTCAGATGAATATATAACATGTGGGATTAGTAAGATTTTAAATGGATTGGCTGGATAAAGTGTGCACATAAAAATAGATACGTTGTAATTTATTCTTGTGATGGCAGGCAGGCGGCATGATGGCTCAGTGGTAAGCACTGTCACCTCACAGCAAGAAGGTTGTTGGTTCGAGTGATGGCTGGATCAGTTGGCATTTCTGTGTGGAGTTTGCATGTTCTCCCCGTGGGTTTCCTCCGGGTGCTTCGGTTTCCCCCACAGTCCAAAGGCATGCGCTATAGACCTTTTTCCTGACTGCTGCATGGAGGCCGCCATAGCGACCATCGTCTTCCGGTGAATGGTTAGAACTTCCGTTTACAGTGTTTACAACTGGTAATTTGCGCTCCGAAAATGGGTTTCAATAGCGTTTTGAGTGGATTACGGAGTGTTTTTGTGACACACAACTTTGAAAGGTGTGTGTTAAAGCCGTTATAATCTGTTTATGAGAAAAACGTTCTCCTAGTTCACATGTCTGCCGTCAGAAGTGTGTGCGTGTTTCCCCGGCCTGTCAGCTGTTAGCTCATCGGCTCTTCAGCACACACACGCACGCAATACTTCACTGCATCATAGAGCAAACCCAGATTACTGGCATGAAACATAACAGGTGTGTAAGTCATGCAATTTATAAAAATGACCAATAAAAGTCTGTTACTGATACTCTGCTGGCTGATTTGCTGTTCATTCTAATCGCGAGCCGTTTGTGTTTCATTAGTGTGTTGTATTTACCACGGTTTGTGTTTTTCTGTCATTTCAAAACGTCACTTTATTTTCACTTTGTCACAGTTATTAAATCAGTGTGTTAGTGGGACAGTACAGTAGGCTACGTGTGTGTTAAACATTTTGGTGAACTATATTTGTTTGGGCTAGATTAGTTATATATCTGAAAGAAAGAGAAACTGTTGACTTTAGCGATGACGAGGCTTCATTTAAACGGCAGAAGATGCCGTCTGTCAACGAGAGAAAAATGCCTCAGCCATCGTATTAGATCACATTTTTTTTAAATGATCAGTCCAGGAGGTGGCGCTGATCGACAACAGTATTAGTTTAAAGATGATAAAAGCAGGTAAAATAGATTAAAACTATCATTTCAAAGCTGTCCAAATGTGACCGTTTACACGCATCAGCTGCCGACCGGAAGTTCTTAGCATTCTCCTTGCGCATACACGCAAAGCATAATGGGTAATTTGGCGTTTCATGAAAAAGGTCTATAGGTGAATTGGGTAAACAAAATTGGCCGTAGTGTGTGTATATGTGAATGAGTGTGTACGGGTGTTTCCCAGTACTGGGGAAGGGCTGGAAGGGCATCCGTTGCACAAAACTAATGCTGGAACATGCTTATTTTATGTGGCCAACATTTTAAAAAATGAAAGCGAGGCTGCGGAAGTATAGGATCAGCAATGTAAACATTGCAACAACATGATGTGGACTAAACAATTAAAAGCATATTAGGATACGCTTAAGTGTCCTCCTAGGTTTCAGTTCATGGCACCAGGTAAACACCGTGGAGAAGCTTCCCTGCATCAGCCTACGTAACCCAGTGAGCAATAAAACAATGCAGTCCTATGTAGCACACTCTCTTGTTGTCTGTAATAGTGTTGTCCAGGTACTGAAACATTAAAAACGTCCAATTCCCACTAACGTTTAAGCGCCGTTGCGCGTGTTTTTAAACACCACTGATTTGCCATAGTATTCACCAGTGCTCAAGAGAAATGCCTGTGATTGGTTGTGAAGGTCATCAGTTCACCAACTCTTCACCAAGGGCAAACACAGATACACAGACACCAGAGTGTTTTAAACCTGCGAAGATAAGTTGATCCATCAGCAGATCGTTCGTCTGTGTTTGCACTTGGTAAACAGTGGTGAAGTGCAGTGAACTGATGACCTTCACAGCCAATCACAGTCATTTCTGTTGAACACTGGTGAACACAATGGCAAATCAGTGGTGTTTAAAAACGTGCTCAACGGCGCTTAAATGTTAGCAGGAAATTTTAGTTTTTTTTTTTTAAATTTCAGTAGCCAAATTCAGTATCGTAACAAGTCTAATATAGTGAAAGAATCAGTTCATTAACTTGAGTTTGATAAATAGCATCTAAAACGTGTGTTTGGGAAAGATAACATAAGCTAACTAGTAACATTTCCCTTAAAGGTGCTGTATGTAAGTTTTTGACTCTTCTAAAGCATAAAAATACAATAATATGTGTGCAGATATTTAAGAAACATCCCAAGTGAACATACTTGTTTAACTGACAATCAATGCTGAAGTCAGATATTCTGCTTTGAAAATGTTTTTTTCTGTGCCGGAACGATGTCTTTGTTTAGGTAATTTTCACATGCACATGCCAGTTTAGCCAATTATAATTCAGCACCCCGGGTTGCCTTGTTGGAAAACAGCATATTTCATTCATTCATTCAGAAAGACTCTGAAAGCATGCGTCCATGAGCGAAATGCTACAGTGTAGTGGAAGGTATCAGATGTCAAAATGAGACAGATTCAGTTCCACATGACGTTAATTAGCAAATGACATAAATATTAGGAACGTGAGCAGGTTACATCGCGTGTCCTAACAACACGCTGTGACGAGATTGTTATGAGTGATGAGCCATTTGGCTGTTTGCACCACAAAACACGGCAGAAATTTAAATACAGCCTTTCAGAAGCACAGAATATGCACTCACTCACAAAACGGTAAGGTTTAGAATCTATTTAATACATGTTAACCCTCTTTAACATCATTAAAGGTAAAGTGAACTTTCTGCTTTCAGTATATGGTAATACACGTCATGTAAAATGGCATTCAAACTCGCATTGTTAGCATTTAGCACTGAATAAAGCACACGAGGCTTACCTGAGGTGATCTGTCATAGGTTTCTGTTGTTCAGCTGTGAGAAATAGAAGCCGCTTCTAATAAATCAATTCGAGGTGTTGGTTAGAACCAAAACTCCTTTTAATATGGAGAATATTCCCTAAATCGCGTGTCGTTGCTTTTATTTAGAACACAGTTTAAAATCCCTCAAACTGGCAACCCGGCGTACCTTTATTATGATTCAGGACTGCAATACCTAGTTCAACCACTGGGTGTCAAACTTACATACTGCACCTTTAACTTAGCTGAAAATGAGGTCCGATATCCCTTTTTATTTTCACCATCCATTCAGAACAGACCTTCGAGTCACTTGGAAAGTGGTGAAATGATAAATTTGTCACTTTCTTTTTGCTGATGAGATATACAACCAGGTACACAACAATACGCCATTGTGGGCGCCATTACTGTATGACTCCAGGCGATACTTCCGGGGTTCGTACCACCACAGCCTTGCTTTCGCTTTTAAAATGTTGGCCGTGTGAAATCAGTCTATTGTTGGCAGTTCATTCTGCGACCTCTGAAGTAGAGAAAAAAACTAAACTAAACTATAACTAAACTAAACTAAACTAAATTAATTTCTTTGGAAGCCGTTTATCCACAAAGAGAAATTAAGTCAGAACTGTAAAAGAGCCTATAAATGTGCAGCTCAGAAATCAGGTTTACTTATTTATCTTGAAATTATTATTTTTTACACAATTTGGAAAAGTATGAATTGTTAATAGTAATAAACTCAGAAATCAATCGTTAAAAAAAGTCATTGCATTTTTGATTTTTTCTTAAAATGCATGTCTATTTCTCAACATCGTCAGCTTAAATCTCCCAATTCTGATTTTCTGAGATAAAAAGTTGCCATTACTTATTCCATATGGTGGAAAATAGGCATCCATATATTTCTTAAAAATGTTAATATAGTTAAAATTGTCAATATTGTTAATATGTCTTTTTTTATATATAAAAACCCTGATACATATATTTTTTTCCAGGATTCTTTGTTAAATAAAAAGTTCCAGAGAACATAATTTAGCTAAATAAGACGTTATTTGTAATAGTGTAAATATCCTGCAGCCTTTTGACTAGTTTAATGCATCATTGTTGAATAAAAACATTATAACACACATAATAAGCTTTAAAAAAAAAAAAAAAAAGAAAAGTGGTGTGAGTAATATCATTCAGTGATACAAAAAGGACAAATCCAGCTCTGCAGCCTCACCTATTTCTTTGGCCAATGCGAGACCCTGTGGGTAAGTGATCGGTGCCAGTTTCTTCTCCTTCAGCTTTTCGATGGTCTCCTTCTCATCTCTCAAGTCAAGCTTGGTGCCAACCAGGATAATTGGAGTGGAAGGGCAGTGATGCCTCACCTCTGGGTACCACTAGAGGGAGTAGAGGAGCGAATCAAAACACTTCATTCTCTGGGTTTATCAGTCCATCTCTAGACTAGATACAGCCTTTCTCTTTGTCTTCTGTAAAATAGACGAACATTAAAGCTATTCAGAGCTTCTATCTGTTTTTAATGACCAATCCCAAAATCTCTTTGCAAGTGTTATACAATACAAAATGGCTTGAGAATTCATGCTACCTCGTTTCACTTCGTTTTAGGATATGCCAAGGTCTTTTTGCTGAAAAGATCTTCTCAGAAAATACTAGCTGAATCACTGGTTAAAGCCGAGCACATAAACAATGTCAGTGCTCTCTCAGAAGGTGTGAAATATGCAGAGCAGAGGAGATGGAGAAAAAGCTTTGAAAAAGTGTGCAAAGGCTGCTGCACTTTTCAAGGTCCAGCCTCTGAATGTTGGCCTTTAATCTGACAATCACAAATACCATTGTTTCCATACACAAAGCAGCTCATGCAGTCACAGCGAGCAGACCTTGAGTGGTCAATGGATGTTTCCATGGCAAGTCCACAGTGTTCTTGCCATCCAAACACTTAAAGTACACTGTCAAAAATGGCCGTGATTTCAACGGTAAAAAACTGTAAAAATGCTACAGTACAAATCCGTAACCTGGTTAACAGTATGTTTCCTTAATATATACGGCGAATAACCGTAAATTGACTTTCCCAGAATTCCCTGCATGGCACATCACTTTTTATGCTTTTTGTAGACATTAATATGGATCTTTTTAGTTGTTTCCCCATCAGTCATGTATATTAGTAAGTTATGTTACATCTAATGTTGATAAACAATGTTTATTTCATGACTTTAATTTTATGCGTGTTACCATGCTGGTGTTTAGTAGCTGTGTGAATGACACTGAACACCTTCTTCTCACTGATACACTTTTCTGATTGTGGGAAAAGTTGTTTGTGATGAGCTTTGGTTCATTATGTATGAACTTTCTCATCACCACCTGCATATGGCTGTGTTAATGTGTTTATCTGTGTAACAAAAGATGTGTAGATGTTGCTAATTTAAAATACAGACATATTACCTATATAAATTAATGAAATACGGTAATTTACTGTAAAAATGAGAAATTACTTTTACGGTTTGTACCGTATTTTTTACGGTTAAATACTGGCAACCACAGCTGCCGTTTTTTTACCGTATTTTTTACAGTGTAGCTTAAAATAAAGCTGTCATCCAGCAACATACAGTATGTTATGTTGTAAAAACTGAAGGTAAAGAAATCAGAACCAATGATATAAGAGCTGACAAATAAAACAGACATTGTATTGTAAGCTATAGGGTACATAAAAGATTATTTAAAGAAGATATACAGTACCACCATAAACGAGTACAGCTTATTTTGAAAATTAATATTTGTATCCATGTTTCAGTGAATATAGACAATATAATTTTGGTGAATTTTAACAAAACAGTTTATTACACAGTTATATTAAATCAAATAAGAGATTGGTCGCCTGAAATCTTTAGGAACAGAAATACACTCACTGGCCATTTTTTTTTTACCAACTGTTTATTAACTCAAATTTCTAATCAGCCAACCACATGGCAGCAACTCAATGCACTTAGGCATGTAGACATGGTCAAGATGATCTGCTGCAGTTCAAACTGAGCATCAGAATGAGGAACAAAGGTGATTTAAGTGACTTTGAATGTGGCATGGTTGTTGGTGCCAGACGGGCTGGTTTGAGTATTTCAGAAACTGCTGATCTACTGGGATTTTCCTGCACAACCATCTCTAGAGTTTACAGAGAATGGTCTGAAAAAGAGGAAATATCCAGTGAGCGGCAGTTCTGTGGGCACAAATGCCTTCTTGATGCCAGAGGTCAGAGGAGAATGGCCAGACTAGTGTGAGCTTATAGAAAGGCAACAGTAACTCAAATAACCACTCATTACAACTGAGGTCTGCAGAAGAGCATCTCTGAATGCACAACACGTCCAACCTTGAGGCGGATGGGCTACAGCAGCAGAAGACCACACCAGGTGCTACTCCTGTCAGCTAAGAAGAGGAAACTGAGTCTACAATTCACACAGGCTCAACAAAATTGGACAATAGACTATTAGAAAAATGTTACTTGGTCTGATGAGTCTCCATTTCTGCTGCAACATTCGGATGATAGGGTCAGAATTTGAATTATATAAAGCATGGATCCATCCTGCCTTGTATCAATGGTTCAGGCTGGTGGTGGTGGTGTAATGGTGTGAGGGATATTTTCTTGGCACACTTTGGGCCCATTAGTACCAATTGAGCATCATGCCAACACCACAGCCTACCAGAGTATTGTTGCTGACCACTGTAAACAAATGGCCTCCACAGTCACCAGATATCAATCCAATAGAGCACCTTTGGGATGTGGTGAAAAGGAGACTTGCATCATGGATGCGCAGTCGACAAATCTCCAGCAACTGCATGATGCTCTCATGTCAATATGAACCAAAATCTCTGAGGAATATTTCCAGTACCTTGTTGAATGCCACGAAGGATTAAGGCGGTTCTGAAGGCAAATGGGGGTCCAACCGTAGTACTAGTAAGGTGTAACTAATATTACATTTAAATTCAAACAAAAAATTGGGAAAAAAAAAAATACAAACTGCAATATTTCAACTACTTTTGACAATTTTTGGTTTCTCATGATTTTCCTCTTTATTAAAATGTTATTTAAAATATTTCCTTAACAATAATTTGGGTGTAAAAATGTTTGGAATGTTATCTTGTTATTTTGTTAGAGCTGCCTGAGTTTGTATTTGGTACTGACTAATCAGAATTATTGTTACCATATAGTATAGGTGAAATAATGGCTAGCAGGTGACATGATAAATGACAACACAGTGGGTCCAGATTACATGAACACTAACACAATCATTCAACAAAGAGCTTATTTCTATAGGTGATCGAAAATAAATGACTAATTAAAAACAATGTGGGGGAACACGGTGGCTCAGTGCTTAGGACTGTCGCCTCACAGCAAGATGGTCGCTGGTTCGAGTCCCGGCTGGGTCAGTTGGCATTTCTGTGTGGAGTTTGTATGTTCTCCCAGTGTTAGTGTGGGTTTCTTCCGGGGGCTCCGGTTTCCCCCACAGTCCAAACACATGCACTACAGGTGAATTGAATAAACTAAACTGGCCATAGTGTATTTGTGTGAATGAGTGTGTATGGGTGTTTCCCAGTACTGGGTTGCAGCTGGAAGAGCATACCCTGTGTAAAACATATGCTGGATAAGTTGGCGGTTCATTCCGCTGTGGTGACCCCTGATGAATAAAGGGACTAAGCCAAAGGAAAATGAATGAATGAATAAATTAACTCATTATTAATTCTGTTCAATCTTATTAAAGTTTTGAAATGAAAGTTCAATAGTCTTTTCTTCCCTGTTATGATGCATAGTCAAAAGTACAAAAATGGCTTCTTGAACAGAAGAGGGGTGGTGCCTGATTTTGTCAGTTGTTGTGGTTATGTAGTAATGCTGTGGTGTCACATGAAGATCTGCTCAAGCCATGTAGTAATTAATGCAATTTCTATTAGACATCTTCACAACACATCTTCTTATTGGTTCTTTTCTCTCCCTCAGACTTGGAATGTTGAATTGACATGGCAAAACTTTCAATACTTGAATACATTTGAAGCAATCAGGCGAAATTTGTACACAGCTCTCAGAAAATCCCCAGTTAACAGGTTAACAGTTAAGTTGTAATTATGAGTTTTACAAGAACATGAATGTTTTTTTTTCTAGTTGGATTCTTAGTATGAATTTGGTGTGAATGCAAATTGAGTGACAGGTTGTCCTGCCTTCATACCAGTGAAAACATTATTCGAGAACAGAAAAAAAAAAAGTAATTTCAAGAGGGGAATTGATTTAGTTTTTATTATAAATGATTTATCAGTACACACAAACACGCCAACTAACGCAGATGTTTTATAATTTATTCATGTGCCCTCTTCATCAATATGCAATGCCTAAAAAACATATATTTTTAATCAAATTCTCAGTTAATATGGACTATATTTATCTCTGGATCTTTACAAAAAGTTCTTAAATAAATTATTACATTAAATAATTAAATTAACATTATAAAAGTAAGAAGTGTGTTTTCTGAAAAATCTGGGCAGAGGATACATTTAGGATTTTAATATGTAAATAAATTAAATCATTAATAAAATTTGCATAATTGTGATCTTAGGCTGGCAAAGTTTCTCAAGCTTTTTTTCTCTCTTAACTTTCATCAATTAGTGAAGTTTGTTCCTGGCCACTGGCTTGCTTGGTTTGGGACTTGTGGAGCAGTGCATCGTTGGATTTGCCCTTCAGTGTTTTGGCTTTCAGCAGTCACATTTATTTTACATTGGAATAAACTAAACTGAACAACTCTAAAAAGTGGACTGAAGCAGTTTCAATTTACTAGAAATTCTTCTATGTTAAGCTACTTTGACACAATCTACATTGTAAAAGTGCTATAGAAATAATGATGAATTGAAAGTGATATTATATCTGTATGTCTTGTGTTATATGAGTTTCGTGTTATGTATTGGCCATGTCATGTACTGTCAAGTTCTTGACAAATTTCCCAGAAATGGAACAATAACTAACCTATGCATTTACAGTATGTGTGTGTGCCAGACCAAGTATTGTAAAACCAGAGATTTTTTACCTTGCAGGAACTAGCCTTATTAACTTTTTATCTGGCAAAGAAACATACACGCTGACTACATTGACATTATGAAGTCAAAAAAGTTCAAAAGTCTTCTAAATTGAGCTCAGGTAGATTCTGTTTCCATTGATCATTCTTGAGATGTTTCAGCAGCTTAATTGGAGTTCACCTGTAGTAAATTCTATTGATTGGACATGATTTGAAAAGGCATTCATCTGTCTATATAAGGTACCAGGGTTGACAGTGCATGTCAAAGCACAAACCAAGCATGAAGACAAAGGAATTGTCTGTAGACCTCCAAGACAGGATTGTCTTGAGGCACAAGGCTGGGGAAGGTTACAGAAAAATTTCTGCTGCTCTGAAAATTCCAATGAGCACGGTGGCCTCCATCATCCGTAAGTGGAAGATGTTTGAAACCACCAGGATGGCCGCCCATCTAAGCTGAGTGATCGGGGGAAAGGCCCTTACTCAGGGAGGTGATCAATAACCCAATGGTCAATCTGTTTGAGCTCTAGCGTTCTTCTGTGGAGAGAGGAGAACCTTACAGAAGGACAACCATCAGTGCAGCAATCCACCAACAAGGCCTGTATGGTAGAGTGGCCAGACAGAAGCCACTTCCTGTCTGGAATTTGCCAAAAGGCATCTGAAGGACTCTCAGACCATAAGAAACAAAATTCTCTAGTCTGATGAGACTAAAATTGAACACTTTGGAGTGAATGCCAGGCATTACGTTTAGAGAAAACCAGGCACCGCTCATCAGCAGGCTAATAACATCCCTACAGTGAAGAATGGTGGTGGCAGCATCATGCTGTGGGGATGTTTTTCAGCAGCAGGAACTGGAAGACTAGTCAGGATAGAGGGAAAGATGAATGCAGCAATGTACAGAGACATCCTGAATGAAAACCTGCTTCAGAGTGCTCTTGACCTCAGACTGGGGCAACGGTTCATCTTCCAGCAGGACAAAGACCCAAAGCACACTGCCAAAATATCAATGAAGTGGCTTCACAACAATTCAGTGAATGTCCTTGAGTGGCTCAGCCAGAGCCCAGACCTAAATCCTATTGAACATCTCTGGAGAGATCTAAAAAATGGCTGTACACCGTCACTTTCCATCCAACCTGATAGAGCTTGAGAGGTACTGCAAAGAGGAAAGGGCAAAAATTCCCAAAGACAGGTGTGCCAAGCTTGTGGCATCATACTCAAAAAGACTTGAGGCTGTAATTGCTGCCAAAGGTGCATCAACAAAGTATTGAGCAAAGGCTGTAAATTCTTACGTACATGTGATTTTTCAGGTTTTTTTATTTTTAATAAATTTGCAACAATTTCAAAACATCTTTTCCACATTGTCATTATGGGGTATTGTGTGCAGAATTTTGAGGAGATAAATAATTTTTTAATCCGTTTTGGAATAAGGCTGTAACAAAAAAATGTGAAAAAAGCGAAGTGCTATGAATACTTTCCAGATGAACTGTATGCTGGAATAGTTGGCAGTTCATTCCACTGTGTTGACCCCTGATAAATAAAGGACTAAGCCAAAGGAAAATGAACATACGCTGCAATTTTTCTATCAAAATATTATACATTGTGTTTATAGCTTTCAATGCTAACATACAAAACTCAAGACACTGAACTGAGCCATTGCACACGCAAAAGATCTCTTTAAAAGAGCAATAATCAAACATTTCCTTGAAACTTTCATGACGCTCTAAACCGAGCACTAGTTGTTAATCTTTTCAGTCCAACATTTAATTAAAATAAGATAGAGTGTAGTGTTTTGAACCAGCACAAAGTATCTTTGTTTCCTCTCTTCAAGCTTATTAATAAGAGACTTCAAAAGGGTTTAGAGATGCAGAACGGTGGCCTTCATTAGAGATCAGCACGTCTTCAGTGGCATTTATGATTGGCGGTTGGGTGGGTTTCGTTATGAGCCCTTCCTTCTAATCTAGCCAAACGAAAATTATTACAGCGCCCTGTTTCCACATACAATCAGCGTGCATGGTTAATGAGAAGTGATCTTTTTCGCCCTTAACTTCTCTGTGACAGGTGATTATCCCTGAATGGGTGCGTAAGTGAGGCCACATGACGTCTTACAACCCCTGTATATTTGTGCACTTTCCTCTCCACTTTAAATAGATTTTAATTTGTCTCCTCAACCTTGCACAATCTATCAACACCGCATTTGCATATGGCAAGTGTTACCATGGTTACTACCCAGGAATATACTGTAGAAATAATAAAGGGAACAACCGGGAGGGTAGAAAAAGCAAAGAGTGGAAGAAGCTTCTGAAGGTCTTTGATTGGTAGTGAAAGCGAAAGGCATTAAGGAACCGGGCGAGATGAGATTGCCATTGTTTGAGCTTAATAACCATTCAAAGGGTTGTTTGTAGACTTGTTTATGCAAATTCTGATTTTAAGCGATGTAAATTGGACCAGATTAAGCCTCGAGTGGTTATGGAATTATTGATTTCACAATAATTTGTCTTCCTTTTCCATCTCAGGCATCAGGGCTCTTGATAAAGTTTGGCACAATAACAACAAAAGCTCAGCTAAAAAACACACTCTTATTCTCTTTGCTCGCTCATTTTATCATTAATGAAAAGCATTGAAGATGGTGGAATACAATGGTAGAATCTTTCTGCTTGTGTTTGATGAAGCTGAATCTTTTTACCAACGTGGATCTTTTGTTTTTTGTCAATTCTCTTTCCGGAGGACCGGAGTTTCACTAATGTGACATTGTATTAGCAAAGGCTCAGAGCTGACATCACAGTTAACTGTTTAGCTGATGGCAAACTAACTTTGACAGATGCAACACTTTGCAACAGAAACCACTTTATTTAAACAATTTAGTACGATTTAATCTGTGGTGTACATGAACAACAGTATACTTATTGCATAGATATATATATATATATATACTAGATATTGCATATGGACCCTGTGCATGTGTCAATAGCGCTGCCACATTTGTACAGTGCTCCCAGGACAAATGTCATTTAACCACACTAGTCAAGACAGTGTGCCAATGTAAAGAAGCTTGACTTGATCGCTGTGTATGGGTGTAATAACGAGGAAACAAAGCAGAAAGGCAGAACATTTCATAGGATAAAATTTCGTTTTTTACGTTTTTGTTTGTTATGAACTTTTGTGCTAAAGTATTGCTGATAATACAGTCTCTTACTGCCCTGACCATGAGGCAAAGTAGCACCAACTTGCACTATATACTAGGCTTATGCTAGTTTTGTTGAATAAAATCAGCAAATAATGTAAATGAAATATGACAACAAGATGCTGCGGTGCCAGAAACTTATTATTATTATTATCGTCGGCTAATTACTTAAGTGAATGAGTCGTTCATAACAGAGATTCGTTCACAAACGAACCGCTCCCTCGGTTAGAATGAGAAGTGAAAGCGGGAGAGGGTGTGTGTTTCTTGACATGGATTCGATCAAATTTAACAGGTAGAAGGGATAATACATTTCCATGCACACAAACACTCGCTCTTTGTCAGCAATGCATGTGCGGTCACTTATCCATCACTATAGAAAAGTCATGTAAAATTATCATTTTTATAATTGAATAAAGGCGACATGGTGGCGCAGTAGGTAGTGCTGTTGCCTCACAGCAAGAAGGTCGCTGGTTTGAGCCTTGGCTGGGTCAGTTGGCGTTTCTGTGTGGAGTTTGCATGTTCTCCCCGCGTTCGCGTAGGTTTCCTCCGGGTCCTCCGGTTTCCCCCACAGTCCAAAGACATGCAGTACAGGTGAATTGGGTAAGCTAAATTGTCCGTAGTGTATGTGTGTGAATGAGTGTGAATGGATGTTCCAGTGATGGGTTGTGGCTGGAAAGGCATCCACCGTGTAAAAACATGCTGGATAAGTTGGCGGCTCATTCCGCTGTGGCGACCCCAGATTAATAAAGGGACTAAGCCGAAAAGAAAATGAATGAATGAATAATTGAAAAAAATATTTGCATACTGACCACCAGGAATACACCCGATCATAGATATATGTATATATTTGTATAAATATCTCGAGCTCTGGATGGCCAGTCCTCCACTGCACCTTGGTCCCACATTCATGTCAAAGGAGTGCTACCCTGTACTAAAATGGCAGCTCTATTGACGCATTCCTTCCAGTAGGCAAC
This sequence comes from Danio kyathit, assembly GCA_903798195.1. Taxonomy (NCBI): domain Eukaryota; kingdom Metazoa; phylum Chordata; class Actinopteri; order Cypriniformes; family Danionidae; genus Danio; species Danio kyathit. Next base: position 38,560,477 of record LR812521.1, on the reverse strand, counting down.
AACAGGGTAGGTGACATCTAATGTAAATATCTATGTACTTATTAACCTTACTCTAAAATGTGGAAGTGTGCTTGTTTTTGCGATTGTGTTAGAACTTCCGATTCAGTCACCTATGGGAGAAATGACTAGGAATAATTAACAGCAGAAAAAGGTCAAACTACTTGCTCTACAAACAAGTGTGTTCATGACTATACAGACAAAGCTGAATAATATAAGAAGAAAATATCAGTTTGCAACATCAAGCAGCATATTGAGCTGTTTTTAACATTTTAAAAATGAATGGAAGTGAATGAGACCGGAAGTCTCGAGCCAAAGAGATTCAAAAGGCTGCACCAGCTCATAAGCAAAAAATAAGGTCAATAGGGGTTAGGGTTCTGGTGCCGGGCACATGACTTTTACATGACTTTATCCTGATAAGGAGAATAACGGCCCTCTCCCCAGACAGCACAGTCAAATTCTGTAACTCATGTACAGTAGTTACACTTTAGTAAAAATACTGTACATATCTTCTGTTCAACTAAAGAAAGAATCCAGTAAGTTTAGATAGACATGAGTAAATAATGACGAAAAGAAAAAGAAGAAAGAAAAACACTTTTTGGTGAACTTTAAATTCAATAATTTCCACTGTCAAACTTTAATACCCTGTGATCAATCCTATTTTATGGCAGAGAACAGTGTCTATGTTTATCCCAACAATACGTCAATCTGAGACTAGAGAGAACAGCACGTCTTTAGGTTTAAAAAGATAACTAAAAATTAACTTTCCATCAAATTATGGAAAGATGCTAAAAGACATGCTAGTCTCGCAGGCAATCAATAAATACACAGTTACAGTTGAAGCAAAAATTGTTAGCCCTCCTAAGAATTTCTTTTTCAAATATTTTTCCAAATGATGTTTAACAGAGCAAGGAATTTTTCACAGTATTTCTGATAATATTTTTACTTCTGGAGAAAGTCTTAATTGTTTTTTTTCGGCTACAATAAAAGTAGCTTAAAATTTTTTAAAATCCATTTTAAGGTCAAATTTATTAGCCCCTTAAGCTATACAGTGTATATTTTTTTCGATAGTCTACAAAACAAACCATTTTCATACAACGACTTGCCTAATACCCCTACAGTAACTTGCATAGTTAACCTAATTAAGCTTTTAAATGTCACTTTAATCTGAATACTAGTATCTTGAAAAATATCTAGTAAAATATTATGTACGGACATCGTGGCAAAGATAAAATAAATCAGTTATTAGAAATGAGTTATTAAAACTATTATGTTTAGAAATGTGTTGAAAAAAATCTTCTCTTCGTTAAACAGAAATTGGGGGAATATACAGGGGGGATAATAATTCATAATTCAGTGGGGCTAGTAATTCTGACTTCAACTGTATTGAGATCCAATCAAGCATCAAGCAAACTCTAGATCTGTATAAGAAACTACTGAGTATGCAGATTTTAGTCGCATCATTGAAGTGAAGCACAGACATGTAAACACCTTAATCAAACTATTACCATAGGACTTTTTGCTGTGTTTCGCGACTAGATAGTCTACACACACACACAGCTGTTTGACACTATTCTTTGCACATACCGAGTCAGTGAAGACCACGGACACATACACTGCGAAATGCGGAGGTTTTTTTTCTCCCATTCAGCGTGCAGAATGAAATTCCATTAAAACAACACTCTGTTCATACTAACATCCAATATCTCGTTTGTCACGGGGGCACGCATAAAATGTTCCTGAATGAAAGTAAAAGTGCCAAACTGCAGTTAAAATCGACAAATTGAAAATGAAACCCCTGAAATTACATGAACTTTTATTACGTATTGACTTATATTTAGGAGTACTGAAGGACCATGATATAAACAATATATATATATATATATATATTACTGACAAAGAAAAAAAAAAACCAGCAACTTCTTGGATGGCCTGAGAGTGAGTAAAGATTTTTATTTTGGGCACGGTATCCCTTTGAGGGAGACTAAAGACTATCTATAGTACCACAAGATGTGATTGTAGATCAGAACTCTCAGAGTCAAATGAACCTTTCAACGTGACCTGAAAGCTATCTCTTTTTGTCCCATAGGACACTGGACTATTTTTCTACTGCACTAAACACTCAAGAGAGAACCCTCATTTTGACTTCTAAAACAGCCTCCCTTTTGGTATCCCTTTTGAAAATGCTCTCTGTCAGGGTGAAATAGAGGAGCTTTTAACACTGTAACTGTGGCAGGACACTAAGTGGTGTGCATCTGTCAGATATTTCAGTAGCATTAATGAAGAAAGCATCAAGGTCAGTTGAGCTTCTGCTACTTATTAATCTCCCTTAACAGGTTATGTGAGCGTGAGCTGGATAAATACCTTACTAAAAAAGAGTCGCCATTGAATTAACCTTTCGGCTGGAAAACATACCGCTAAGGATGATGCCATGTGTGATGAACGTTTCCTGAGAACAAATATCCTTTTCTTTTAAAACAGCTGAATTCCACTGACGAATCTCAGCCTTCGATTTATGAATGTGAATAGTCACAAGGACAAAGCGGCTGATGTCATGTTTTATTTTTTGAGTATGACTCTTGCATTTAGTGAATGTTTATAACTGAGGTCAGCAAATGCATCATAAATTAATGCACAGTGGCATCTAGTGTCCAGTTCAATGCAAAGCAAGTTTTAAAGTGCTTGTGTGTGCATGTGGGAATGTTGCAAGCATGCATGGAATGGTAGTGTGTCATTGTGCAAGTAGGGGATGTTGGCTGCTACTGGATTGTGGCTGTAGGCTCATTCTGGTGTGACTGCGCTCATTTTTTGTTAAGATCTAGACAAAATCGTGTAAGCACACATGGACTCACCTTGGCTCTGACATTTTCAAATGATGCTGGGCTCACCAAAGAGAAACAGATAAGAAACACATCCTACAAAACAGAGAATATTGATTATCAGTAAAAATTGGATAAATGCTATCATTTAAAACAGTGGTTCCTAAAGTGGGGGTCCTGGGACAATGAGAGGGGGTCGCTTGGTGATTTAAAAAAGTCAAATAAATTAAATTAAACTATTAAAATGACCACATTTTAACCATAACCCACAAAAGATAAAAATAGTACAAAACAACAACATGCAAATGAAAAGCCATCAGCCTTTAAATGATTTTTATAGGATCTGTGTGTTTACATTGTTAACAGCACAGCAATATCGTCAGCTGCAGCAGTTTGATTTTATAACACCAGGTTAAACTTTCTGACACCTTTATGAAAATCAAATACATTAAAAATAAATACAGGCCAGAACTGAACATTGAGAATGATCTCTGATTGGCGGTCTCCAAACATTAAACCAAGAAAAGACTTGCGCTGAAAACATTGTGTCCACCGGTCTCTTTAGTTGAGGTCAATATTAAATTAAATTAATAAATGACTATAAAATTGATATAGTTGTTAGACTGTTGCACTTTTTGTGTTGTCAATATGCTTGTGCTTATATAGACCTATTGTTGTATGAGCAACATTTGCACATTTATAACCACCTAAGAGGGGTCGTGAGTCACTAGCATTGTTATTTCAGGGGTCGTGGGCTGAAAAGTTTGGGAACCCCTGATTTAAAAGACAGGGGTTAGTAGTTTTTTTTTATTATTCTTTTATCATTAATATAATATAATGTAATGTAATGTAATGTAATGTAATATAATATAATATAATATAATATAATATAATATAATATAATATAATGTAATGTAATGTAATGTAATGTAATATAATATATAATACAATACAATACAATACAATACAATACAATATAATATAATATAATATAATACAATATAATGTAATGTAATGTAATGTAATATAATAGAATATATTGCATTTTTGAAAAGATTTGCTTATAGATGCTAACACTGTCAAAATGATTCCCGTTCACATGAATTTGTGAAAACAACTAAAACTTTGTATTGCATTATGCATGCCAGGCCAGTAGTTGGCAATGTAAAGAAACATTGTGTATCAACATACATAAGCTCATGTAGTCCACTATGCTAAGAATTTACAGGAATAGATAGGCTGCGCCCGAAACCGCCTACTACTCAGTAGGTACTGCATTTGAATTTAAATGTACTACTCGGCCATTAGAAAAGTGCGTTCTATACAGTATGAATGTGTGTATCATGAATGGAACTCGAACGTACTACATTCACCATTTTGTCATGATCACGTGACTTACACGCATCAGTTGCGTCGCTTCACTCCTATTCATGAATTGTCTCGTGGGGCATCATGGGATATCGATAGAATGTTTTCGGAAGTAGTAGGCCATTCGGGTACATCTCACATACTGATTTTCGAATTCTAGGAATCTCGACTCACATACTGTTTTTAGCGAACTATATAGTATAGAAGTATGTGATTACGGACGCAGCCATAGATTTATACAAATAGTCCTATTAGACAGAAAATTGTAATTTTAAAGTGTAATATTATTTTAAATGGCTCTCTTCACTGTGTTTTTGATCAAATAAATGTAGCCATAATAGAATTCTTTCAGACATACATGCATGCATACATACATATAAGGGACATTCTATCAGAAACGTACATTACCTGTTCCTGAAATAAAAACATAAATACAGTGAATAAAAAGTATTTAATCACAAAAAATGTCCAAAAAGGGCTGATGGTTGATTTATGTGAGTTTTTCTGTAAAGGAATATGTCATTCATTTAGTTCTCAGATTTTTGTTTTCTTTATTAAAAACATTACAAATGTACAAACCCTGTCATTGTCCTTGTCCTCAGCCCAATTGAACCTACAGCTTTAATAGTTTTGTTGTGCTAAAAACTGTTATTAAGAAAAAAAAACTTCAGAAATAGCAAGTTTAAGTTGTTATCATTCACATCAATTGATTAAAAATGCAAAATTATAAATAAATTCTACAAATAAATACTACAAATATATACAGTAATACAAATAAATGTACAATTGTCCCCGTGTTTCTGTCAGTCCTGTCACATTTGCATTCAATTTCTCATAAAATGCGATACACGTTTAAGGCTATGACTCAGACGTGACATCATTTGACAAAGAAAAAGCTGACAGTGAACCAAGATGTGCTCTATCATTGAATTGTATGATTTTAAGCTTGTTTTTAGATGATTATTTGAGGACGACATGCTTAAAGGTCAGGCTCTGTCACATTTTTTATACTGTAAGTGAAAATGTACATTTCTGAATGTAGAATGTCCCGAATACAGTACATACAATACATACAGTGCTCACCATAAATAGTACGCCCCATTTTGAAAATGAATATTTGTATCCATTTCTATACAAGCATATATTTTGGTGCATTTGAACGAAACACATTTATTAAATGGATATTTGATAAAATAATATTGCAACCACCGAACATCTTTAGAAATAGATATTTTGTCCATAACATAAATTTGACATACTAATTTTAGGACTGTTTTCACAGGATATTTTGTTAAAATTAGCTCCAGATTTGGCTTCTGTATTGACATACATACATACATATTCATACAGTGCTCAGCATAATTAAGCACATCCCATTTTGAAAAAGAATATTTTTATCCATTTCTCAGTGAATATAGGCAATGTATTGTGGTGCATTTAAACAAAACTGATTTATTAAACAGATATATTTATTAAATTAATATTTTAGTCACCAAACATATTTAGAAATTGAAAGATAAAACAATTCAACTCAAGCAAAATATTTAAAAAAAATAAAAAAATACAAAATTTCAACAAAAATTTTCACATTTTTTGCTTCTCTTGATTTTTCCTCTTTTTTTACATTTGTATTTAATATTTTTCTATAACATATACATTTGGCTGTACTAGTTTTTGGACCATTATCGTAAGGTATTTTGTTAGATATTTTCCAGATTTGGTTTCAATACTGACAAATCTGATATACATATATATGCACAAATATAATATTGTAGAGCTTCCTATTAAAAATATGAATTTAAAAGATAAATTTGTGAGGGGTGTACTTATATATGCTGAGCACTGTATATAAACAATTAGTAAAAAGGGAATTTTGTCCCACTAAATATCTGTGGTGGTGTTTACCGTCTGTGGGTAGGACAGTGGTCGCAGTCTGTCATAATCTTCCTGTCCGGCTGTATCCCACAGTCCCAGGTTGACTGGTTTGCTATCCACCATTACATTTGCAGAGTAGTTATCAAACCTGAGAGAAAACAGCAAACCCGCCAAATCTCTCAATAATTCATCATAACCATACTGTAAAAACATAAAATAATGTTTAATCCTCCTTTTACTGATGTGATACTCACACTGTGGGAATGTACTCCCCGGGGAACGCATTGGTAGTGTAGCTGATGAGAAGACAGGTCTTTCCCACAGCTCTGAAATACACAAACAGCAAAGATAAAACACTTAGTAATCTGTCAGAAAACAAACAGCATAATGCACTTTCAGTAAAACACATGCTGCTAAAATTACTTCAAAGTGCACTAGGTATCTGGTGTAACCATCATAGGGGGAACAGATGTACTGTGATGAATTTGTTCTCGAACACAAAGAACATTGTACTGTATGTGGTCCTATTACTAGAACTAGGCGTTGAAGTTTTAAATCCTAACCGCATACGTCAATGCCATATATGAAAGAGGAGATTGTCTGTCCACTTTGTATTATTCTTTTCAACTAACTAAGTTTTCGCATGCCACTTTTACTGCTTTTTTTCCCACTATGTATGGTTGTCACTTGTTCTGCTTCTCACTCTTGAGCAGGGCATTTTTATGCAGTCATAAATTATCATTTCTAATGTTATAATCTAATGTGTATCATGAATTACATATCAAGCAGAACATCTCTTGTCTGATGACCTGTTTACCTGCACAAAACCAGGGTAAACCTGTCAATCACAGCAATAGCAAACAACAATGATCCAATCAATTCCCAAAGAACAAGCTCAAGTCTTTAATCCCTGCTTTTTATTTCTTATCTGAATAGCCATTTCATTTGGATGTATGACACAAATGAAAGGAAAATGCTATCAATACTACATTTAAATGAAGAACTTCGGATATGCCACACTGTGGATCAGCTAGAAGAAGCCAGAGGTGGAGGAAATATAATGTAGCAACTAAATATACTGTAGGAACAATTATTTCCTTCCAATTTTGGACTTTTGATGAAAAAAGAAAATGAATTCATCCATTTTTAGTGATCACTTTTTCCGAAGTTCTTAGAAGCTGATCAGATTTGTTTTAGGTTTTCATTTAGTATCCATTAAAGCTGCATGATTAATCTGTAAAAGATTGCAAAATTGACTCAAACACATTCAATCCTAATTCTAAATGACTTCATTGAATGTTGAATAAATACAGCTGAAAGATTGCATAGATTGCAGCAAAAATATAAAAAATAAAGTACTGTAATTGTCATAACCTCTACTAAATTGCTTTTTTAGTTTGTTGGCTATCCAGAGTAGTGCTGCTCTAGTACTTCTTGTAATACCTATTGGCTGATTCATCAGTTATCAACTATTAAAACCAAACCATTAGCATCATCATTAGCATTGTGTTTTACTTATAATTCCTACTTCTATGGTGCTCATTGGTTTGAACTTACAAACTGCAGTTGGAGGCTTCAATGAGGTACTAGTACCGGGTTGGACCCCATTTTGCCTTCAGAACTGCCTTAATCTTTCGTGGCATACATTCAACAAGGTACTGGAAATATTCCTCAGAGATTTTGGTCCATATTGACATGATAGCATCACGCAGTTGCTGCATATTTGTCGGCTGCACATCCATGATGCCAATCTCCCGTTTCACCACATTCCTAAAGGTGCTCTATTGGATTGAGCTCTGGTGACTGTGGAGGTCATTTGAGTACTCATTGTCATGTTCAACAAACCAGTCTGAGATGATTCGCGCTTTATGACATGGCACGTTATCCTGCTGGAAGTAGCCATCAGAAGATGGGTACACTGTGGTCATAAAGGGATGGACATGGTCAGCAACAATACTCAGGTACTGTAGGTTGTGGCATTGACACAATGCTCAGTTGGTACTAATAGGTCCAAAGTGTGCCAGAAAATATCTCCCACACTATTACACCATCACCACCAGCCTGAACCATTAATAAAAGACAAGATGGATCCATGCATTCATGTTGTTGATGCCAAAATCTGACCCTATCATCCGAATGTCGCAGCAGAAATTGAGACTCATCAGACGAGGCAACGTTTTCCCAATCTTCTATTGTCCGATTTTGGTGAGCCTGTGCCAATTGTAGCCTCAGTATCCTGTTCTTAGCTGACAAGAGTGGCATCCAGTGATGTCTTCTGCTGCTGTAGCCCATCCGTCTCAAGGTTGGACGTGTTGTGCATTCAGAGATGCTTTTCTGCATACCTCGGTTGTAATGAGTGGTTATTTGAGTTACTGTTGCCTTTCTATCAGCTCAAACCAATATGGCCATTCTACTCTTACCTCTGGCATCAACAAGACATTTGCGTCCACTAACGAGCAGTTGGACAGGTGTACCTAATAAAGTGGCTGGTGAGTGTATATTTATAATTTTCCCAGAGCCAGTACAAGCTTTTTTGTAGTTTATAAAAAAAAAAAAAAAAAAAACACATTTTTTAAATAATATAAAACATTCATTAGATAATATCGTTATTTATTGGCAGGGATCAGTGCTTTGAAACCTGCATTAAAACTAGATTTTGTAAGTTCCCATAAGTCCATATGGAGGAAAACCCTGGAGTGTTTTCCTCAAAAACCTAAATTATTTTTGCCTGAAGAAAGAAATTTTTATTTTGGAATGACAATGGAGTAAAGAAATGATAAGGAAAGTGTCGTTCTGGAAGTGAACTAACCCTTCAACACCCCCTTACTCATATTACACTCTTGTAAATAACAGTGTACTTTTCCATTTGCCTTCCATAGTTTTATCATATAGCTGACATCAGAAAACTAACTTCAGGGCACAATAATCAGAAATCCTTTCACAGGACTAGAAGTAAAACAAACAAAAAAAGTACCGCTGTCACAGTTAGATCCAGCGATAGTTCGCTGCATGCAGAGCTGTGACAGCAAAGTGGAGTGCAACACAAAATACATCAAAACAATTATGTATGCTCACAGGAACTTAAAAATGGAAGTTGACATTCAGTATGAAAGCAGGTCACCTGAAGCAGCAAATGCACACATGGGCTGAAAGAAAAGCGTACGAGAGACAAATTCCAGTGGAGTGCATGTTGATGCTTGCACGCAGCGAGACTGAGGAATGCTGGGATTCAGGAGCCTGTGGCAACATCTCGCTTGCATCAGGAAAACATGGAGCTACTCAAGGGCAAGGCCAAAAGCAGACACCTCAGGCTACACACGTTCAGTCACATCACAAGTATTCGCCAGCTTTATTACACTCGCTTCTGTCCTTGATTTCTTTCTATCGCTGTCTCTAATGTGCAGTTGCATTCATGCAAGCACAAGAACACATACATGCACACACACACACACACATACTGTATATGTTTGAGTAATCCAGACTTGTGTCCACTCGACTCAAGGGCTGGGTTTGGGGTTGTTGTGCACTATAAATCATGATGATTCAACTCCAAAACAGAAAAAGTCAGGCCGTGCAATATGATTGTATGGACAAAATAAAAGGTCTATCGCTTCAGTTTTTATCGTAGGCCTGTCACAATAATCAATATATCAACTTATCGCACAACACATGGACATAACCTCAATCATTTTTGGTGATGTAATATGTATATCGCCCATACATAAAAAAAAATAATTCTAGCAACATCTCTATCTCTATTGAATGTGTCAGTAGCCCCTTTCACAGATACAGACCTTCCCGGAAAATTACCAGCAATTTTCCGGAAAGGTCTGTATGTGTGAACAGGTCCTTTTTGAAAATACTGCTAAATTCGTTCTGGCAATTTTCCAGAAAGAGAAGTTGTAACCAAGCGGCAACCTCCCGCTCTCCCTCGGGAAGCCAATACGGAAGTAACTGAAACTGCAATTCATCGAAATTCCGCTAGTCCTGGCTCCATAATAGAGCAAATTTCTATTGAGCCCACTGTTAGAATGGCCAACTTTACAGCATAAAAAAAGGTGTTTACAGCCTGGTACAAAGAACGATTTTGGTTCATATAGCTAATATTACCCTTCGTGACAACTGGGAGGGGGGTGAATTTTTTTATAACTCATCCGATTCCTTTATATTAGGTTATATTAAGTTTGCATAATTAAGGGCATGGCCACTTGAGTGACAGCTAGGTCTCGCTGGTCGCCGTCACTTCACCTCAGCTGATTACGGCTGATTAGCCGCTGATCTGGGCATATTCATCGTATTTTTGTGTTGTTATATGTGACTTTACACAGTCAGTTGCATTTTGGAATTATTTCCTACAATTATCAGATGATATAGCATGCTGTGTGCACTTAATTGTGCTCACAAGCCATTCACGTGGCCTCCATTTCCCAGGTGAGTGAAATATATAATTATATACCATCTCTATGAATGTATTTGTTTTATTTAAGATCATTTATTATTTATAATGTTCTTTAGACCTGTAATGCACTCCAGAATCTGACAGATTATTAGCTGTAGGCTCTAGAACAGTCATCTGAAGCATTGTCATACAGTGTTCTGCCTGGACTTCATAATTAGCCTTGCATTTACTAACACAGACTATATCTGAAGTTTTTGGAAGTAATTCGCACGTTCCTCCTGTTGAAAAACGTCATAAGCGCAATGTTTATAGTGGCCAATGTGTAATGCATTGAGCCACTAAGCATTGCGCTTATGACGTTGCTTTTGAAACTGTTTTTAAAAGTCTAAACACTTTATTGATAAAGTGTACAACCAAGCACATGTGTTCAAAACACAAACGAGTCACTGGTGATGAAGTATTAAGCGTTTCTTCCTTAGGAAAGCCCGTCTAAGCAGGGCGTCTGTAGATCCGCTCACGCTCCGCCTCTTTGCCCTTGTATAGTATGCCCGGGTTGATGACGCGCGAACAAAATGGCGACGGTCGGCCACGCCTTCTAGTAGCTTCTTTTGGGTTCTTCATTAACCTATGGGTGACGTCACGGATACTACGTCCATATCTTTTACAGTCTATGGTTGTAACATTACCGGTTATTTGCCGGAATGCTGCTCCGTGTGAACCCAGAAGGAAGATTGCCAGAAAGAGCGCGATCACGTCTAGAACGCACTGACGTGAGACATCTACTTTAGCCAATCAGAATGTAATTTTAATTTAATGTAATGTAATGTGTATTTATACTGTATAGCACATTTATTGTGTATGGCCATACACCCAAAGCGCTTCACAATCATGAGGGGGGTCTCTCCACACCACCACCAGTGTGCAGCATCCACTTGGATGATGCGACGGCAGCCACAGGACAACGGCGCCAGTGCGCTCACCACACACCAGCTATAGGTGTAGTGGAGAGACGGTGATAGAGCCAATTCGGTGGATGGGGAAGATTGGGAGGCCATGATCGTAAGGGCCAATTGAGGGACTTTGGCCAGGACACTCAGAACACTCAGACGCATTCACATCTGCTGTTTATAAAAATAAAAGCCTTTGAATATTTTTCCAGACACATTTAGCTGCTAGATGTTAGTCAGATAACGTTTCTATGTACCTTCTTAATGCCAACTGTGTAAAAATTTTTTGATAAAATGCTTATGATAAACAGCTGTTAGTTTAACTTTAAGCTCTGCTTCAGTTGCTTGACGCGTGTGCACGTGAAGGAGCTGATGAGCGCCAGCACACACACATATTATGTACATCTCGAAAAGTGTTCCTCCATATGTTTTCATATAAGTTGTTCACAATACATATCCATCCACAGAATTTGTAATGTTGTCAAGTGTGTAAACATCTATCTGCGGTTAGCATTTCTGCCTTTGGATGTCTCACAAAGCAGCTGCATGAATGCTAAAGCTTTAAATAAATGTGTAAACACCAACAAAAGCCCGACCCCTTCTACAGTATGTTTACAAATACAAGCGCAGCCGTTTAGAGGTCATTTCTGGTTAATGATGTCAGAATTTACTGGTATTTTGGAATGGATGTGTAAATCGTGTTTTCCGGAAAAATGACAGAACGTCCCTGCCTGTGTGAATACCTTTTTTATGAATTTACCGGTAAAGTCGTTCCGGATATTATATTATATACTGGTATCACTGTGTGAAAGGGGCAAGTGTCTGTATTAGGGCTGCACAATATATAGTTTCGATATCGCAATGTGTGCATCTGCAATAGTCACATTGCAGGATCTGTGATTATAGTTGATTATATAGTCGATTATAATTTATGCAGGGTTTAATCATAATGGAGTAAAAGTTTACCATCTGGCATGCGTTTTTAAAGCGATAGTTCACCCAAAATTTAAACTGTACTCATTATTTTCATTTCACCCTTCACTTGTTTCAAACATTTATAAAAAAATTTTTATGCTGAACACAAAAAGAAGATATTTCAATAACTTGCAACAATAATTTGCAACGACTGAAGAGTGAGTAAATAGCGAGTAAATTTTCGTTTTTTTTGCGTGAACTATCCCCATAAAGCATGTTACTGTGTGAACATTTCGATATTTTAGAGTTTAAAACATCGAACCACAAGATAACGTTTGTCACTTTAATAAAGATCACATTATATTAAATAAAGACTATGCATCGCTGATTATTCAATATCTGTACCTGAATTCAGTTAGACTCTCCAATAAATCTGATTAGAGATAATAAACCTAAGTTTTATCTTTGCTCTAGGTGTCATGGTGGCGAAATGGGTAGCACGATCTTCTCATAGCAAGTAGGTCGCTGGTTCAAGCCTCGGTTGGGTCAGTTGGCATTTCTGTGTGGAGTTTGCATGTTCTTCTTGTGTTGGCGTGGGTTTTCTCCGGGTGCTCTGGTTTCCCCCACAAGTCCAAAGACATGGTATAGGTGAATTGAATAAGCTAAATTGGCCGTAGTGTATGTGTGTGATTGAGTGTGTATGGGTGTTTCCCAGTAATATGCTGCAGCTGGAAGGACATCTGCTGCGTAAAACATATGCTGGATAAATTGGCGGTTCATTCCGCTGTGGCGTCCGCAGATTAATAATAAAGGGACTAAGTCGAAAAGAAATTGAATGAATGAAGTTGGCGGTTCATTCCGCTGTGGCGACCCCTGATTAATAAAGGGACTAAGCTGAAAAGAAAATGAATGAATGAATGAATGAATGAATGAATCTTTGCTCTATTGTATTTATCTATGCTTGTAATTCCTTTGTTGTATATTATCCGAGACTCACTCCTCTACAAAATTACCCAAATAAATCTAAAATACAGATAAACTTCCCAAATAAAGCTGTTTAAGTAAAAATATATCGCAATATATATCACAGAAATACAAAACATTGCAATGTCAGATTTGTCCAGTATTGTGCAGCCCAGTCAGTATGGTTAAAAAAACACTATAGTATTTACTATAAATTACTGTAGTATATTTTCATGCGAGTGCATGTCAACTGAAAATAGATATCGCAGCCTCTGTTACTTTTTACCTTGCACTTTTTTGTTAACATTTATTATTATTTATTTGTTTAGGATTCGTTTACGTTTTCACATTGACTCCAATGCCTAATTATTAAATAGTTAAAATGACTATAATTAATAGAAACATTCTTAAGAATAAAATATTATGGGCCCTATCATACACCTGGCGCATTAAGGCACAAGACGTGTTTGGCATGATTTGTTGCTATTTTCATACAAGCGCAATCCTAATTTTCACATTTTGCACCATGTTGTTTAAAATAGCAAATCCGTTTGTGTCACTTTGTGGACTCATGAGAGTGTTCCGGTCTAGAAAGTAGGAGTGTTAAGGCGCATAGTTGGTGCGTTGCTATTTAGAGAAACTGAAATAGACTGCACCATTTACCTGGTCTAAAAGCTGGTCTAAAGTACAGCACAGAGCGTGTTAGTTATGTGCCTATGCAGGTCCAAAATACACATTGCTTAATACACACAGGATGTACAGCAATACACAAATATCTTTACATAAGAAAAGCAATAATAATAAAGGATTAAAATGTTACAAAAATAATTATCTTCTACATAATTACGTGCCTAATCTCTGATGGGCTTTTTTCTGTTTATTCATAAAAATTTGCATTTGTATAATGTTATTAATATTACTATTAGTAGTATTTATTATTTGCACATTTATATTTGTTTTAATAAAAACAAGTTTAGATTTGTCCACCTGTTGGGTTTTGGAGACGTATGCATCACCATATGGGGCATAAGAATAGAACGTGTGTTTGGATATAAGTCAGTTTTTTGACCACACTTCGTTATTATTGTTCATTTATTCGTTTGCTGGAAATTAGAACTGAATTTAGAAATAGTCTTGAAACAAATTTTTGTGCTTAACAAACTAAATTAAATATGTAGGCTAATAGATGTCCTCAGCGGAGTGTGTACAACACCATTTCTTTTTCACAAAAGTAAAGGAGTAAAGTAAGGAGTGAAGTAAAGAGAAAGTAAAGAGGCCGAATGGAGGAGGCTCATTCTTTATCCTCGCTGCAGATGATCTGTTTAACTGTTTTCTCGCTAGTGAAGCCTTCAGTTTTTCCACTTACAAAGTCCGCCATGTAAATAACAAATGCAATATGGTGTGACGCAACTGACTCTTACAGGGAATGGAAGATGAGTCTCTGATTGGTGAAATGCACGATTTGCTCAAAACACACCAATAACTCATTAAGAGAATAAGCACAACCCTGTTACGCCCGATTCACATAGGGCTCCAGGGTCAACTCTTGACAGAGGACGTGTCTGAAGTTGGGGCTGACGCAATCGTCGGCTACTGTCTGATCTGGTGTATTTGATTACAGCGATCTGATTGGCTGACACTTCCATTGGCGCTTGACAAGTTAAGAAAGTCCCAACTTCTGCAGCAAGCAACGCCACTGAAGCAGCGCTGACAGATCCACAATGCAGTTCAGCAACACCTGACGTCACCCATTCAAAATGAATTGAAAGTGTTGACTCTGAAGCCCCATATGAATGGGGCATTAGACCATGTGCTGGGGCGCAGAGCGTATTTTTCCATCCTTTAAATAGCGAAAGTGGATTTGGACATGCCCTTAATGCTTTTGCGCCATGCGATTTAGACCATTAAAGGTAGAGCCCTGTGTGTTCTTTGGAAGAGTGTACTTATATTGTCATTCTAGAAATATATAATGAGTGGCATAAATTTCAAAATGATCTTAAAATGACAATAATATCATTATCGCAATATATTTTGGTGCAATATATTGTACAACAAAAAATAGATATCGTGACAGGCCTAGACGTGATATGAGATTGTCATCTTGCCCTGCCCAATAGATTCAAGAGATGATGAAATAAAGTAATATTAACAGAACTAAAACCGAGCGCAGCCTCTATGGAAATCAGAGATGCCTAACATCACTCAGCACACTTGAATAAATTGTAATCTACATCAATTTCAGTAGACACTCCAGGCAGAAGCATAATTAGAAAACAGTGGGAGATAACTGTTAAAAGAGGTGCTTTCTGGGAGCTCTTTGATGTGGGGAATCAGATATAGATAGATACAGAGGGAAAGATAAATGCAGGGAGAAAACGAGGGAGAAAAAGCTCAGTATGGGGCCTGGCATTGTCGTGACAGGATGACAGGAAGTTGGGCGGTGTCAGCCAGGAAGAGAGACAGCGAGCGGCTTTTTGAAGTTTGTCTTTGAAAAATGTGCCCTTGGTGGCTTCAACTTGTTCGTTCTGTTCTTACTCTTTGATTGTTAAATGCTAGCTTTCTCTGCTACTCCTACAACTGTAACACTATTAGTGTGTACTTGCGCGTGTGTGTCAAAGATCTGGGGCTGAACGTATGAAACTGCACAGCCTCGTGTTTTTAGCAGAGCTGGCTTCCGCAGACAGAGCAAGAGTGAGTCAATACAGAAAAATGAAACTCAGAAAATGAAAAAGAAAATGTCCACCAAGAATTCAGGACTGTTCATAGAACTTTGCAAACACCATGTGATGGTATCGGGGTCATTGTATTAAATATATCTAATATATTAACAATGATTATATGTAATGATGAATTTCTAATGTCTTTTTTGTGATTGTCTTTTTATTTATTTAAAATTGGTAGTATATAGGCATGGGTCAGTATAAGATTCTGACGGTATGATAACCTTGTATAGAATTATCAAGGTTTCACGGTATTGTGATAACTGCTCTAAAATATGTTGTTTGTAAATATCTGGCTAAAACAATAACAACTTTTTGACATATTGTACAATGTTTATACATTGAATACAATATATTTTATTTTAAGAAACATTTTAAAATGTTTGGAAGCATATCTTTCAATGTGGAGGGTCCTTTTCAGCTGCAGATACTGTTGCCCTAAAAAAAACTAAATAAGAATAGTTGTAAAAAAAACAAGTAAAAAAAACAAAAACAAAACTTACATATACCATAGGAACGGTATAGCAGACAATTCTGGCGGTTTTAAAACCCTGACTTTTCCAAACCATGGTAAACCTTGACATCAGTTATCCTCCCATGCCTAGTAGCATAACAAAGCAAAGATGACAGTACAGATATTTAAAGAGAAATACAAAGAGTAAATATACTTCTAAATATACATTGTTTAGCATATATGAGTACACCCCCACAAATCTCTCATTTAAATGAATATTTTCTATCGGATGCTTTACAATATTATATATGTGCATATACATTAGTTTAGTCAGTACTGAAGCCAAATCTAGAGCTAATCTAACAAAATAACCTTCAATAATGGTTCAAAAATTAGTAGCCCAAATTTGTTATAGAAAAATATTAAATAACATTAAAAAAAATTGCAAAAATCAAGAGAAACCAAAAATATATACAATTTTGTTGAAAATTTGTAGTTTGTAATTTTTTTTTTTTTGCAATATTTTGCTTGAATTTAATTGTGTTATCTTTCCATTTCTAAAGATGTTTTTTTGACTAAAATATTATTTTAATAAATATATCTGTTTAATAAATCTGTTTGTTCAAATGCACCTATATATAATACCCATATTCACTGAGAAATAAATTAAAATATTCATTTTCAAAATGGGGTGTACTCAATTATGCTGAGCACTGTATGCATTTAACCAACAGCAGCAAGTAATTACATAGAGTGATACATATTCCATTTAGAAAAGTAATTTTAAAGCTTGGGCTATATTACTCCAATAAGGCACAGTATGTAATTTAGCCACATTAATCCTTACAGTGCTACAAACAAACAATATTATTAAAAGAGAACAGCCAGAATCTTTTAAGATCCATTACAGGGGTGAACCATTGCAGTTAAATTGTTTTTTAGCAGCAGTAAAGCCAGACATTAATGTCTTTAATTATTGAAATGTTTATTGTTATGCAATTAAAAGACTGATGAAGTAGATTGATTACTCTCTGGTTTAGTTATGTAACGGTGATGTATGAGATTTTTAAATAAATCATCTTTTTTGATTATTGAAATAATGTATTGTATAAATGGATGTGATATTATGACAGAAATTTGTCCAATATTTAAATAGGATCAAACTATTTTTAATAATTGAATATTAACCAATTAATGGCCATTAATGTCACCTTAATTAGTGATTTGAAGAAAGAATAGAATGCCTTTTATTGTCACTGTACACAATGTACATTATATACATGTGCAATGAGATTAAGTGCAGCTCACTACTAGTGCAAACATGTAAATATATTCTTTTAATTCAGATCACACTAAACAAGTTACAGAAAATAACAATAAATAGAAAAAATACAAATAAAATAAAATAGAAATAACTGTAGACGATAAACAGTAGTGCAAAATAGGGGATGAGAAACAATGTCTAGAGAGTAGGCATGGGCCGGTATAAGATTCTGACAGTATGATAACCTTGGATAAAAATATCACTGTTTCACAATATCATGATATTGTGATTACTGTTCTAAAACAAGTTCTTTTTAAATGTCTGGGTAAAAAACAAAAACTTTTTCCTCTTTTGAACACAATATATTTTACTTTGAGAAACATTTAAAATATTTTGGAACAGTAAACATGTCAGACTAAATGAATTATTGACTTCTGCTGTCTACATTAGTTTCAATAACAGATTTTTATTCACAATTTAAAATGGCATTTTTGGATATCTTTTCTTCTGGAGATACTGTTGTCCTAAAAAACAAAAAAAAAAAAACGTAAATAAAATAATCTTACTCATACCTTAGGAACAGTATAGTAGAAAATTTTACCGGTTTTAAAACCTTGACTTTTCCAAACCGCAGTATACCTTAAAAACGGTTATCGTCCCATGCCTAGTGGAGAGATTGAATTTCTCTACACACTGAGAAAACATGTGCATCTGTTTCCTGATGAATGTAAAATAAAACAAGAATATTCGTGGGAGCGTAAATCACTACTTCTTGTAATGGTGTCAGTGGTAAAATCAAAATAGCATTAAAAAAATCACTGCAGGATTTGTGTTGACATACGTATGAGTTAAAGAATGTACCCTGACACATCCTGATTTGCCAAGAATGATGCGTTCCCGGATTAACATCTATGTTGATCCTGTAACATCATTTTTGTTGGAAAATGTAATCCATACCTATTCCCTACCCCTGAGCCCAACCATAACTGTGAACTATTCCCAAAATCAGAGGGCAATAACAGTTGGATAACATTCATGTAGAAGTGCATAAACCTAACCGTAAGTTTAAACTTAACATAAACAATAAGCATATCCCTTAATTCTGACTGGAATGTTGTTCCAGCATCAATGTAGATGTTAATCCAGGAACATGTCCTACTTGGTGAAATCAGGTAGGCGATGTACTCTCAATATGAATAAAACATTGACAGTCATAGCCTGTTTCAATGAATTACTAAGTAATTTGCTAAATGATTGCCCTGACATAATGTCATTGTTTTGTGTTTATCTAAACTTCACCCGGTTATCTCAAATTGATTGTAAAGTTCTAAAACACACCCAGGTGCTTGTGAACGCTTTTACATAACAGGACGTTTTCCACACTGGACTTTGTGTGTGTAGAATTTCTATGGACAAATCTGTGATAAGACGTCACACACATTTGAAGGGATCAATGAAGTGAAAACACTGAGGATGTTTACCCTATATGAACATATCACTAAAAAAAAAATTCAAAGGTGATTCCTTCATTCATTCATTCATTCATTTTCTTGTCGGCTTTGTCCCTTGCGGGGTCGCCACAGTGGAATGAACCACCAACTTATCCAGCACGATTTTACGCAGCGGATGCCCTTCCAGCCGCAACCCATCTCTGGGAACTTCCACACACACATTCACACTCATACACTATGGACAATTTTAGCTTACCCAATTCACCTGTACTGCATGTCTTTGGACTGTGGGGGAAACCGGAGCACCCGGAGGAAACCCACGCGAACGCAGGGAGAACATGCAAACTCCACACAGAAACACCAACTGACCCAGCCCAGCCGAGGTTCGAACCTGCGACCCAGCGACGTTAGGTGATTCCTTGGATTTACTAAATATTTTTAAGTTAACTGGTTGTAAACAATTTATTTGGTAAACATAATATAGAGTAAACAGAGAGTTTTTTTTTATTGTTTTATCTGAATAGCCTTTGGTTATTTTGAACTGCCATTGTTTGTAAAACACCTACTGTATTTCCCCCTTTTCTCAGCTGCTTTATTAGTTATGCATGTTCAGCTAATTAATATTAGCAGCCAGTCACATGTCAACAAATCAATCCACTTGGACAAGATGAATATCTTGTTGAATTTCAAATAAAGCATTAGAATCAGGAAGAAAGATGATTTAAATAAAAAAATATATATATATGGACGTCAATGGCTACTACTGTAGTTTCCAGCATCCCTCAAACTATATTAATTTGTGTTCATTAAAAAATGAAAAAAAAACTCAAATGGGTTTGAAATATGATGAGGGTGAATAAATAATGACAATTTTCATTTTGAGGTTTCTTGTACAACAGTCTCAGTGAATGGTCCAAAAAATAGTGGCAGTTCTGTGAACGAAGAAGCCTGCTGATGCCAGAGGTCAGATGACCAGACTGGTTCAAGCTGATAGAAAGACAACATTAAAAGGAGCATTTCTTCTCACTTGAGTTGCACGTCAAACTCAAACTCTCAAACTCAAAATTGGACCAGTCCAACACACAAGTTAGAGCGCACACACACAGTGAGCATACACCCGGAGCAGTGGGCAGATACTACTTGCAGTGCCCGGGGAGCAATTAGGGGTTAGGTGCCTTGCTCAAGGGCACCTCAGCTGGGTATCGAAGATGAAGAGTGCTGTTCATTCAATTCCCCATCTTCAATTCCTGCTGGGACCAGTACAACTAGTACACGTACAACTCCCTAACTAATTAGGCCACAACTGCCCCAAGCTCTGGTCAAAATCCCAAGTGTTGCTGACAATGTCGACCCCTTTAAGATTAATCAAGTAATGGCTACTTCCAGCAGGATAACGCACAATATCACAAAGCTCAATTAATCTTAAACTGGTGAACATGACAGTGAGTTTACTCTACTCCACAGTCATCATTTCTCAGTTCAATATGACATATTTAGGATTTAATTGAACAGGAGATTCACATCATAGCATTTCCGCTGCCAATTTGCTGCCTGCACATCTATCATGTCAATATGGACCAAAATCTCTGAGGAATATTTCTGGCACCTTGATAAATCTATGCCATGAAACAATTAAGGCAGTTCTGAAAGCAAAATGGTGTCCGACTACTGCATTTACTAACCAGTGGTGGAAAGAGTAGTGAAAAATCATACTTAAAGTACCATTACTTGCCCAAAAATGTAGTAGAGTAACAGTATATGTTGTAAATATTACTCAAACTATGAGTAAAAGTAGCCCTTTTAAATGTACTCAAGAGTAGTGAGTATTATGCTCTGAAAGGCTGATGCATTTACATGCAATTTGTGTGTAAACGTAACATTCTGTAGTGCATTTAGTGATTGTTTAAGACTATTTGCTGATTTCAGTGCATTAAACATCTTCTCGTCAGTGACAAAACAGTCTTTGGGTCATAGCATGTAATATTTTGTGGACATTTTTAATGCTTCCAAGCTATTTGCTGTATTTATAAAGTGCCCATCATGAGGTTGAAATATGATGTGATTTATTTTCTATGTGCGATTTGATTGTACAGAAATCACAGGACTGATTTTCTACTCAGCCAATCCCCAAAGACAAGAACAAATCAAGTAGTGACTGCAGTTTGAAGGAAAATAGTGGAGTAAAAGTACTGCACTAAAAATGTACTCAATGGACAGAAAAAGTACACATTTTTAAAACTACTTAGTGAATTACAATTACAGTAATTTGAGTATTTGTGATTTGTTACTTTACACCACTGATTCTAACCTAAAGGGATAGCATTCATACTAAAATAAAAGTTTACTCTTCATTTACTCACCTTTAAGTGGTTGCAAAACCTTACGATTTTCTTTCTTTGGCTGAACACAACACAAGAACAGACTCTGAAGAAAGTTGGAAGGGTAGCCATTGACATCAATAGTATTTTCTTTTGTCTACAGTGGAAGTCAATGGCTAGCAGCTACCAATATTCTTCAAAATAGAATTTGTGTTCAATAGAAGAATGAAACTCAGACAGGTTGGGACCAAGTCAGGGATGAATGTAAATAATAATTACAATTTTGCTGTTAACTATGCTGTTATTTAAAAAAAAACCTTAGCCAGTGAGTGTATGATGACTTATGAAAAACTTCTTCAAAATCACCAAATCTGTTCTATTATAGTGTACAAGGAGGAATTATCCTCCCAGTTCAACTTTGAGCAATGCAATATGAGGAACTTCAGCAGCTGGGTCACAGCATTAGATGCAAGGGGAAGTTAAGAGCTTCAAAATGGAGAAGCATGAGCAGGGCTCAAACAGGATATCCTCAAAGCAAATGCACCTCTCCTCTGCTGCCATTTGCAATGCTACTGTAGTAAATGTTCTACTAAACGTGACCACAAAGCAATGCATAAACTGTTTTATACATGTCATTTATGAATTTCACCATGACATCCCTTTACAGTTGCTGTATCCTTTGCTCTGCTTGTAGATTGTAAGTACATGCTGAATTGATTCCTTCCAGTTCTGTCCCACTAAACTCATATTCTTGCATATGAGTGAGATAATCAATCCCTCATTTACAGTATGTTTCTATGTCCCCCTCCCCTTTTCAAAAAGCAGTTTAGAATTCAAAATCAGAGCAGTCTCATCCATCCTCCATCTTGAATCATCACTGTTTGTGTGTCAGCATATGACCTAAAAACACCTATTGTGTTTGTGTTTGTAGACTTCCTCAGAAAGCAAACTACATTCTTGACATATTTGGGCCTAAATTAATGAAGTAGAATGTCCTCGTCTGCCATAATTAGTCATCTTGAAGGCAGACTAAAATACCTATTTGACAGCATGACTAGACTCTATAGCCGCACTTGCATAACGAAAGAACAGACACTTCTTGTATTCCTTGCACCGCAATGATGCACGGAAAAAAAGGCCTGGTTCACTAGTAACAGCCCAAATGTTTAGACAGTGATGAAGGGCCCAGTTGTCTAAGGTAGTGTTTTATTAGCTTCTTTCTAGCCTTCTGTACCACAACAAGCACATCAGTCCAAGGATCAAATATGGCTTTACTGACATCAGGTAAAGCAAGCAAACATTTTTTGTTTTTAAAAGATGTCTAATCGATGTCTAAACATAGTCGTCTTGGCTAAAACAAGGCTAAATTTGGGTTGTCAGTGAAAATCTAAAAGACGTCTAAGAATAGACCAAAACTAGACTAATCGTCAAATAAACAGAAATGAATGACTACACATATAAAGTCTGTCTAATCTGTCTATTTGACGACTAGTCTAGTTTTAGGTTATTCTTAGATGTCTATTAGGTTGTCACTGACAGCCCACGTTTAGCCTTGTTTTAGCCAAGCTGACTACATTTAGATGTCTATTAGACGTCTATTAAACAAAATTGTTTGCTGGGTGGGTTTACTTCAGCTCCTATTATGCAAAATTAGCATAACTCATAATATTTAAAAGAATTAAACACTGAAAGGAGCACAGATGTGCAAGTATTTTGCCTAATTCCAGATTTACAAAAACTTAGTTGTCCTAAAACTGCACATTTTTGCTTTCTTTCCCTAAAATAAAAACATTTCTGTCACACCTTCATGGAGTATGTGGTTTTGTGCCAATTTCATCATGATTTTGCCAGAATACTAATAAATAACAGCATTAGAAAGTGACCTATATGCAACTGCTGTTTCCTTTTTTGATTCAAATCAGTTAGCACTATTACCATGCATTGTGTTTGGCATAACTTCCTGCACGCTCTCAGAGGAATGGCACAAGACAGAAGGTGTTCTTCCTTCTGTGTATTAACTTGCCCATGAATGTCAAACCGGCCTCCAAATAGCTCTCTGTATGTCAGCTCATTTATTGAACATCTTAAATCTCATCTTTCAGCCAAAAAACTGTAGTTAAAACTAAACTAAACTAATCTGTAGGTAGATTATATCATATTCTTACTTGGCCAAAAAAGAAAGGCAGAAATCTGAGATGTCTAGTGTATTCAGGCATGACAATATAGATTCAGCAACTAATCTAAGCCTGAGGCTATAAAAATACTAAGCAAGTAAGTATCTCACGTGACAAATGAGGAAATTAAAGTAACATAGATAAAGTAGGTGATTTGTAAGGCAACTGCAACGTAACTGAAAACTAAAGATGATCATCACAATGCAAATCAGTAGAGTTTTAAACTAATTAAGCTGAATAAACAAGTAAACATAAGACGATACAAAGTTTAAAAACAACTTTTTGATGTAAACGATGAAACACAGATTAGATTTCGCTAATAAAACCATATAAAAGGTAACTTTTCACTTACCCATCTCCGACCACCACACACTTTATTGCTTGCATTTTCAGATACTTAAAAAATCTGCCGGCTACCGCTGTAAAACAACTGTTAAGGAACTAAGTTGTAATACAGGAAACAGATTGGTTCAGTCTCTCTCTCTTTCCCTCTCTCTCACTCACTCACTCATGTGGTTGTGACAGTTTTGGACGTGTCTGTATATATGAGGAAGTATTAACGTTTAAGGCAGAAACATGCACGCGCTCTGTGTCAAAGCGCTATGGGTGACAATCCACAAGAGGGCGACCTCGAATCATTTAAAGCTTGTTAAAGTGCACTAGGTTATGTTTATCTCAAAAAGTTTCTGCAACTGAGTGGTAACTGACAACATTTTCTGTTATTCTGTTTATGCTGCTGGGTTTCATAATGTAAAATGGCTGCCAAAAACGCTAATAGTAGGCTATAATATAATATAATATAATATAATATAATATAATATAATATAATATAATATAATATAATATAATATAATATAATATAATTCATCTTTATTTCTATAGCGCTTTTACAATGTAGATCAGTGGTCTCAAACTTAAATCCTCGAGAGCTGCAGCTCTGCACAGTTTAGCTCCAACCACCTCTAACTCACATCTTTCCTAAGAGTCTCTAGTAGTCTTGAACACCTTGATTAGTTTGATCAACTGTGTTTGATTAGGGTTGGAGCAAAACTGTGCAGAGCTGCGGCCCTCCATGAATCGAGCTTGAGACATATGATGTAGATTGTGTCAAAGCAGCTTAACATAGATCTTCTAGTAGACTGAAACTATGTCAGTCCAGTTTTTAGAGTTGAAGTTCAGTTTAGTTCAGTTCAGTGTGGTTTATTTTCACTGCTGAAAGTCCAAACATTGAAGAGCAAATCCATCAATGCGCAGCTCCACAAGTCTCAAACCAAGCAAGCCAGTGGCGACAGTGGCGAGAAACAAACTTCACCAATTGGCGAAAGTGAAGGAAACAAACTTTGAGAGAAATCAGGCTCAGCTGGGCATGACCATTTCTCCTCTGGCCAAACTTCTTGTGCTGAGCTGCAGTCTAGGCGTTGGATATGGAGCCAGATCAGTCTCAAAAATAATACATTTATGAAATAAAATTCATACATATACAGCACAATTCATGTTTACAAAATCCCTTTTGTAAATTCAACACACAATTCATGTATACAACAGACAATTTGTGAATTCACAAGTAAAAAAATTTTATATTTTGACCAAATTAATTAGATTTATGTATTTACAATTTGTGTTTCGAACTTACGAATGGGATTTGTGTATTTTTTAATCGTGTTTTAAATTTACAAATTGGATTTTGTAAATGTTAATTGTGTCGTGGATGTTTACATTTTCTTTTCTAAATGTATTATGAGATTGATCTGGCTCCATAGTGGAGACTGGAGAACGCTGGACGTCCATCGTGGAGAAACTGCTAGTGTGAGTAGGTCACGGGTGGGTGTTCAGGTGTTATATTCCATGGAAATATAATATAATATAATATAATATAATATAATATAATATAATATAATATAATATAGGAGGATGGCGATGCAGTGGCGCAGTAGGTAGTGCTGTAGCCTCACAGCAAGAACGTTGCTGGGTCGCAGGTTCGAACCTCAGCTGGGCTGGGTCAGTTGGCGTTTCTGTGTGGAGTTTGCATGTTCTCCCTGCATTCGCGTGGGTTTCCTCCGGGTGCTCCGGTTTCCCCCACAGTCCAAAGACATGCGGTACAGGTGAATTGGGTAGGCTAAATTGTCCATAGTGTATGAGTGTGAATGATTGTGTGGATGTTCGAAAGAGATGGGTTGCGGCTGGAAGGGCATCCGCTGCGTAAAATCGTGCTGGATAAGTTGGCGGTTCATTCCGCTGTGGCGACCCCGGATTAATAAAAGGGACTAAGCCGACAAGAAAATGAATGAATAATATAGGAGGAACGCAGTGGCGCAGTAGGTAGTGCTGTTGCCTCACAGCAAGAAGGTCGCTGGTTCCAGCCTCAGCTGGGTCAGTGGGCATTTCTCTGAAAAGTTTGCATGTTCTCCCCGTGTTCGCGTGGGTTTCCTCCGGGTGCTCCGGTTTCCCCCACAGTCCAAAGACATGTGGTACAGGTGAATTGGGTAGGCTAAATTGTCCGAAGTGTATGAGTGTGTGGATGTTTCCCAGAGATGGGTTGCGGCTGGAAGGGCATCTGCTGCGTAAAAATGTGCTGGATAAGTTGGCGGGTCATTCCGCTGTGGCGACCCCAGATTAATAAAGGGACTAAGCTGACAAGAAAATTAAATAATGAATAATATAATATAATATAATATAATATAATATAATATAATATAATATAATATAATATAATATAATATAATATAATATAATATAATATAATATAACAAACAAATTAATAAATAAATAATAACAAAATGAATGCATTATAAAAAACATAAATACTATTTTTGTAATTTTCTGACGTAATTTTCTATCTACAGATATGCTAAATATTTTGAAAAACAGTTTTATAACCTTTTTAAAAATCGTAAATAACGTATGAAATGTAAAAATAATTAAACTATTAATTTCAATATTCAATATCAAAATGTAATATTGGAAAATAACTTACTTTATTAAGTGTAGATTAATAAATGATTTAGAAGAATTGAAATCTAAAATAGATTAGTTACAGTAAAAATATCTTATGTGCTAATGTGCAAATAGCTACAGCTATACAGAAGTATACAGCTATATATACTGTAAGTAGCTGTGAATTTTGTCTTGTTGCTGTGGCAATCAAAAAGCAGTTTCACAAAGTATTGAGTAAGAGCATGACGTTAGATTTTACTTTGGGAAATCGCAAAAATAACTTAAACCTATGCTGTTTGCTTACTCATCTTTGCCACATTTGTGAATAAAGAAGTGGCCCTTTGTGAACATACTGAGGAAACAAGTTCTCAGAGCTCCGCTGTCATTCACGGCAGTGACGTCACGTCCCTCGCGCAAGAACTCAGAGCTTGATCATCAATTAAAGCGCACTTCACGCATCCGTCCGTACTGTACGAAACAGAGTACCTCCTCACTGCATTACACACATGAAGGTATGTGTTTTCACCGCTCTCTTTAGCAATGACAAATGTGTGTATTGCCTCGTTTCGGTTTGTTACTTTGTATTTCATTTTGACAGTGTAACAAATAAGTTTTGTAGTCCGGACCTGGGAGTTTATTGTGTTGAATGCTATTTAGAGCGTTAGTAAATACGTTGCTGCGATAATTATTTTAATATTGAGTATATTGTAATATTAACAATAGTATTTAGTTATATTGTAAAAAAAAATGACCTAATTTTAGAAATTGACACGGCATGTTAGTCATTTTAATACAGGAATGCATAAAATCTCTCTGATCTGTGTCTGTGCAAAGATGTTGAAGTCTAATCTTATTGTTTGCAGTCCCCCTGCAGCACCGCCAGCATGGGAACCCAAAGAAAGGACAGCTTCCTCTGGGGGAAAGGTATGTTTGCCCTTAATCATTTCTTAAAGTTCTCTGAGACTGCAGTATAAGTCCTGTCATTTCCTCATGCACCTGACACTGGTGACATCACTCTTTGAGCGTTTTGTAAAGGCATACACAATATGTGTGAGGGATATTACTGCAACATCAATTAGTGTTAAATTTTAAGTTCAGAAACCAGTTTGAGATGATTTGAGCTTTGTTAAATTCGGCTTTATTTTGCTGGAAGTATAGCCATTGTGTGGTTGGTCATAAAGGAAGCAACCAGCAACACTGTTGTGGTAGTTTGCTGTTGTATATCATCTACTTTAAGGTTTGATGTGCAAAAATGCTCTTCTGGACATCTGGTAGTTTGACTTACTATCAGCTTAAACCAGCCTGGTCATTCTCTTCTGACCACTGACATCAGCAAGCTTCCACTCACTATAGTTTTATTTTTTGAATCATTGAGAAACCCACAAATATTCCATTTTTTATTATTTGTTCGAAACCTAATTGTGATTTATTTATTTTTTTACATTTGTTGAACATTAAAGAAGATGTTTAGAATATTGCTGGTTTCTGGCACCCATTGACCTATAGTCATTTTCCCCCTACACTCAAAAATGACTTTTGCTATTTGTTCAAACTACTTATTTAAAATGAGCTGAAACAACACAATTCTTAAGTTGTTTTTAAGACAACTTAATTGTTTTATGCTGAATCCACCTAAATTTGTAAAGAACGATTAAATTAACTTAATGGATTTGTGTTGGGACAACATGAAGGAATTGAGTGGAACCCAGCATTTTTAGTGAATGGAAATCAATGGCTTTTAGCAACCAGCATTCTTCCAAATATCTTCCTTTGTGTTTAACAGAAGAATAAATCTCATAAAGGTTTAAAACCACACACGAGAGAGAAAGTAAATGATGTAAATATGTATCACAAATATTATCTGTGATATCATCTCAAAAACCTGACATGCTGTGTAAATGCAACCATTGACAGACTAAAATACATCCTATGAGGAACAGTTCTCCAAAGCAGAAGCAGCAGACATATATATAGCTGTGAAATTTAGGCTGTGTTTGCACTTTTGTTTTTTCTCTCGGTGTAATTCCTCTACTGCATGTGTGTGAGATCAGGGATCTGATGTAAAAACTGTTGCTAACTGTTCACCTTTTCATGCTGCCATGTTACATTCAGCACCTTCATCCTTCAATGCAAATGACAAGAAGCAGACTGAAGTCCACAAGCATGTTATTCTTGATGATATCAAGGTATATGACTTTATGGATTACTTTAATGCAAATATACTTTTGTGCCCAAAATGAATTATCTGTAAGCTACATATCATCATACACAGACAAAGCTTTGGCTGATCAATGTGTTCACTCTTGCAGCAACTCAGGATGGAGATTGAAAACATGATGACAGAAATTCAAACAATGGAGGCCGATGATGAGAAGTGAGTATTCACCGTTATCACTCAGCTCAGTTTCCTAGCAACTAGAAGAGAGAGAAGAAGAAAAAAAAAATCGATAAAGCCAACATTTGCTATACATAATATTTAAATTCACTGTGTGTAGTTTCTTTTCGCAATGTACAGTTTTTCTTGACAGAGTTTAATCATTAGGGTCATTTTCATATCCACTTTCATTATGCCCATAAAAATCACTTGGGTTAATAGTATGCTCTTTTTAGATTAAGGTTAGTTATTTCCTTACAGTAGTCTGAATCAGGGGTGCGTAATTTTACAGTGAGCGGACCCTGGTCAAATAGGGTCACGAACAGTCTAAAATACCTCATCATACAATATATGAGACAAAAATAGGCATGCACACTAAAAATGGCACGGTCAGCTGAAAGGATCAAAAATATGAGGCAAAATGTATGACTAAACAAAAATAATAATGTGAAACGGTCTCAACCAGCAGAATATAAGCAGAATTGCTTAAGATCAAGACCAAGCAATACAAAATATATGTAAATAGTACACACAGCTGAAAAGATGAAATTATTAGTCTTCTGGTGAAATTTTCAATTCTTTTTTTTTTGCCAAGTGCTGTTTAACCAAGAAATGTTTTTCAACACATATTTAAACTATATGTTTAAACTATAAGTTTAAATATGTGTTGAAAAACATTTCTTTGTTAATCAGCACTTGGCAAATAATTGAAAAAAGAATTCTAATATTATATAGTATATGTAATATATAACTATAATAGTTCTAGTTTACTAGTCATTTTGAAAGATACTAGTATTCAGCCTGAAGTGCAGTTTAAACAATATTTTAATTAGGTTATAAGAGTTCACACTTAGAACATGATTGATTATAAACTTGTTTGGCATGCTGTCCCAGGGGAGAGCCCTGGGCTCCCTCCCGTTTGCAGGGCGAGAGGGGAGATTCAGCTCAGGTAGATTTCAAGAACTCCCCTGATTATTGGTGGCTAATAACAAATTGCTATATGAAGAAAAATACTGTTGGCTAGGATCTTCACTATGGTGCCAATTTGATTTAGTCGGTTTCTTTATAGGGCCAAACAGAATCTGCAGACATTTTTTGCTGTTTCTGCTGAGAATTTTGTAAAAAAATCTGTGGATTTATGCCGAATTATTTTGAGAGTATCATAACTAAAAACTTAATATATGAAATAGAAAATAATAGCTTTTTAACTTTAATGTTTACAATGCAAATCCATCCAGATCCACTTATTTGGTAAACAAAGCAAGCCTTTCATATAATATATCTACTAAAAGACAGAACATATTACTTTACAAACTTTATTGTAAATAGATGAATATGAACACTTTTAAATTAGTCAATAATATTACTGAAATTTACACAAGCAAGTAAATAGACTCAATGATGGGCTAAAAATCTGCGGATTTCTGCGCGTGCAGATTCCGTGGGCCTACATATGACGCATGTCTTTGGACGGTGGAAAAACAAAAACTAGGGAACCTAGGGGAAACCCACGTGAACATGGGGAGAACATGTAAACTCTGCACAGAAACAGCAACCGACCCGGCAAGGACCGGAACCAGCGACATTCTTGCTGTGAGGCAACAGTGCTAACCACTGGGCTGCCGTGCCGCCCAATCTAAGAAAAAGGGGGAGGAATAGGGGAGGACAGGGGATTCTTCAAAACGAAGATGACTGTGGTATGAAGACTATGGTTATTCATAGTGACTTAGGAATCATCTGATTGGAGAATCGTGTATTAGCTAATGCGGGTCCTGCCAGGATCAATCATAAGCACTTGATCCTCTCGAAATGAGTTTATAAATAAACTTCACTAACTAGGCAAGTTATTGGACAACAGTGGCTTTTTTCTGTAGATAATCAAGGGGAAATTGTTAACAGGCTAATTAAATTTATCTTAGCTTTTTAAAAAAATATTTCAAATAGATTTTTGATTCCAAACCAAACAAAAAGGAGGGCTAATATTTTTTTCCATGTGGATTTTGAAATACATCCTGTTATATACACTGTAAAAGTATTTTGTGAATTAACAGTTGCTCATATCTCATGATGTATGGGTGTTTCCCACCTTTTCCCCATTTTAGAACTGGATTATGGCAATTTGATTTCTGCTCTGACCATTTTTAATGCTGACATTTTACAAATAGTTTTTTTCTTTTTTTGTAAATTGTATCTATTATATAAGAAATGCTACATGTATATACTGTAGATAAACAAATCCATAAAATTTAGTACTTAGATTAAGATCCATAAAAAAGTACTGGCAGCTCATTAGGTATTTGTCTTGCGATGTACAAGACCAGCACAAAAAATACATAATATTGTTTCAAGCTACTAAAAATATTAGTAAAAGTAACTTTGGTAAACAGGCATCACATTGGCGCAGTGAGTAGCATGATCACCTCGCAGCAAGAAGGTCGCTGCTTCGAGCCCCAGCTGAGTCAGTTGGCATTTCTGTGTGGAGTTTGCTGTGCAAAACATATGCTGGATAAGTTGGCGGTTCATTCCGCTGTGGCGACCCCTGATTAATAAAGGGACTAAGCCGATGAGAAAATGAATGAATGAATGAACTTTGGTAAACTTTCCAAACTCAAAAGTTCTCCAAGCAGAAATCAAACTCCCATAATGGAATGTGAATGCATAAATAAACGGAAAACCACCATGAATACATTTCAGTTGAGTTTCAGCAATCTGTCAATTGATGGATATATTTTTAACAGTGTATCTTCATAAAACATTATTAAACCATAGTAGAGCACATATATTTATATGTTTAGCAGGTGTTCTCAATTCAGTTAAGGGTGCCATTATATGCTGCTATATCTGCTATAGACATGACTATGATAATGAGGCAGTTTTAATGTCAATGTCATTTGAAAATGTTTGACGTTCGCGCAATAGAAACTGATATAGAAAATAGAAAATATAATGTCATAGATAATATACATAAATCCCCCATTATCTATGGAGACAATGAGTAAAGACAAATCATAAACAGGTTTATGCCAGAAGTGTGTTTGGATTGGATTGGCAGCTCTCACATTTAGCATTCACCACAGAATAGAACCACATTACTGGAAGATCCAGGAACTTGCTTGTTCTTTACAATTACTATGCTATTTATTCCACTTTTAGGGTTTCATTTTCATTAATCTGACAACCCTGGCTCTTACAGTACGTAGCTTTGCCATTGTGTTAATCCATGTGCATCAAAATATGTCTCCCAAAACAGAACACAAATATTAGCATATGCTGTAAATATCAAGAAACAAGCATGTTATGCTTTATTATCAGTCAGTCCTGGCTCACGCCTTGCTCTGTGCATTATCCCTAATCAGAAATAGATGCTTCGAGTCTTTTTAGTGTGAAAAAAATAAACCAATAGACTATAAGTGTACACAATGCACTTTGTATTGTGCATTAGAAACCACATTATCTTCCTTGTAACATCCTTCCTTCTATCTTCCTTGTATTAAGTTAGATCTTACATGTAACTTCTACCAAGAATGCATAACATTTGCCTGCTCAGTTTTTTTTGCACATCATGAAACACAATCAATGAGCGTAGGCAAATGTTTCCTGCTTCTTGGTATCGAATTTACGAGAAGAGGCTTGGCTGTAAGCGTGACATAGCTGACGTTATTTGGAGAGATGCATTAGCCACAGAAAATGATGAGATGGATCATATGCATTAGCTTTTTAGGATTTGGTGCAATTAACATTTTTTATTTGGATATTTTGTACAATAGAGAGTGTGTTTCATATTGGTCAATAATGTTCCTATTCAATAATGTGCATATTTCAATTCCCCTCTAGTAAAAATGTTATGAAGAACAAGAGAATCCAATGTGGAAAAAAGAAGTTCAACATGGACCCCAAGAAGGTATGTACACTGAGCCATCAGAGTTGCTCGCAACACAACAGAGTTACAGCTTCACAGCTACAAGGCAATTTAGCTAAACTAGGTTAGAGGAAGAGGGGGTGGATGGAGACAGAGAAAGAAAGATAGAACCACATCCTGTCTTTCTGTAGAACAAGTAATTCGAAGCCACACTTTGTTTTCTGAGTAGCTCAAGTATACATGGTCAGCGTGTTAAAACCAATGATAGCCTCAGCAGTCCAGTTATTTACATTTTTCATCAGAACACTCCTCCAGTCCTATTAAAGTTGAGTGTCGCAACTCATGCAGCTATTAGACCAACACGCGTCATGCGTCATGATCTGTATCTCATGTCCTGTTTCTTAATGAATTATTGGTAACAGTGATGCTAGTCTGTGGTGTAAAAGCTGAGTTATTTTACCAGGTAGGACATGCTGGATGATCCTGGAACAACAATCGAATCAGCCAATCAGAATTAAGAGATATGTTTACCGTTTATGTTAAGTTTAGGCTTACGGATGGGTTTATACACTTCTACATGATTGTTATCCATTATTCCCCTCTTATTTTGGGAATCATTTACAGTTATGGTTGAGTTTACGAGTAGGGAATAGGTATGGATTACATTTTCAAACAGAATTGATGTTCCAGGATCAACATACATGCTAATCCAGGATCACATCGTATTTGGCAAAATCATAACATGTGAGTTATTTGATTGAGGTTATCTGTTTATATCCAGGGCATTCAGTATCTAGTGGATAACGGCCTGCTGGAGTGGAAACCAGAATCTGTGGCGGAGTTCCTCTACAAAGAGGAAAGCCTTAATAAAACGGCTATTGGCAACTTTTTAGGAGAAAGGTAGGTAATGGTTTAATTTAAACATTCGGTTGACTAGACATAACTTCGCAACTACATGGAATACAATTGTCATTGGAAAACAAGTCAACTATCTGCTTAATATCTTGAAAACTTTATTTTGATGGTCTTGAACAGACATTAAGCTGAATATAATGGCTCGTTTCCACCAAGTGGTATGGTTCCGTACAATACAGTAGGCATGGGCCGGTATACGATTCTGACAGTATTTTAACCTTGGATAAAAATATCACAGTTTTACGGTATTCTGATTACTGCTCTGGGTAAAAAGAATAAAATAAATTCCACTTTGAACACAATATATTTTGAGAAACTTTTGAAATACTTGGTAACAGTAAACATGTCAGGCTGAAAATTCAAATGAATCATTGACTTCTTCTGTGTTCATTAGGTTCCAAAACACAGATTTTATTACAATTTAAAAGGCATCTTGGATATCTTTTCTGTCGAAGATACAGTTGTCCTAAAAAACTTAAAACAAAAAATAAAAAAAATCTTACATATACTGTAGGAACGGTATAGCAGAAAATTTTGTCAGTTTTAAAACCTTAACTTTTCCAAACCGCAGAATACCTTGAAAATAGTTATCATTCCAGGCCTACAATACAGTACACAATTATTAACATTGACACTGTCAAAAGATGTAAATGGTACACTCAGGTAACTGTCATGTTTAAAATAACATGATATTTCAAATAAAGCCACTCGAAGGCTGCAGCAGATGGCTCATTTTCACATTCAATTCAATTCAATTCATCTTTATTTGTATAGCGCTTATACAATGTAGATTGTGTCAAAGCAGTTTCACATGGAAAATTATAGTGAATTGAAACAGTGTCAGTTTAGTTTTCAGAGATTAAGTTCATTTCAGTTTAGCTCAGTTCAGCTTGGGTTCATATTGGTAAACATCTTTTAACAGGGTTTTCATTTATACTTATATATAGATTTAAAGAATTAGCATTATAACCACAAAAGCACATTTTGTTGAAGTTTGGCATGTATTGATTGCAGTCAAATCAGTGTTATGTGCATTTGACGTGTTAATATTTGGTGAACCATGACAGAAGACAAAATCGTCCACTTTTTAAAGCGTGTGCTTTGCAATATTATACTACTATATAATCATTATGTAATTAGTAACATAAAATGGTCTTAAAATGACAAAAAATGTGACAGACCAAACTAACTCAAGTTGAAATAGTCAGATGTGATACACAGTTGAAATCGGAAGTTTACATACACTCTAAAAAAAGGAACATAACCATTTAAAAAAAAAAAGTCTGATGGTAAATCATACTAAACGTTTACTATTTTAGGTCCGTTAGGATTACCTAAATGATTTACATTTGCTAAATGCCAGAATAATGAGAGAATTTTTTTTTTTTGAGAATTTTGTATTAATTTCTAGACAGTCAAAAGTTTACATACATTTCCTTGGTATTTTTTTTTAGCTTTGCTTTTAAACTGTATAACTTTGGTCAAATGTTTTGAGTATCCTACCACAAGCTTCTCACAATAGTTTGAAGGAATTTTCCTATTCCTCCTGACAGATATGGTGTAACTGAGTCAGATTTGTAGGCTGTCTTGCTCTCACAAGCTTTTTCAACTCTGCCCACAAATTTTCTATAGGATTTTCAGGGCTTTGTGATGGCCACTACAAAACATTCACTCTGTACATTTTAACTAATTTGGCAATATGCTCAGGGTCATGGTCTGTTTGGAAGAATCATTTGTGGCCAAGTTTAAATTTCCTGGCTGATGTCTTGAGATGTTGCTTCAGTATTTCTACATAATGTTCTTTCTTCATGATGCCATCTATTCTGTGAAGTGGACCAGTCCCTCCTGCAGCAAAACAGCCCCACAACATGATGCTGCCGCCCACATACTTCACAGTTGGGATGGTAGTCCCAGGCTTGTAAGCTTTCCCCTTTGTCCTCCAAATGTAACACTGGCCATTATGGCCAAACAGTTCAATCTTAGCTCCATCAGACCACAGGACATGTCTCCAAAATTTTTTTTTTTTCCCAGTGTAATTTTGCAAATTGTAATCTGGCTTTTTTGTTGATTCTGGCTTGTTGATTTTCCCATGTTGTCACACAAGGAAGCAGTGTGTTTGAGGTTTTCCTTAAATACTATTCTACAGTTGTGTCTCCAATTAACTCAAATGTTGTCAATTAGCCAATCAGAAACTTCCAAAACCTTGACACCATCATCTGAGCTTTTTCAGAGGCATAATAATCTTATTGTATGTAAACTTGACTTTCAAGAAAAGTTATAACAATTTCTCAAAACAAATCTCTAAATAATAATAATAAATAATTATTCTGCTATTAAGCATAACAGGAACACATTTGATGATCCTCACTTATCTAAAAGAGAAAAATTTTAGTCACATTAACATCTGACTTTTTTTAATGGTTATGTGCCTTTTTATACAGTGTATGTAAACCTCGGGTTTCAACGATAGATACTAATATAGTGGAAAATGTCACAAGGGACCATCAAAGCAAATTAACTGAATGTACTTTGGTGAAAAATTTGAATATGGTTCAGTACAATACAGTACACAATTATTACCATCTCCATTGTCAGAAGTTGTAAATGGTACACATAAATAATTATTTTTGCTGCTTGTTTAAACTACTTATTTAAAGTGAGCTGAAACAACACAATTCTTGACTTATTTTTTGGGCACAACTTAATTTTCTAATTTCAATTTCAATCCAAAATTGTTAGGTTAACTTGCAACTTGAACGAAATGTACACTGTAAAAAATGCTGGGTTCCACACGATTCCTTCATTTTGTCCCAACCCAAATCGATTAGGTTAATGCAATTGTTTTTACAACTTTAAATGGATTTAACATGAAACAATTAAGTTGTCCTTATAAAAAACTGAAGAATTGTGATGTTTCAACTCTTTTTAAATTAGTAGTTTGAACAAGCAGCAAACGTCATTTTTTGAGTGTATGAAACCCTGGATTTTTTCCAATGTTATAAATTAGCAAACTGTACCACTTTTTTGGAACCTTTTGTAAGGGTACCTACAGTAGCACAATAGTACGGTACCCTAAAGCAGTGATTCCCAATTCCAGTCCTCTGGACTCCCCGCACTGCACATTTTTCGTGTATTCCTTACTTAACACACCTGATTCAGATCATCAGCTCGTTAAAAGAGAGATCCATGAACTGATCCTTGTGTGTCAAATAAGAGAGACATACAAATGTGCAGGGCAAGGGGATCCCAAGGACTGAAATTGGGAACAACTGCCCTAAAGGGTGGAGCTAGACTCACTGCAGAATGGAAGAAAGGCCGTTTTTAAATAAACAGTCAAAACTGTAACATTACAATGATGCACACAGAAGCTGTTCATGGTCGACCCAAGCTCAAACAAAGCTTGCTGTTTCTTCTTGTGACAAACAGCCACATACTGTACCAAGAACCAAAACAGAATCTGCTGTACGTGCCAAGTATGAGGAGCACGGTTCCTCTCTCTGTTTCTACATCAACATTTGAAATAACGAATCTGAGAGCACAAAATCACTCATGTCTGCCTGAAATGCAGACATCTGACACAAGGGCTATAAAATAAAGCTAAATTGAAAAGACATGACATGTGAATGGTGACACGGTGGCTCAGGTTAGCACTGTCGCCTCACAGCTAGAACATATGCTCGATAAGTTGGCAGTTCATTCCGCTGTGGCGACCCCTGCTGAATAAAGGGACTAAGCCGAAGGAAAATGAATGGTATTTGAACAGCCCATATGGCCTGTTCTTTGGCCGAGAATGATGTTGATCATTACTAGGGCCAGACGGAATCTGCGGACGTTTTTTGCTATTTCTGCGGAGAATTTTGGTAAAAATCTGCGGAATTATTTTGGGAGTATCATAACTAAAACCTTAATATGTTAAATAAAAAATAATATCTTTTTAACTTGTATTTAATGTTTAAAATGCAAATCCAATTAGATTAACTGTAAATAGTTAACTTTAAGTAAATAAACATAATTAATGATGGGCTAAAAATCTGCGGAAATCTGCGGAATTCTGCGCGCGCAGATTCCGTGTGGGCCTAATCATTACTTTCGGGCAAACACCATGCCTGTCTACAGTAGTAAGGGTACTTTTGGCAGTAGAAATGCAAGCCTGATCAGGGTTGTCAGTGAAATCAAGGCATAACTAACTTTTCAAGTACATACTGTCCTTAGATCTGTCAAAGTAATTATTTTGTCATGACATATACAGACATAGAAGAATACATCAAAAAGGACCTAGTTTTAAATCTCTCTTCCGTGTTTGCTGCTGTCTACTGAAAGAAAACAAACACTAATCAATTTAAAAAATAACATGAGATTTCAAATAAAGCCACTAGAAAGCTGCAGCAGATTGCGTATTTTCACATATTGATAAACATCTTTTAACAGGTTTTTCATTTATACTTATATTTCGACATTACAACCACAAAAGCACATTCTGTTGAAGTTTGGCATGCATTTATAATAGTTGAACCAGATCATGGTGTCATGTGCATTTAATTGCATTTGCTCTCCATCATGGATGTGTTAGTATTTGATGAACCATTACAAAAGAGAAAATCGCCCACCCTTTTAAAGCATGTGCTTTGCAATATTATACTAATATATAATTATTATGTTATCAGTAACATGAAATGGTCTTAAAATGACAAAAATGTGACAGACCAAACTAACTCTGAGCTTGTCAGATGAGATATAGATACTAATATAGTGGGGGAAAAAATGTCGCAAGGGACCATCAAAGTAAAGTAACTGAAAGGTACGATGATGAAAAATCGCCTGTCTTCTTACATCAACAGGGAAGAGATCCACCTGCAGATCCTACAGGCTTTTGTTCACCTTCACGAGTTCTCAAACCTTAATCTGGTGCAGGCCTTAAGGTGATCTTCTCCTTCAACATAACATTAACATATTCAAAGACTAGTTTGGTCAGTTCGTAACAGTTTTATGTGGACACAGGCAGTTTCTGTGGAGTTTCCGTCTACCTGGTGAAGCTCAGAAGATTGACCGCATGATGGAAGCCTTTGCTCAGCGCTACTGCACCTGTAACACAGGGGTTTTTCAGTCTACAGGTACGCCACTCTATTTTTTAAAAGTCCCTTTATTATATATATATATATATATATATATATATATATATATATATATATATATATATATATATATATATATATTTATATATATATATATATATATATATATATATATATATATATATATATATATATATATATATATATATATATATATATATATATATATATATATATATATAAATGGACAAATGGACTATAAGTAACGTTGCAGTGCCAATTAGCTATTAGTAGACTTTCTGCTACATATCTGCTAACACTTTATTTTGAAGCTCCCCAACGGATATTTAGTGTAGCTGACTAATATATCATTTTGCAAGTGCATGTCAACTTATTTTAAGCCTAATCTAATAGTCTGATTTTGATATGCTAACCCGGAAATGAGAGTTAGTTGACATTTTACAGTTTACTTTAAGGCAAAAGAACTTCTAACCATTAAAATAAAGTGTAGTAAATATGTTTTGTGTTTGAGAGAATGTCAACATCAAATTCAAGAGACATTTATTTAAAAGTCAGTGTCTTGGTAGTGTATTTTTGGGTTAATAATGTGTAATATGGAAATATTAATAGATTTAAATTTGTGTCTTGTTTGAGTCTTTAAGTAAAACTAACTGAGAATCACTGCTGTGTACAATACTTTCACACAGATGTTTGAAAATGCTTGCTTAAGTGTGTGCTTGTGTGTGTTGCAGACACCTGTTACATCCTCTCCTTCGCTATTATCATGCTCAACACAAGCTTGCACAACCCCAACGTGAAAGACAAAACCACACTAGAACGTTTTATTAGCATGAACAGAGGAATCAACAATGGAGGAGATCTTCCCAGTGAACTACTCGAGGTTAGAGAGAGGTCACAATCCTACAGTTTTTACACAACTGACCAGACCGGTGTTTGTGGTCAGTAAGATTTTTTTTTTTTAAATAAATGTAGTTATATTTATGGACACCTAAAGACAGCAAAGACATTTATAATGTTACAGAAGACTTCTGTTTAAATATTTCTTCGTAAACTTTCTGTAGGTCAAAATCAATAAACAAAATAAAAATAAATGTATATTTAAAAAAAATACAAAT
Organism: Danio kyathit; assembly: GCA_903798195.1. NCBI lineage: Eukaryota > Metazoa > Chordata > Actinopteri > Cypriniformes > Danionidae > Danio > Danio kyathit. The sequence goes on along the minus strand of LR812521.1, from coordinate 38,520,523 downwards.
CACGACACTTAATACTCGAGTAATGGCTGTTGAATATTCAGCTCAGTTTTCTAAACTGTTATTGAAAATGTACTATTTCTCAATTTTACATTTTAATATTACTATTTTATAATATTTACATTACAATATTACATTTTCAACATTAAATAAAATAAGATACAATACCATTTATTTATATATTAAATTATATATAATAAATTTTATTTTTTTGTTGATAAAATTAAATTGGTGAACATTTAAAAAAATGAAAACAAACTGAAATATTACTTAGAAAGAAACACTTTTTTTATTTGTTACTTTATTTTAAAGAGAATTCTGTGGATTGTTTGTTATATAATGGTGTTGATGTCATGAATTTGTCTTGTAGAATTATCAAATGTTAAGAATTTCTCTATTTTGAAACTTTCTGTAGAAACTTTATGAAAGCATTAAGAACGAACCCTTTAAGATCCCAGAGGATGACGGCAATGATCTCACTCACACCTTCTTTAATCCTGATCGAGAGGGCTGGCTTCTAAAAGAAGGTTTGTCAATCTTTTGTACTGCTAATCGTCATTTCAAGAGTTCACACTTAGCTATTGCTTGATACTAATAGCAGGTTTGTCATGCTGTCCCCGGGAGAGAACCCTGAGTTTGGAGATAATTGAGCCCAGGGTCATTTAGCATTAAAGAGGTTTGAGATCAGGTAGGTCTCAAGAGCTCCCCCTGGTAAAGAAAAATGGAGAGATGGGGTGGATGGGGAGATTCTTCAAAAACAAAGATAAAGAAAGACAAAACAGGCAATGTATTGTAGACTTGGATTCATCTCATTGGTTTATCAATGATTGTTGATGAGGGACCAGCCACGATCAATCATAGCACATGATCCTCTCGAAATTAGTTTATAAAACGTCACTAATCCTTAACATACATTCAGAATTTGTGTATGTGTTGCAATTAAAACTGCAATTTTTTTACTCCCATCAGTTCCATCTCTATAATTGAATTGGTCTGATAACGTTCCAAACAGTACAACAGTCCAGTGTAGATGGACTAATCAGATCAAATGACTAGAACTATAGCTTTTATGCCATCTTTGTATTTCTGAATGTTACTAACAATTCTGGTTAATCCACAGGTGGCAGAATAAAGACCTGGAAGAGAAGGTGGTTCATTCTGACTGACGGCTGCCTCTACTACTTCCAATACACCACTGTTAGTACTCTACAACATTTTCTAAACGTCTTTACAAAAAAAGTCAATTTTAAAGACAGCAAAACAAAACATTTTGACACTGTAGACAAAGAGTATTTTTCTGGCTTTTCGTAAAGTGTTTTCGTTCAGCTTAAATGCAAAGAAAAAATTTAAAATACATTTTTAAAGTGTTTTATTTTGTTTGCACCATATCAATTTGTGTCTGTAGATTTCAATTGCAATGCAAATTTTATTAAGCTTCATATACATATCTTCATTTTTTACAAAGGGATATGCATATACATATTTTGTCTGATTATATGCAATATTTTATTCACAAAAATTGTTAACATTTTATTTATTTTTCTGACTGTTCACAGTATGTTCTAATACACAAATAGATTGTATTCTATTTACAAAAAAACCCTTTGACTCTAATAAAACAAAGATCTCAAACAATCAATTTTAACCTGACTTCATCCAATGTCTACACCGTAAAAAATCCTGGTTAAGCTGAATTAAATTAATTTTATGAGTCCATTGAACTTATTTAATGTTAAACTGACTTTAAAAAGTTTGTGTAACTTCTAAAATTAAGTTAGATCATGATTAGCTTAGTTTAATAAGTTACAATCAGGACTAATTGATCATATAATTTTTTACAGTGTATATTTTGCACAAATGAACAACAAATAAATGCATATTTAAATTTTAAAAAGTGATTCATTTGCATATTTACTTATAAGAATTTCGAATTTATTTATAAACTTGTAATACAAAAAGTTTTGCAATTGAACCCCCCCCCCCCCACCCCCCGCCCCCTCCTCCCATTTAAACTCTTTTCACCTACAGTGTCTTTCCTTAAAACATTTATTTCAATTGAATCCTTAGGATAAAGAACCAAAAGGAATCATTCCCTTGGAGAACTTGTGTGTAAAAGAGGTGGACGATCCACATAAACAGGTACTTGTTTGTCATATTATAAAATATGCCATATTTTGTTTCCATTCTACATCATCAAGTAGATAGTGTGTGTCTTATAACCCCTTCACACCTGTGCGATGGCAGCGATGAGTTAGTTTACTTATCATAGCTGAGTGATAACTACCTAGCTTTGCCCACAAACTCTGATTTCTGTTTTCTATTTGAGTCACTTTGAATGTTTGCGATGTAACGCGCTCTTGTAACTATGGAATGTGACCTTTTGAAAATGACAGCATATGCGCTTCCTCTTTGCTGTGTGTGCGTTCAGTTCTGTCTGGAGGTGTTTAGTCTTCATCAAAAAGGAGAGACGATAAAGGCCTGCAAGACAGAGACAGATGGGAGAGTCGTGATGGGCAAACATCACTCCTACAAACTCAGCACTGCTTCAGAAGAGGAACGTGCAGAATGGATACAAGCCATCAGGTACCACAGCCGGCTACATCATACAGCAGATTCATGCTGTTCAACCTTTACAAAACTCACTCGATTTATGTTCAGTAAAGCATACTCACTTCTGAATGACACAACCCAACAAGATTCCCTCGTTTTTGATGACTAATGTTTAAAAATAGATCAAAACTGTGTACGACTGGCAATGCTGGAGCACACTGTAGCTGTGATGCTTTTTTAAGCTAAAGTTGGCTTTCTATAGGCTTTGGTGTGTGCAATGTATTATACTAGTGTTTATAAAGTGACATCGCCAACTACTGGCGTGTCATGCACAATGCAGCATTTTTCAAAAAGACAAAAGGGAGAATTTTCCTTTTTTAGTACATTGTTGATTTGTGAACCTACACTGGAACACAATGCATGCCTTTTAAAAGGCCAAAAACATGGTTAATGTGTAAATCAACAGCAAAAAGTATTCAATGTTTGGCTTTTTTAATGGTGTTGACACCCTTTAAAGGTCCAGTGAAATGAAAATAAAGTTTTTTTTAGATGTTAGTATCAGTATGTTAGTCCTAAAGTATATCTATAAGCTGGTGTGGTACAAAACAATGACAAAATTTGCATTTAAAAGATATAAAACTGATATAAACATGTAAACGCTTGTGGTTTCCATTCATTTTCGCCTAAATGTATTAACGTTTTTTTTCACACCATCTCATACTTAAGTTTCTCATCAAATATTAACCAATCAAATGCTCTCTAGTATCTAACATGCCGCTCACCCTTCAAGATGCTTCTCACTGGCAGAGCTGTGATAAAAAACAATCATGCAGCCCTAATGTACTGTATCTTGAAGAACACTTACATGTTTTCTCTGGTAAAATAAAAAAGTAAAAAAGGTGTTTTTTCCAGCATTTAAACGTTTGAAACCCACCGGTCCTACTGTACCCAACTCGATCTGAGCTGGGATCGAACTGGCGATTCTTTGTAAGGGAGTCGGTAGCTCTAACAAGTAGGCTAAAGACCATGGCCTCTAGCGTCTGTCGGGTCAGAGGTCAGAGGAGTAAGGGTTTACCTGCACAGCCCTTCGGTAGCTGGCCTCTGTTCCACTCAACCCCCTAAACCTCACTCTCAACCCGGACGAGCCCCCACATGTAACCCACTGGTCCTAAGGCACCCAACCTGATCTGAGCTACGATCGAACCGGCGATTCTTTGTATGGCAGTTAGTTGCTCTAACAAGAAGGCTGAAGACCATGACCTCTAGTGTCTGTCGCTAGAGCACATTTAGAGGTCAGAGGAGTAAAGGTTTACCTGCACAGCCCTTCGCTAGCTGGCCTCTGTTACACTCACCCCCCCTAAACCTCACTCTCAACCCGGACGAGCCTCCAAGCTGGCCTCCATTACACATAAAAAAATAATAATAATATGACTTTCAGGTTTACATACAGGATATGAGGTTGTTATGATGAGATTTCAAATCTTAGCTAATTTTTTTTCTCATCATTTGGGACATCACTCATATATGTAACAACACTAAGTGCAATACTGTCTGAAAGGTATCTCTTTTTTCATAAAACACACTATGCAGCATTCACCAAGTTGTAAACGAGTTAACAAGTCAACACTTCAAACCTCTTTCAATTGAAGAGACAACATTTCCTGCTCTCTGCCTTATTAATGCATGCATTGATAGCTACGGATGTCAGCAATACGATTTGCATAAACTATTTCTTAAACCAATTATGAAAACATTTCAAAGAAGAAATGATCAAAATTGAGCATTGAACACAAAACTTCAGCTGTCAGTGGACTAGATTTGATCATTTGAAAAAAATAACAGCTCTTGGTCTAGATTATAGCAAACAAATCATTTTCAAGAGTGCAGCGATGTATCTAGGTCATGGGAAAGAAGAAGTCAGTTATGTTTAGAAATGTTCACACATAAATATATATATTAGATTTAAGAGAGGAAGTGAAAGAAAACTGTGCCTCCGAGTGTAACTGTTTCCCCTCTCTCTCTCTGTTTTTTATTTTTATTTTTTACAGAGCCTGCATCACAAAAGACCCTTTCTATGACCTGGTCTCTGCACGCAAAAAGAAAATCACCAACCACAACGAACCTCACGACTGAGTTCACAAACTCTCATCTGATCTTTCTAAATCACCTGCGCACGGACTGAAGAACCAGTGGGATGTTGGTGGGACTCTGGAAATGTTGAATGTGGTTTTCAAGGTGCTTATTCTCAGCATAAAGGGGTCATCACCACTAACCGGGGGTGTTGTGGTCAAAAGCTTAAAGAATTGCTAAATGAACAGCTTCCTATTTATTTCAAGCTTGTAAGAGACCACGCTGTAAAAAGCCATGAAATGATTGTGGCTTTTTTAATTTGTAAAATACTGTGGAATAGATGTTACTTAAAATGGTTTGTACTGTGGGATTGTTTTCCGTTTATTAACAATAATTTCAATCGAAAGCTACATTTCCAAACCTTTACGTTTTTAAGTAGTCTTTGTGTAGTTCTCCATTTGACTAACTTTAAGTTGCATTCAGAAGTAAATCTAATGAATGTGTCTTGTAAATAGTCTTGTAAATATTCTAATAGCCCGTTAGCATTAACGCTTAGCAGGTTGAAATTGTTCATATTCTGTACAAATGAACTGATATATTTAAAGAATGTATTGTTATTTGGTTATAAGCTTTTTTTTTTACACTGAATCCTTTAATAAACTTGTTAATATGTTAAGAGCATGTTGTTAACATATGATGACTGACTGTACTCTAAGCTTTTCTGATTGACAATCTTTACTAAACGAGCCTCATTAAAAAAAGTTATGAACAAATTTGTACAGAAGAGGGCACTGTTGTGTGTATTTTCTTTTTTTCACAATTATATTAACAGTCCATGCAGGTACTTCATTTTTTATTTTCTTTTTCTTTCTTACTGTCTTTCTTTTTTTCATTTGAACTCTGTGATGCTTCCTTTGCTGCACTTGTGGTTTTACATGAGCGGCAACTATATCCTCATCCGGTGTATCATTTCCTTTATCTCTTGAATCATGTGCAAGCACAGCTAAAAACTAACATATTGCATGCCCTGTCAAATAATATAATGTTTGATATAAAATAATTTACCAAGTGCTGTTTAATAGAGTCAGAAGCACATATTTAAACTTAATCGTTTTTAATAACTCATTTCTAACAACTATTTTTTTTGTCTGTGCCATGTTAACAGTAGTATTTGACATTATATTTTATATATTTTTTGCAAGATACTAGTATTGAGCTTAAAGTTTAACCCTTTAACTGCCCCACCAACAACAACAAAAAAAATTAACTAACTCCTAATGTCGCTATATACCACACTCAATGCATTTTTTTTTTCAACACGTCCAATAATTTCTAAAATATCAACCATTTGGTAGAGGTTGATATGTTGGTTTATAGTAAAAGTACCGGAATTAATACATAAACTATGAAAAATCTAAAAATATGAAGTGTAAGACCAATTTATTAAAAAAATATTCAAAATAAAACATTTTTGAATACTAAATCATCTCTACTTTTTTTGAAATGTGCCATAAAATATTTCAGATTCTCATTTAACATGTTTTCTTGTTTTTCTTTTATGATAAAACCAAAATCAAGTGTAGTAGTGCAACAGGATTATGTTTATTTGATTTTTTTTGTAAACCAACAATGCTGTGTGTGTTTGTAAACCATTATTTAAAACAGTCATACTTTACATGACTGGAAACTAAAGGAGGTATTCTTAAATAATTGTTAAAAAATTACATTACAAAATAATCATTAAAAAAATATAGAAAATGCAGTGTAAATGTCCTTGCTCCATTAAACCTCTTGTGAAATAGGTTAACAACGAATTAAAATGTTACACGTTATATATGGGTTTTTTTTAAGTCTCTTGACCACACCTGTATTCATTTGTAAAGCAAAAACAATATGATTTTTAAATGCATTTACCATTTGGATTAACTACTACTTGCATATATTGTAAAATCTCATTTATTCCTGTGATTTCGATGATGGATTTTTGTTTTTGATTTCATTTTTACTCCAGTCATATGATTTTTCAAACCATCCTATTAATCTATTTTGCTGCTCAAAAAAATATTTATTATTATGTTGAAAGCAGCCTTTATGAAAACAATTTTATGACTGGGAAGTTTAGAAGAATAGCATTTATTCAAAATAGATTGCTTAGTTTTAATTATACTGTTATACTATTACAGTACAATATACTGTATATAACAGGCTACAATATACTGTAATATATAATATATTCTCTATACTGTAAATACAGGCACACACAAACTTTATATGTACATATATAAGTGGTGATCAAAAATATTAGAATGCGCGGTATTTAAGTTTTTCAGTTGTTTGTTAAATTGGCAAGTACAGTACCCATAAAACGAATATAGCTAAAAGGAGATTTAGGCAAAAAGAAAAAGAAAAAAAAGCTAGGCCTATTTCACTGTCTAATGTCACACGCTGTAATCAGCTTCCTTCACAGAATTCAAAGGAAAGCCTCTGGTTTCAGTTCCAGAAGGAATGTGGTTGAATATTGAAATTCTCAGGAAATATTTTGACACTATGACTGCAGCAGTAAATACAGCAAAGGAGGAATTACCAAATATTAATATCTCTATACATTTACTTTACTGAAATTGTCATTATTTATGTTGTTCCATTTTTGCTTTGATTTATGGTTCTCCTTTGTAAGTTACTTTGGATGATTCAATTACATTTCCTTAAAAATAAATAAATACACAGGTTGATCAAATTATTAACATTTTAATCAAGTGAAATACATTTGAAAAATGTATATACAGGGAGTGCAGAATTATTACTCAGAGACATGGCCAAGGTAAGAAAGGCTGAAAAACGACCACCATTGAACAAGACACACAAGCTGAAACGTCAAGACTGGGCCAAGAAATATCTCAAGACTGATTTTTCTAAGGTTTTATGGACTGATGAAATGAGAGTGAGTCTTGATGGGCCCGTGGCTGGATCGGTAAAGGGCAGAGAGCTCCAGTCCGACTCAGACGCCAGCAAGGTGGAGTACCATGACCTGAGGTGGAGTACTGGTTTGGGCTGGTATCATCAAAGATGAGCTTGTGGGGCCTTTTCGGGCTGATGATGGAGTCAAGCTCAACTCCCAGTCCTACTGCCAGTTTCTGGAAGACACCTTCAAGCAGTGGTACAGGAAGAAGTCTGCATCCTTCAAGAAAAACCTGATTTTCATGCAGGACAATGCTCCATCACACGCGTCCAAGTACTCCACAGCGTGACTGGCAAGAAAGGGTCTAAAAGAAGAAAAACTAATGACATGGCCTCCTTGTTCACCTGACTGAACCCCATAGAGAACCTGTGGTCCATCATCAAATGTGAGATTTACAAGGAGGTAAAACAGTACACCTCTCTGAACAGTGTCTGGGAGGCTGTGGTTGCTGCTGCACGCAATGTTGATGGTGAACAGATCAAAACACTGACAGAATCCATGGATGGCAGGCTTTTGAGTGTCCTTGCAAAGAAAGGTGGCTATATTGGTCACTGATTTGTTTTTGTTTTGTTTTTGAATGTCAGAAATGTATATTTGTGAATGTTGAGATGTTATATTGGTTTCACTGGTGAAAATAAATAATTGAAATGGGTATATATTTGTTTTTGTGAAGTTGCCTAATAATTCTGCACAGTAATAGTCACCTGCACACACAGATCACCTCCTAAAATAGCTAAAACTAAAAACAAACTAAAAACTACTTCCAAAAATATTCAGCTTTGATATTAATGAGTTTTTTGGGTTCATTGAGAACATGGTGGTTGTTCAATAATAAAATGAATCCTCAAAAATACAACTTGCCTAATAATTCTGCACTCCCTGTATATATATAGTTAAAGTCAGAATTATTAGCCCCCCCTTTTAATTTTTTTTCTTTTTTTAAATATTTCCCAAATTATGTTTAACAGAGCAAGGAAATTTTCACAGTATGTCTGATAATATTTTGTATTGAACCTAGTTAGGCCTTTAAATGTCACTTTAAGCTGTATAGAAGTGTCTTGGAAAATATCTAGTGTAAAATTATTTACTGTCATCATGACAAAGATAAAATAAATCAGTTAGATATGAGTTATTAAAACTATTATGATTAGAAATGTGTTGAATAAATCTTCTCTCAGTTAAAGAGAAATGGGGGGGGGGAATAAATGAGGGCTAATAATTCAGGGGGGCTAATAATTCTGACTTCAACCGTGTGTATGTGTGTGTATATATATATATATATATATATATATATATATATATATATATATATATATATATATATATATATATATATATATATATATATAACATTTTTATTTATTAACCGATATGACATTTTTGGCGCGGTGTTGTTTTCTAACACAAGTTTTAATATGTTCACACAAGCTAGCCAAGTGCGGTTAGAAATATGAACACTCCACAACAGGGGCGGAGTGGACAATTTAAAATTGGGGGATGGACAGCTGTATAAAATCCAAAAGTTTATTCTTAATCACCTGTTTCTAAATGGTCTGTCTCTAAAGTGAGGGGGACATATCCCCCTCGTCCCCCCCGGTTGCTACGCCCCTGCTCCACAACCAAAAACATCACAGGATGCAATCGCAAAAAGAGACAGAGAGAGACTGCAGCCTACCTGTGTTTCCACGTCATAGTCGTATAATGTTCTCCATTACGGACACAGGCGTCTAAAACGCACCTTCTTGTAACAGATCTTCATTTTAGTGATACACTTTCTTGTGAGACAGAATTCCTGAGGGCGTTTTGACTCTTTAAAGCATTTATAAACTTTTCTGGAATTTCCATCTGATGCCAAACAAAGACCTCACACTCACTAGGCCAACACACATCAGTAGAAGCTCTGTAAACTTGTGCTGCATGCAAAATATACGCTCACTTCATAAAAGCCATTGATCTTACAGTAGGACTAAAATGACAGTGTGAATCCAAAGTGAACCAAGACTTAAGCTAATACGAACTGAGTAAAATCAGAGATGGATTTTTGTGTGAGCTCAGCTGACTGAACTGAAACACGAAAAGACATATCAAGAGCTGCTCATGTCAAAACATTATGGTGCTGCTACACATTCTCAAACATTAAAATTAAAAAAGCTACAGCTGCACTATTTGGTTTCCTACAAAGACTGGCGCAAGTTGAAAACGATTTAACACGTGCTTTCGCAACGCACACATAATACCATTAACAAACAAGACAATACAAATTTCACACCCATGTTAGCCTAACTCTGTTGACGTAGCTTTCGATGATGATGTTTGTATATGGCCGGTTATTGGACGTCACTGTAAGCACACCGACACAGCTGACACAGTTTCTGCCGTTTTAGGATGTCTTCTATTTTGTATTATCTGCCACCTCAATCTGTACAAAACAGCCAAACCATTGTACTATATATACAGACCATTTACGAATGTCCCGAGAGGCGATGAGATAATGACGGTTGTGTTTTCAGTGTTTTTTGAGCTGAACAGAAAAAAAATCGTCAATAGGGAGAGTCTGAGGCACTTATTAAAGCTGAGATTACTACAAATTCGGTAAAATTTATCAGAATTCACACCATTTTAACTCTCAACTTGTAATTATTGTTTGTTTAAGAAAACAACTTTTTATTCAAGACTGAATTCTGAACTTTGAGTACGTCAGAATTAAATAGCGATATAAAACATATTCAGTTATTTCTATATCTCACAGCTGGTGTCCACATAATTGCTACATTAATCAAAGATGAGTTGTGTTAATACAGGTTTTTCAGCAGGTGTCATTTTCTAAAAATATCAACCTGTAATGAGGTTTGATGATCTACAATAATTATACTACTAATCTGTGAGAAAGTACCTTTTAGCCATTAGACAATTAAGCCTGATTAAACTCATATATGGTCAATTAAGCTTATTGTCTTTCTGCCATCACAGTGCAAGGCCACATAATCTTAAGTAAAAAAAAAAAAAAAAAAAGCCTTATAAAAGTTCAGGGATCCTTTATTTAATAGCATTCATGATCAAAACATCAATTGTGTCCTACTCCTGTATTCTTTCCAGACCATACCACTCCAAGTTCACTCATAGTGCATTTTACGTGTTTCAGTGCACTGCACTCTATTTTCATTTTGAATGTCAAAGAAAAATTAGTTTATGAGAACCCTTCTTGATACATTCTCATTCATTCTGCCTCAGTGTTGCATTTTGTGTCTTTAAACACAAATAAACATTTGTATGAATTCATGACACACACACACACACACACACACACACACACACACACACACACCATACATACCGTATGTTCTGTAAAAAAAGTCACAACACATTAAAATTGCATTGTTGAGACTAAAAGAGAAGCCGCATTTTATAACTTAATTAAAAAATAATGCAAAATAGGCTGTCGTAGACCTAAAAACAACAACACAGGTACTGTACAAAAAATATGATCATGTATTTTAGTTCCCCTCATTCCAAAACAAATCAATTCAATTCAATTCATGTTTATTTCTATAGCGTTTTTACAATGTAGATTGTGTCAAAGCAGCTTAACATAGAAGTTCTAGTAAATTGAAACTGTGTCCGTCCAGTTTACAGAGTTGAAGTTCAGTTTAGTTCAGGTCAGTATGATTTAATTTTCACTGCTGGAAGTCCAAACACTGAAGAGCAAATCCATTAATGCGCAGCTCCACAAGTCCCAATCCAAGCCAGCCAGCGGAGAGGAAACTTCACCACTTGATGAAAGTAAAGGAAAAAAAAAACCTTGAGAGAAACCAGGCTCAGATGGGCATGACCATTTCTCTTCTGGCCAAACTTCCTGTGCAGAGCTGCAGTCTAGGTGCCGGAGGCTGGAAAACACTGGACGTCCATCGTGGAGAACTGCAGGTGTGGGATCCTTTAAATTATAGTGGGATTCACTATAATGTTGATTAAAAATGACAAGCCCAAGCAAATGTCTTTAAAGTGAAACTAGTGAGAAATGCTCTAAACAAGTACTTCTGTGTCAATCATCCGACACTAATCTAAAGTGTGCGTGCTTTGGTGCATGTTTTGCTTGATTGCTGTTAAATTAATTATAAAAGGGGTTTGGGAATACAAGTTATAGCATGTTAAAAAATGACTTCTATTTAGGAAAATATGGTATATTAAAAAAATTATAAAGGTACTAATCATCAGAATATAACACCGTAAGTATTTTGTTTTTTACAGACTTCACATTAGCAAAATTTCAAAAGCAAGCAAGCAAAGAACAAAAAAAAGCAATTGCAGAAGTCACTTTTAAAGCTTGATTGGAAACAGTATTTTTACATGATCGATTTAAATCTCCTTGTTTGTTTTTTGTCCTCATGCAACTGTAGAGTTTCTCACTGAAATGATTGAATTTCATGTGTGGTACATAAAACTGCACATTAGTGTTAAAGGACCTGTTTTATTAGTCATCTATGCTGTGGACCTTTTCCCTTCTTCATTTATGAAAAAGGATTGAGTAAGTGAACTGATAGGGGCAAATATGCAGGGTAGAGATCAGCTAAACGAAAAACATAACATGCTACATTTTCAGACCTTTACTTTCAAAGCTCTCCGAGGTTCACCTTTAAGCTTTGTAACTGGGAGAAGGCCACTTGATCTCAGTGTGCAAATTATATTAGTCATTTGGTTTCTGGCAGCAGCTTGCTGAATCAGCAACAATTTGGAGGTTGTCCAAACCACCTCACATCCCTTGAAAAATACAGCACCGATACTTTATCAGCAGGCAGCTGAATCAGTATTATTGTAGGGTGAATCACTGTTCACAGCTTGTCCAAACTGTACAGAATAATAAAAAAAAATGTTCCTCTTTTTTTTTTTTTTTTACAATATTAGTGTTCTTGTTAAAACCTGTTCTGGTATCCAAAATGCTGATCTGTAAGCACACATGCAGATGTTGATTGATTCCTCCTGCAGAAATACCTCAGGACTGAATACAATTCTTCTTCTGGTTACGTCTCCGTCCTCTTGGGCCTGAAAGCATAACACAATTTAAAAAAATAAATAATTATCACACACACACAGCTTAGGTTGATAATATCAATGGCTGTAATTTGATGAAATAAATAGTATGTTTTAAAATGAAGTGCAACACTACGCAGATATTTATCACAGACATGACCAAAACATAATTTCTAAATGTTGAGAAAAGGGTATTGTGATATGAAAGGGGTTTTAATTAGCCAATGCTATGAAACTAAATAATCATTGAATCCTCATGACATGACATGGATGTTGGTAGGTTTACTGCAGCAACAGCAATAGCCAATTCTTTTCAATTAAAGGACAAGTATGTAGGCATGTTAGTCCTGCATTAATAAGAAAAGCTCCATATGCTTGCGGTGGTATTTAAGCTACAGAAATTCTGGATCAATAGATAAACCTTTTTTGAGTTGTGCAATACAATAGGGCCTCTTGTGGCCCCTGTTACATCATGAACTAGAAAGGCAATTTCAATAAATGCATAGCCATGACTATGACATCCTGTAAATGAATTTGCACTGCAAATTTGCTTAATATTGCTTTTTAAAATTGCCTGAAATAACAACTCAAACTGGTTTGTGATTCATGGAAGTTTCTGCAAAATTGAAGTTTCTATCAATTTTTCAGTGAACAGCTAAAATTTGTGCATTTTGAAGGCTTGTTGACATGTCAATACTTTAATCATACACGTGAGCAGGTCATTATAACTCTCAGTACACTTTAGGCATGGGCTGGTATAAGATTCTGACGGTATGATAACCTTGGTTAAAAATATCACGGTGTCGCTGTATTGTGATTACTGCATTAAAATACATTCTTCTTAAATGTATGGGTAAAAAACTAAAACTTTTTTCCCTTTTGAACACAATATATTTTATTTTGACAAGCATTTTAAAAATTTTGGAACAGTAAACAGGCTAAATGAATTATTGACCTCTGCTCTCTACATTTGTTTTAAAAACACAGATTTCTTTTACAATTTAAAATGGCATCTTTTCTGCTGGAGATACTGCTGTCCTAAAAACATAAATAAAAAAACATAAATAAAAAAATCGTACACATACCTTAGGAACAGTATTGCAGCAAATTTTTTAAAAACCTTGACTTTTCCAAGCCGCGGTATACCTTGTAAACGGTTATCTTCCCATGCCTAGTACACAGTACATAATAGTGATGGCTACTTTCAAAGCACTGCTTCATGAAGCTTCGAAACCATTACAAATCTTTTGTTTTGAATCAGTGGTTCGAAGTGTGTATCAAATTGGCTAGGTCATGTGATTTCAGCTCTTCACTACATCATAACTGTTTTGAAACGTTCTGAAAGTTGAATGGTTCTTCCCATGAATCACGTGGCTTCATTCAGAACACCGAACAGGTTTCATAGTTTTTACATGATCTCAGATCAGTTTTACAAGTTTGCAGATGTTTTAATGATACATTTGTAAAATGTAAAGGAAACATAGTTTATACAATAGTTAATAGTCTTTTGTTGGCCTGTAGAGCAGAGCCCACCATAGAACAAACAATATATTAAAGATTTAAGAATATATTAAATAAACACACATATTACACAATTTTAGGTGCGCAATACATTTTAAAAAGTTTGCATTAGAGTTTTTGTTGGATTTACATAAACTTGACCCCCATGGTGTCCCTAGCATGTGAACCTTTTGCGGAGCAATTGGTTCAATAGTTTCAAATCTTTGTTTCTCCCAAGACTACTATGATGCTTTCTGCTTTCAAGGTATATCGCAATTTTGGAAAAGTTTTAAAACCGCCAAAATTTTCTGCGATTTGTACGATTTTTTATTTACGTTTTTATGACAACAGTATCTCCAGCAGAGAACAAAAATGCCGTTTTAAATAGTAAAGAAATCTGTGCGTTTTAAAACTAATGAAGACAGCAGAAGTCAATGATTCATTTGAATGATTAAGCCTGACATGTTTACTAAACAAAATATTTTAAATCTTTCTCAAAATAAAATTTATTATAATCAAAGGAGAAAAAAGTTTTTGTTTTTTACCCAGACATTTAAAAAGAATATATTTTAGAGCATTAATCACAATACCGTCAAATTGTGATATTTTTATCCAAGGTTATCATACTGTCAGAATCTTCTACTGGCCAATGTCTATTCCAGGCTATCATCTCCAACACAATCACAATATTAATCTGAAAAATTACATCCTAACCTTCATAATTAACCCCCAATCAAAACACTGCTGCACAGTATACGTACCATCCTCACCATCTGTGGCAATAGTCTGAAGAGAAACGCTCCTGGGACCCAGTTTGTTCTTTTTGAGCTTAAACTTCACCTGCGGTGGATTCTCTATGAACTCAAAGGTGTCCTCGACCTCATCGGTGCTGTCAGCATCTGAAATCTTTCGAGGAGCAGGACTCATGTATCTGGTTGGCTCTTCTTTCTCCTTAACATGATTGTCCAACCATGACGCTTCTTTGGAGTGGCTGGTAGGCTTAATGTCTTTAGGACTGTTCTGTTTTGCGTCTGTGTTTTGATGGGTTGTTTTAGTAAGAGTGCCTGGACTTTGGTTGTTAGCTCTGCCTTTCAAGTAATTCCTAAAGGAAGAGCGTTGCTTTTTAGAACCAAATGGCGAGGGCTTCTTCCCTTCGCCCTTTGTGTCTTCCGTCCCATCTGGGGACGCAGGAGACTGTGGATGTAAACTTTCCCCATTGGTGTAGATTAATTTTTCCATGTTACTCACAGCGGCATGGTCAACATAGTCCCTCAGCTTAGAAAGATCCTGCAGGGATCCAGTCACACCTAGGCTATTACCAACAACTAAAGAGTACTTAGGATTATGGTATTTATGTGCAGGCACCTTTAGGTCCACAGGTTTGGTGTCTCCTACAGAGATCTGGAAGCGCGACATGGACACGGGAACAGTGAGTTTGATGGGTTCCGATGGCGTTTTCAACACAGGAACTTGCATTGCAGGCTTGCTGATGTGAAACTCACGATACAAGTCCACTTTATCAGACACAGCATATAGTTCTCTGAAGTCGTTGTCGAAAAAGTCGACAACTTGTCCTGACATCACAGTGATTGTGTTACGGTTCATCCTAGAGGAAGTCCATGTAAAGCTATAATTGAAAGTAAAGCATATTAGTGCATGCCAATAATAAACAAAGTAGTAAGGTTTACTGCTTGGTCTACATTCTAACCTGTATGATCCAAACATTACTTTCTCTCCATCAACCAACATATACTTTGAACACAAGGATCCTGGCAGACGCCCAAAGGACAGCGGCATGCCTGAGCCCCTCACAGTTTGCACACGCAGGTTCTGAAAGAGCAGGAAAGGAAAGAACATTAAGCTGACTCTGCAATATACTGTACAGTTGAAGTCAGAATTATTAGCCCCCCGTTAAATCTTTCTTTCTTTTTTAAATATTTTGCAAATGATGTTTAACAGAGCAAGAACATTTTCACAGTATGTCTGATAATATTTTTTCTTCTGGAGAAAGTCTTATTTGTTTTATTTCGGCTAGAATAAAAGCAGTTTTAAATTTTTTAAAAACCATTTTAAGGTCAAAATTATTAGCCCTTTTAAGCTATATTTTTTTTCAATAGTCTACAGAACAAACCATCGTTACACAATAACTTGCCTAATTACTCTAACCTGCCTAGTTAACCTAATTAACCTAGTTAAGCCTTTAAATGTCACTTTAAGCTGTATAGAAGTGTCTTGAAAAATATCTAGTAAAATAATATTTACTGTCATTATGGCAAAGATAAAATAAAACTATTAAAACTATTATGTTTAGAGATGTGTTGAATATATATACACTTCTAAAATTCTTTGTGATTCCACAGAACCATCTTATATGGTTGACTTCTCAAAATCTGCCATTAAAGCACAAGAGGACAGGATTTTTTAATAGGCTTTGTAAATTTAAAAAGGTCAAAGGTTTCTCTGGTTGAATTAATCTTTTAATATTTTATTACTAATTCTTTGAACAAGTTTCCTAGTAGGGCTGTGCAATTTAGGGAAAATATCTAATTGCAACTTCGATTTGATTTGCGATTTAATTTTGTAGTCAAGCTTCAGCTCAATATTCTATATCGTAGCTTCTTACTGCTTAAAATTCAGTGAGTGTTAGTTAAAAAAAGCAACTGAAAATATATTAATTTACTCCAACATTTATTCAAATTTGTTTTTAAATATTCAGAAATTAAACACTAATTTTTCTCTAGAGCAAACAGTAGTGGGTTATGGCTTAGTTATCTCCTGCTGCCTTTGTGATGTTTTTTCATACGATGTAACAGCCACAAACAACTCTGACATTGACAATCTAGTAGCAAGCACTAGCAGAGTACACTGGCAATACTTTCAGTTGACCTTTTAGCAAGACACTTCTCATATAGCCACTTGTAGTGCTTTTTTAGGTGCTGGTTGTTATATTTCCTTGTGACTTTGAAACCAAAATATTCCCATATTACCTACGTGCTGTTTGTCTTTTATATTCATTTGTCTATTAATTCAAATTGCAATTCAATTTCGATTAATTGCACAGCCCTATTTCCTAGGATGTGAAATATCCTTTTCTTGAACATACGAGATTCAAATTTTTCTAATTTAAATATAAAAACAGCTAATCCCAAATTGCCAGTTTTGGACGACAATAAAAAAAACTGTAGTTAAATGTTAATAATTTTGTTTTATTGGATCATTAAATAAAGGGGAATTACCTATTATGTAAGTGTCATTTAGATTAGGGGAAAAAAGAATAGGTCTCTCCAGAGCATTTAGGCTGAATGTTTGACGGTGTCTACCGAAACGAGGATGTTATAAAATACGTTTTATACCGAGTTATTACTGGACGAGTTGTGTGATGTTTGATTCGGGGGTGTTCTGGGGGCGGGGTTTGCGTACTGCACTGCGAGCTATTGGCACGACAGTGAAAACTCGATATGATTTTGGCCTCACTGCTCAAGCTCCCGGGCTACTGGCCCGCCAGGCCTGGCCCAATAAAAGGCCTGGCTCGCACTGGCCCGACTGTGGAAATGCGGCTATTATGAACCAAGAGGAGCACAGAAACTGTAACAATGGTGCATGGGATATAGCTACAGTAAAAATATTACTATTTAGTTATGATCAGAATTACCACATCAGGTTTCCTATGAAAAATCAATATAATAGGCATATTTTGTCACAACAAACTCACTAGTTTTTATTAATGAAAAACAAGCACAAGATCTTGCCATCTGCAATTGCCTTTTCAATTATGTGTGTACATGAAGTTGCAGTGGCAAAAACTTACATAGACTGGTTAAGCACCTAGTCAATCGTGACCAGAGATGTGTATCACACTGTCTAGCAGCCCACTTTAAAAAAAAAACTCACAGTCTGCTTTAGCAGTAACCCTGAATCTCACAGGTTTGTCGCATGGTGTGATCTCAAAAACCAAATGTAGCACAAAAAAGGTCATTAAATACCGGTAAATGCTTGTTCACACCAAAGATGACTAGGATAGGAAAATCCACATTACAGCTACAGTAGGGCTGCACGATATTGTAAAAAACTGACATTGACAACTTTTTTTCCTGCGATACATATTGCAATATTGAGTGCAATTTCACCAAATGACTGGAATAGCTCTGTTTGGAAAAAATATATAAATAAGTAATTAAATGGACTGTGATGATTTTGTAGATGAGTGCATCTGCATAAAACACAACAAATCAATCACAAGTGTTGATAAATACAGTAAAGCAAAATGCAAGTGAAATTAATGCAAGTTTTCTGGGAGTCTAGCAATATTCAGGTACACAAATTGAATAATTAAATGTCAACTATAACACAATTTATCTTTTTTTATAGTTACAAACCGTATAATTGATTGTGCCTGAATGATTTACATGGTTTAAAATGTTACATGGCATAGGCATGTCACAAAGTCAAAAGCCCTTTCACAAAGTCATTTCAGTAACTTTACTATTAAACTTTTTTTCAACTGTGGCTTCTGGTCAAGTATAACCTCAATTCACCATTGCAGATCCAGCGATGTGACTATTGCAGATGCAAACATTGCGATATCGATGCTGAAATGATAGATTGTGCAGCCCTAAGCTACAGTACAATAAAATTGACATAATAATAATATTGATGGAAACGTAATTTTATGTATTTCTTATTTAATGCTATGTCAGCAACCAAGGCTATTTTCATGGCAAGAACATGTCCTAAAACTCTGTTTGAGATTTCAGGTTGTTTTTAATAATACTGATGGAATTCAGCTTTTAGCTTTTTAAATTATGATTATGATGAGCAATAAAAGTTATATAAATAAAATAATAAAACAGACATTCAAATGGATTAAAGTGTAAAAGTTTAATTCAAATGAATTTGCGTTTATTTGTATAGTGCTCTTCACATTAATCATCGTTCCAAAGTTATTATATTGTTATTATATTACAATATAATAATGTAAAAAAAGAATAAATAAAATACTGATATAAAATCATGAGCATATTTTGTTGCTGCATTGAAAAAAGTAATTGGAGTGAGAAAGCACTATACAAATAAACATGAATTAGTTTGAAATGCACTTAAACTTTTTTTGTAAAGTGAGTAATGACAAAATTGTAACGTGCTTAAAAAAAAAAGTTTATCATTCCTTAGGCCCCGTTTACACTAATATGTTTTAGCTTTAAAACAGCGTTTTACAATGAAAACGATCCACGTCCACACTGGTGTTTCACCTAGCGTTTCTGAACAGCTCTCCGTCCACACTACACCGCTGAAAACACACATCACGTGACCACACACACTCAGGCATGCGCTGCAGCATATGTGCGCGTCTGAGCTCCAGGTAGTCAGCAGGTGCTTTGAGCACAGAACCACAGGTGAGACCTGTGGATACCTCTGGATCTAATCTCACTATATTTGTTAAACGTGATATTTAATCAATAAGAGTCTAACGACTCTTCAGTCTTTTGAATCTATTACTTGTTCTCAGGTAACGTGTTTTGGCTGAGCGCAAAGATAAGTGAATATATTATTTTATGTAACCACATACACTGATTCTGCACATTTGACTGATTGCTTGACTTTATTTCCTATAATCTATAAACTTATTGTACGTTATACTTTTATAATGGCCATTATTGATTATTAAAACTGATATTCAGCAAAAGAAACAAGCTATGTTTCGTATTTTTTACTGAAAATGAAAGGAGGCAGTTATATTATAGGCTCTGTTTTGTTATAAACATGCATAAAGTGAAGATGACGGTAATATAAATATGTAAATACACGACGCCTCAACATTTTTAATGTTTGTTAAGTTGTTAATATCAAAATGAAGATAGGCAGTTCCTTATATCATGTTTTTATTTTATTGTTAAGAAAGTTAAACAACATAACTGTATGATGTGAATGACGTTATAAAGTACATTGTTCCCTTTGAAGATTCGGTAACACTTTATTTTGATGGTCCAGTTAAGTATTAGTAGACTGCTTAATATCTGTCTATACTACTCCTTCAAGAGGCATTTAACGGACTATAAAAAACTTTGCAAGTACATGTCAACTTACACTAACCCAAACCCCAACCTAACAGTCTACTTATAATCTAATGAGAATCAGTAGGCATGTAAATGCAATGGAACTTAAATTCAACGAACATATACCATCAAAATAAAGTGTGACCGAAGATTCACCCGACGTGTCCTCTGGATTTTGATTTTCATATCAGACTTGCGAAGTCTGAACTTACAAGGAAAGGATGTAAGACTGAACTTTGTGTAGGCTAGATATTGAGTAAATCTCCATTTCCTCCCCACCCAAACTGACACAGAACAGCAGCATTTTAAAAACAAAATGGTCTCTTTAGCGTTTCCAAAATGCTACGTTTTTGGCGCTCGAAAAATGTGGGGTAGTGTGGACGGAAGGCGTAACCATAGCAAAAAGTATGCGTTTTAAAACGAAAATGTATTAGTGTAAACAGGGCCTTAGTGTGGATGTTCATACAGTTATCGTTACAGTTACTGTACGCTCTTGGTGCGAATGGGCCTTTACTCTTGGTATAAAGTGGGAGATCTGGATTTGACAAAAGGTGTGAGGTGTCAGAGCAACACCCCTGACCTGGGCAAATATCCAAGTGAAGCCGGTACAGTGAGGTTAATGAAAAAGTAATCCTTGCACACAGAGGTGTGGCGATTTCATTTGCACACCGAGGCCTCGAAAGAAAGGAAAACTGTAGCTTCAAAAGCGCCTTGAGTACATGGCTGGCATGGATGAGGAAAAAGCAGAAGCGTGAGAGATGAGAGTGCTCCACAATTCCCCAAAATGAGATCAGGTTGCCTCTTTTTTTTTACCTAGTTCAGCTGAAATCTGCAGATCTCTTTCAGGAAATAACAATGCTGAATTATCCAACTCTATTGCTGTCAGATGAAAAGCCCTAGTGTCCTATATAAAACAATCCTCGTAGATAAGGCTTGCTGGCAGAGTATCTGAAAGAGATTGGCAAGTATTTAGGGCAGTCTTGCAGAAAGCACTGGTTTTCATTCTGTCGTGCTGTTATGCGTGTGCACGGTGGACCAGAAAGTCAGTTGAACCCTGTGGCAACAGCTCCGGAATCATCCCGAGTTTCAAGTTCACACAAGATCTCTTCTAGGTCAGCTGACAAATCTGTTAATGTGCGTTTATATGTGACATGGCAAGTCACATGGTTAAGTTTTGACTTCTTTTACAGCGAAGCTTGATAAGGCACGTCTGACGGTTGTTAATATACACACTGTGATGTGTCTTCACTTTATCATTTTCTGTTCACACACAGAGTTTAGAATAAAAGGGCAGAAGGGATCCTGTTGGTTTACTAATGACAAAGCATGTTTTTAATACATTTTGTGTTTAATGTGTTTAAATGTATGTTTATTCACTTTTTATATTAATTTAATTAATACTTTTTAACAATATGCAAATGTTTATATAATTTATTTACAATAAAGTTTGTAAAGTATTATTTTCTGTCTTTTAGTAGACATGAGAGACTTGTTTTGTTCACCAAACAACACTGAAAAACAATTCTGCAAAATTGTTGCAAACAATTTACATGGGCCTAATTTAAACAAACAAATTAATTTTAGTAATGTTTAGCTTAATGTGTTTGTTTAAATTCAGCCCAAATAAATAGTTTACAACCACTTACCTTAAAAAAATTTGTAAATCCAATGAATCATCTTTGAATCGTTTGTTTTTCAGTGAAGTGGATTTGCATTGTAAACCTTAACTACAAGTTAAATGTCATAATTTTTTATTTCATGTGGTAAGTTTTAGTTACTCTAAAAATCATTCCGCATATTTCTTCCACAGATTTTTTTTTACAAAATTTTGTGCTCAAATAGCAAAAAATGACTGGCCCTACTAGTGACTAGCGTTTAGGAATAAAACTCAATGGGATCACTGAGGTTTCTGTTCCATCTGGCAGAAGTTAAAGGTTTACATAGTGTTGTTGAGTTTAATAATGTTTGCCTTACAACCGGATAGTCTCAACCGTCAGGTTTAGCAGAATTCCTTGGTAATGAAATGATACAATACCAATATTATTTTGATAGTAATTTGAATAATGATATATTTAATGAAATAATACAGCTAGCATTTTTTGCAGTGTTGCTAATGGAATGAGAACTTCAATTTTTTTTTTACTTTTTGTAAAATATGATACATCAGACATTATTTTCAAAATATATATTATCGTTATTAAAATGTTAAATAAAAACATAAGTCTATTTTGTACTTGCATCATTAAAAAATATATTAAAAAAATAATAAACATACTTCCAATCAGCATTATCCCAATGCTTTGTGCTGCATTTTTACTTATACTATTCCAATTGTTTCAGTAATGATATTATTACATATTTTCTTTCAAAGTCAAAGTTAATCACTTTTTCAGATGCATTAAAAGTGTGGCAAATTGCATATTTACCTACATACAGTATAAATAATCACATAATGTTAGATGTACTGTCATTTATTCTCTTAAATGTCATTCACTCACATTTAAAATAAAAAAACAGCCAGATCATGCTACAGGGATATGCACAGACTTCATTTTCATTTCATTTCATTTCATTTTATGGAAACATAAAAAAATAAAAAATAAATAGTGAATTAGTATTACCCACTTACAGTAGTACCAATTGGCATGAAAGCAACACAATTACATTTTCAAGCACTTAATTCAAGATCTAAGCACTTTTCAAACCTTGAAAACATTTCCAGCACCCATAAGAACCCTGTAAATAGTTATAAAATGCTCTATAGATATTTCATGACATTTTTAGCAGTATTTATAATAATTTTTTTTCTTTTATGTTACCATAATGAAAATCAGTTTTTGTTATCAGAAAATCAGTTTTGTTTTGTTTTATGCATCATATAATTTCAATTTCCCTGTTTCGAATTTATGGTAAAGTACACAAAACTGTACTGTTCAAACTACTTATTTAATATAAGCTGAATCAACATAATTCTTGGGATTTCATTGGGACAACTTAATTTTTTATGTTCAATCCACATAAATTTGTTAAAAGTGTTAAAGTTAACTTAATCGATTTGTGTTGGGATAACATGAATGAATTGTGTGGAACCCTGCATTTTTACAGTGTATGCACATCATCCATTTGTCCTCACTCACAGGGTGTCCGCTGATCCCTAAAAAGTCTTAAATTCCATAGTATAGAAAGGCTTTAAAAGGCTTTAGTATAGAAGGCTTTAAAAAGTCTTAAAATGTCTTTGCATCTTTAAAATATGCATTTCAGAGGTCTTCAAATGCAATCGAACCGACCCGTAATAAAGATATTGTATCCATTTTGAACTTAAATTTACTTAAATTTGTATATCATCAAGCAGAACAACATAGGTGGAACTAAAGACAGAGTGTGTGAGTGAGTGTTGGCGCTGACTTTTGTCCAGTCTGGAACCTCATAGTATCTGCCCATTTCCAGCTTGACTGGTGACCAACATACAGCGTTTTATAGCAACGTCTGCAGACAGCCACACATAATATGTCATTGGTGCTGAACTTTTACACAATGTGAAAGTGCACTACGTTATTAATATGATCAATAAATGCCATTTAAGCCATATGAAACTTTTTCTTTCAAGGTATATTTAAAATGTTTGCTGCATGATTAAAAATAATTCTGCTAGCCTAAATTATTTAAAGAGAGAAAACATCAGTCGTAGGTCACGTCAAAGTTGTCATCAAAAAACAATAATAAAAAGCTATACATACAAAATATTGTTATATTTCCTTTAATAATAGGCATACATTATTGACATTGCACAATTATGTTTTGTTAGAGTTGTTAATGCAGTTTGGAGGAACTGATGTAAAATTTGTATTATGTACTATTTTAATAATAATAATAATAATAATGTTTTGAGCTTTTTTCACAATTTACAGTGTTAAGGATGGTCATTAGTTTTTATTTTTTGCAAATTTGGTACTATTGGTCTTAATATTCATTCTGTGTGGTCTTAAAAAGTCTTAAACATAACTCTTAGAGACCTGCAGATACCCTGACTCACCCTCAGGTGCTGTGCAGAAATCTGCAGCCTGCTGCTCATGTCCAGGAAGTGTGGCAGGCCATTCTCCTCCAGCAGCAAATACACAGCCACCCCTCTCTTACTCGCAGCATCCAGGAGATCCTGTAGGATCAGCAGGTCCGTCACCAGGTCCATGACCACTGCAATCAACTGAAAATCAGCCAGTGGTTAGAGCTTGACTCACTCACTGTGCTTATCACAACATCTGGTGTGTGTATACTGTATTAGCCACACTGTATGAGCCTTTCTGTTGACTCTAGACCTTTTCTGTATCAGCTTGAATGAACATGTGAATTCTAATACAGGTAAAGGAAGAACACAGAGAGCTATATTTCACCAAACCCATTAAAGACAAGCTTATACTTTAGGGATTAAGACCCAAAGTTCAATCTGAACAGAAGTCACAAGCTACTGTACCTATAAAACAATATGTTTCAAAGGGCAGGTGTGTGTTTATATTGTTTTTCAACAGATAAAATGCAAACTAGGTCAGCAAAAAACTCATAATGATCTGGAAAAATCGAAATGCCACAATTCAAAGCTTGTTTAAACGTTTTAAGGTTAGGCCTCATATTTCCTTTTTCATCCTCACTAACTCGCACATGAAAACGCATGTAAATAAGAGCAAAGAAATTTGCATTAAAGACAAAAACACAGCAGCAGCATCAGAATCAGAATCAGTTTTGATAACTCGGATTCTGTTCTGCCTTCAAAACTTCAAATTAACATAAAAAAATGGTTCAGAATGTCTTTTCAGGTCTGTCATATAGGAATTGATTCATTTCAAACAAGGAACTAATGACATTTTTTAACATCCTGCCCGAGTTACAGTATGAGGAAATTATTTTTAACATTCTGACACGTGCATGTTTCCTACCAGATCCTCAAATGGAGGCTTCAGATGAAGGCATGGCATCAAATATAAGTATGAGCGTCAGGATCGACCTCAATAAAATGTCAACACAATTTAATGTGTACACAGTCTAATGCTAACATTGACACATTTACTGAAACTAAAACGTCACATTAGCCAGCAATCAGATCTCAACTTGAAACACATATAAATATCATCCAACAACAGATTACATGTTAAAACTCTAAATATCTTGAGGCTTTTTAAAAGGATATAGACATGAAACTGCATATAATGTCTGTATTAACACCGTACACAAAGAATATCATGAAGGTGTGCTTGCAGGTGAACTGTATAATTCACAATTAAGTGTCTAAACACCATTTTCAGGTGCTGTATGAAAGCATATCTACTTGAACGGAGCTGCAAAACTCAAGCCAACAAGGGCAGCACCTGCCAGAATGACATTAACTCGGTTTGACTAGTCCATTTGAATAGGTTTCACCACAACCCACAAACATTAAGTCTTGTTTGTGTACTTGTGCTGCATAGAGATGTGATCATAGTAAACTAGGACAGGCACAAAGTTAAATACTTGCGTATCCTCAATAAAATGATCAAGCTATGTTCTTACAATAAGAAATGACCCATTGAAATCAGATCTAAAGATTGCAATGTTTTTCTATAAATGTATTAGAGGTATGCATTTGTTAGAGGAAATGTATGGTGAAGTGACAATGGAATGTATTTGGACTTAAATTTTATACAAACCTTCATTATAGAGTTTGTATTAACTTTGGGTTAATGTACAGTAAATAGAGATGTAATAAAAGCAGTTTAGTTTTTCCTTAACTTAAATGTGTCATAAACAGGAACAGGCAGAATCTGAATATCTTTAAAGAAAAGAAAATCTGTGTTTTTAGGCTTGGGCGGTATCCAAATTTTGACACCGTCAAACCTCCTCCCTGTTTTACCTCTGTATACGATATTACCGTGCATTAATAAAAAAATTATGAGGCTCAGACAGCGACATGAAACTGTTGGCTTGTGCCTAAACCATTCACAAAATGAATACCCTATATGCGACCATGGGTTGGAGGTATTTCCATCTCTCACCGTCACCTTTTTGTTTTGTCCATATTTACCGCCTCTCCCTTCTCGTTCGGTCGAAATCCGAAATACTGCCAAACTGCAGAAGTTGTGTTCTTTTTCGAGGCTAGGTCACTTGGTGCGCAACCTGTCATCTTTCCCCACTTCTGTCTTTCTCCTCCATGCTGTCCCATGATAACAACCACGCATACGCATTTTCAGGCATTAAATAAATTATATTTAATATTTAATGCTTGTGTCATATATAAATGCATTGTTTTTATGATGATATAACAGTATTGAAACTGATACTGTTGCTATTTTTAGATCCTGCTGTATACCATATTACCGCCCAAGCCTAGTGGATTTATGAGAAATGGTTTTGAGAGCATAAAAGCTAAAAACCTAAAGGGACAGTTCACTCAAAAAAAATTTATTCTGTTGAACACATAAGATATTTTGAAGATTGTTGGAAACCTACAGTATAACCATTCATCCATAGCAGGAAAAACTAATTTTATGATCGTCAATGGTTATAGGTTTCCAACATTCTTCAAAATATCTTTTTTTTTACAACACTGTAAAAAAAGTTAACTCAAAAGAGTTCAAAAATTTGAGTTGAGTCAACTTTTTTTTTTACAGTGAAGTTAGGAGTAAGTAAATAATGGTAGAATTTTCATTTTTGAGTGAACTATCATCCCTTTATAAAATATTTTATAAACCTTGAGAAAAAAGTTAAGATTGCAAATCCATATACAGTATATCCACTTGTTTGGTAAACAAAGCTACAGTATGCCTCTCATATATTACATTCACTACAAAAAAAAATATTATTTTACAAATTGTATTGTATGTATTAAATCATCTAAACATTGACAAAATATAATATAAATGAATATAAAAATATAATATAATACATAATATAATTTTATATATTATATATTAAAATGTATACAATTTAAAATAAGACTTAAAATTTTCTGCGGGCCTGATTCCGTGTGCGTAGTCATAACTCATTTATAACTGTTAAGGAAGCCACTTCATGTATGTGTAAACCTGGTAGCAACTAAGCAAGTCTTAAAGCCTCTGTCTGTAAGTGCATTCTTTGTCAGTAAGAGTGCCAAAGCCCAAGGCTAGAGAGGTTATTCCTTGACTGATTATCATTTCATTCTTTTCACTAAAACTCATTCACAGTGACACGCATTGTACTTTACAATAGGTTAAAGATAATTCTTTAAATGCCACCTGATCTTTCATGTAGCAGTAAAATCCCCTCCTTTAATGAATTTATTATGTTAATAACATCATTGCTAAGTTATTGCATCAAATCAACATTGACATTTATCCACGTACAGTAATACTAAATGAATGTAACAGCTTTTTCCACATCAAATATAATTGCTAAATATGATCAGTTTTGCAATTGTAATTTAATTTAAAGTTTCTTTCTTTTTCAATCTTAATTTCATCAAAATTTTAATATTGTTTCGAGTTTAAATGAATTATGATGTTCCTGTTACATATCAGGATGAAAGATCGTTGTTCAAACACTGTGGGTGATTTCCAAATAAGAGCTCGAAGCTGTTTCTTAAATTAAGAACACTCCTCCAAAATACCCACAGCCTTGTCTGTTTCCAAGAAATTTGACTTTCTTACAGCAAATAAAATCTACTAAACTCAGTTATTAGTCCATTATTGTTTATTCTGCTTTCCCAAAACTTCATGGCAGGTTTAAATACATTCATGTCAGCGTTAAGTAAATGTTAATTCTGAAAGATGATCTCATCCGCAGCCGAAATTATAAAACCACATGACTTACAATTAATTTAAAACATAATTACAGACCCATATAAACTAGTAAAACTGGTTGTGGCCACATGCTTCGTCATCATGTGCATGATACAAATTAAATGAATCACAACAAATAACATGTACAGTTGAAGTCAGAATTATTAGCCCCCCTTTGAATTAGTTTTTTTCTTTTTTAAATATTTCCCAAATGATGTTAAACAAAGCAAGGACATTTTCACAGTATGTCTGATAATATTTTTTCCTCTAGAGAAAGGCTTATTTGTTTTATTTCGGCTAGAATAAAAGCAGTCTTTAATTTTTTAAAAACCATTTTAAGGTCAAAATTATTAGCTCCTTTAAGCTATATATTTTTTCGATAGTCTACAGAACAAATCATCATTATACAATAACTTGCCTAATTACCCTAACCTGCCTAGTTACCGTAATTAAGCCTTTAAATGTCACTTTAAGCTGTATAGAAGTGTCTTGAAAAATATCTAGTCGAATATTATTTACTGTCATCATGGCAAAGATAAAATAAATCAGTTATTAGAAATGAGTTATTAAAACTATTATGTTTAGAAATGTGTTGAAAAAAAAAACTGCTCTCTGTTAAACAGAAATTGAGGAAAAAAATAAACAGGGGGGCTAATAATTCTGACTTCAACTGTACATACGTACATGATCTATCTAAAACTAACTAGCATGCATTTCCTTCACTACTTTTTGCACTTCTTTTCCAAGTGCATAATCCAATAGTGACTTGTGCATTTTGTTTTTCATTACTGTATACTATTCATTACATTTTAGCATGGCAATCTGTGAATAAATATCTTTTATTTACATCCAGATAGTACTATTTTTCCCTTTTTAAGCTACTAGATAGCATTTTATTAGCCATTGACCAGTGTGTGTGTATTGTAAAAGCACTACATTTTGGTAGCGCATTATTTTACAGTCCTGTTTCACAGTCCACAATCATTACCAAAACTTGGTAATATCTATGTACAATAACTAAATCTAAATCTAACATTCTTTGGTAAATATGAAGTACACATATTATAAAATGCAAACATACTTTCTTATATCACTGGTTAACCAACTAACTACATACTGTAGTTTTGGTCTTGTTTAATAACAGGATTGAATGTCTGCTTCCTAGGTTTAAAATATTGTTAGTGAGTTTTATTTTGTAATATTTAGAAGTGGCATTTAGCACTAGTAAAACTAGATATTAATGAATAACACTGAACTAACTGAAAACTGAATACAATAACTGAACTGGTAGGTTATACTAGTAAATGTCCTGTTGCTACAACTATTGCTAAGCAAAATGCTAGTGTCTGAATTACTGACCTCCATAGGCATATTGGTAGTAATAACAAGCAGTAGCAATGGCAATAGATACTTTGGGACAGCAGCTAAGGACCAAATCATAAAAAAAAAATTAATGGATTAAAAAAATAAATAACTTAATTTTAAGGTATCCTTATTGCACATGTTCAATGTTCTTACTATAGTAATTACAATTAATTATGCATAATTACATGACACTAAACCTAACCAGCATTCTAACCCTAACAATACATTAAGTGCACGTAATTAATTAATACTTAGTAACTCAATGTATTGCGCACTCACTGTAACAGGGACACCTTTAAAATAAAGTGCTATCAAAATTTAACTCTGAAGGTGGAGAATAGTTGCCAGTAGAACTAATACACATGTCATTTTCTTGAAACATTGTGAACAACAACGAGTAACAATGTAAAACTTTATTGGGATACTATAGGATAGCAGAAATGTAAATATTACCAGCATCTAATGTATGATTGTTTTTGACTAATGGAAAAAATAATTGAATTCTGAGATAAGTTTGAGTGAACTATTAGGCCTATACTAGTGGAACTGAAAGACATGCTTGTCATTAATAAATTAACGTTACCTAAAGGATATTTCACCAAAAAAAAAAAAAAAAAAGAAAAAAAAAAAGAAAATTAACTCACCCTCAAGTGTTTCCAAACCTTTATGAGTTTCTCTATTCTGTTCAACACAAAAGAAGATAGTTTGAAGAATGCTGAAAACTTGTAACCATTGACTTCCATTGTACATTTGTTAAAACAAATATTATTGAAGTCAATGTTTACAGCTTTCTTCAAACATCACCTTTCATATGGAACAGAAGAAACTCAAATAGGTTTGGAACAAGTAAAGTGTGAGTAAATGATTGTCATTTTTGGATCAACTATCCTTTAACTAGGAATTAAAATATATTCTAGGTTTTGTTAATAAATGAAATAAATGATAAAATGCACAGTCTCTTACCTTTGTAGATTCTTGAATGAGTTTCCGCACCACCTCTTTAATATGCGGGTTGTTGGATTTCGGTGGGTGGGTGTAAACCGACACCCGAGTCACCCCTTTGTAATGGCCGTTGCTGGGCCAACCGATGTCCAGCGGAGGGATCTCCGTGTCAGACATGGTGGGCCAATAGGTAGAGTGTACGCCCGAGTCCTCGCTCGTATCATGGGGCGACCGTGAGCAGCAGGTGTCCGAGTCGCTGTCATACTCCTGGAAAGTCTCCCGCATCCACTTGATCTCCCTGGCGGACAGAAAGTCTTTAACGCTATCCTCTTTGAGGCGCATCTTGAACGCGCCATCCCCGTTCCTGAGGAGCTGCTCGAGCGCGGCCCGCTGCTCCTCGCTGTAATAAAACTCCGGTTTGGACTCCGGTACTTTCACGTTTACATGTTCATCGTCCATGCATACTAGTTGAGACTCAGCCATGGCAGCTGCGCTCCCTGAAACAACGGGTTCACCTGTGTGGCTTCTTCAGGCAAGCCCGCTCTACCCACCTTTACCTGTTTGAGTGGTTTGCTTGAGGCGATTCAGTGCTGAAGAGAGTGGGTGGGCGGGGAATCGGAGCCGATGGGCGGGGTTTCTCAAATGTTATTGGGAATTGACATGACGACACTTGTTTAACTTACAACAGAAGACGGATGAACCTGTCACGGTAGTTTCCCTGTCTGACGACAACTTTTTGTTTTAAGATAACTGACAAGAGTCAGGAAAGTAAACAAAGGAACGGACACGAACACAGCTGCCAACAAGAAAAAGCTAAACTAAAAAAGTTGAACATTATTTACACGGAAAAAACAAAGAAAGTTTGGGAACAAAGTGTTTTTGGTTTTAAGTACGCCGTTAAAAATAACACTGTATTTTTGAAAGCACTTTTATTCAAGTTCTCTATAACACTGCTGTTATCATGTTTGAGTCTGACATCTTTTCCATCCTGTATAACAAAACAACACGCTTTGTGATGTTTTGACAAATTGTTTGAACTGGTAAAGCATATAACTCAATACAAAACGGTAACAAAACCTTGCTAACTGTAAGAACTCCTGTGTTAGTGTGTCCTTTTGAAATCCTAATATAAAATGCTTATATAAATGATTAAATGATCAAAGTGACGGAAAATGTCCCAGCAAACACCGAACACTGCCCAAACGTACTCACTAAGCCATAATAACATTTTCTATGTAGGTTACAAAACCAAACCAACAATGAATGTTTTGAGAATGTTCTGGCCAACTTTTCCACTACCTGTAAACTGGGGTCACTGTGTATAGATGTACTGTATAATTGAGTAATCTGTATCTGGGAGATATTGACTAAAAGGGAATGGTATAATTCTTTCTTCGTACCTTATTTCTAAAATTAAAAAATGGTTATATTTATGAAAAAGAAAAGCACGAAAGACTTAACGGAGAAATGTATTTTCCTCAGTTGTCTTTAACAGTTCTGCAGCAGTCTATATGAAATTCATTTGAAATTAATCAACCAGTCCATACATTGTACATGTATTTGACTCTTGGTATGGTGATTCCACACCTTTGAGTATTAGATCTGTTCTGTGTAATTGGCAGGGAAAAGACCACTCCTGCCCCGCAATCGACCTTTCCACCATGACACATCCGAACGGTCCAGTACTTCAATGATGTCACCGCTATTGAAACCCAATTCATCGTCTTCCTCTGCTGTGAAGTCATATATTGCTCTCACCTGTATGGTTGATCTCTGACACACACACACATACACACAAAATCAAACAGCGTCAGTACCATAAAAGGTATCAATATCCTTCTGAACTTTGTTCTTCAATTGTCTTTCATTTTTATTATATTATATTATATTATATTATATTATATTATATTATATTATATTCATTCATTAGGGGCAGCACGGTGGCGCAGTGGGTAGCACAATCGTCTCATAGCAAGAAGGTCTCTGGTTCGAGCCTAGGCTGGGTCAGTGGGCATTTCTGTCTGGAGTTTGCATGTTCTCCCCGTGTTCACGTGGGTTTCCTTCGGGTGCTCCGGTTTCCCCCACAAGTCCAAAAGACATGCACTATAGGTGAATTGGGTAAGCTAAATTGTCCATAGTGTATGAGTGTGAATGAGTGCGAATGGATGTTTCCCAGTGATGGGTTGCAGCTGGAAGGGCATCCGCTGCGTAAAACATATGCTGGAAAAGTTGGTGGTTCATTCCGCTGTGGCGACCCCAGATTAATAAAGGGACTAAGCTGAAAAGAAAATGACAAAATATGAATTCATTCTCTTTTCGGCTTAGTCCCTTTATTAATCAGGGATTGCCACAGCGGAATGAACCGCCAAATTATCCAGCATATGTTTTACACAGTGGATGCCCTACCAGCCGCAACCCAACACTGGGAAACACCCATACACTCTTGCATTCACACACATACACTACAGCCAATTAAACTTATTCAATTCACCTATATCGCATATCTTTGGACTGTGGGGGAAACTGGAGCACCCGGAGGAAACCAACGCCAACACGGGGAGAACATGCAAACTCCACACAGAAATGCCAACTGGCGCAGCCGGGGCTCGAACCAGCGACCTTCTTGCTGTGAGGCGATCGTGCTACCCACTGCGTCACCGTGATGCCCTATATTATATTATATTACATTATATTATTCATTCATTCATTCATTTTCTTGTCGGCTTTGTCCCTTGCGGGGTCGCCACAGCGGAATGAACCGCCAACTTATCCAGCACGATTTTACGCAGCGGATGCCCTTCCAGCCGCAACCCATCTCTGGGAACTTCCACACACACATTCACACTCATACACTAAGGACAATTTTAGCTTACCCAATTCACCTGTACTGCATGTCTTTGGACTGTGGGGGAAACCGGAGCACCCGGAGGAAACCCACGCGAACGCAGGGAGAACATGCAAACTCCACACAGAAACGCCAACTGACCCAGCCCAGCCGAGGTTCGAACCTGCGACCCAGCGACGTTCTTGCTGTGAGGCAACAGCACTACCTACTGCGCCACTGCGTTGCCACATTATATTATATTATATTATATTATATTATATTATATTATATTATATTATATTATATTATATTATATTATATTATATTATATTATATTATATTATTCATTCATTCATTCATTCATTTTCTTTTTGGCTTAGCCCCTTTATTAATCCGGGGTGCCCTTCCAGCCGCAACCCATCTCTGGGAATAATCCACACACACTCATTCACTACGGACAATTTAGCCTACCCAATTCACCTGTACTGCATGTCTTTGGACTGTGGGGGAAACCGGAGCACACAGAGGAAACCCACGCGAACGCAGAGAGAACATGCAAACTCCACACAGAAACCCCAACTGACCCAGCCGAGGCTCGAACCAGCGACCTTCTTGCTGTGAGGCGACAGTACTACCTACTGCCTACTTATATTATATTATATTATATTATATTATATTATATTATATTATATTATATTATATTATATTATATTATATTATATTATATTTTATTTTATTATATTATGTTATATTAATAATTATAAAAATGGAATTGTCTAACAATATACATATCAGGTTTTTCTAAGAAAACAACAAGAAAAATCAACATATTTCTGACAAAATAAAACTTTTTTGTATAACTATAAATCGTAAATAATTCATAGAAACTGAAAAATTCCCTCATCTGTATATACAGTATGTGTTTTTTGTCTCAGCTTATTTTCTGGGACAAGAGTATATTTCAACACTGAAATTATTGCACACATAACCTTTACAAAAAAAGTTTACACAAGATCTACACATGTGATAGTTTTTTCAAAATTTCTGGCATCATACCGGAGCAGGTGCAGTTTCAGAAGTTCGTCGAGGGGCCGGGCTGTTCTTCCCTTGGTGACCCAGAGTGTTAGATTTCTCCTCAACACTTCCCCTCTTACCCTGAGAAATGAGCACAACTTTATTCATTAGAAAGCTCTTTTTTTTTCGTGTTAAACAATATGCATAATAATTTAAATTCTACACAGCAAAATCTTCTGAGTAAAATGTACTCGGTTTATATTATATTTGGTCCCTCTCTAAATTGAGTTAAAGTTACTCAAGTTAATGAGACAATGATTACTTAGGTGATAATTGAGCACTGATGATGAACACCTGCTGTTAATAAGCAGAAACACAGAGGAGAAACACAAAACTACATCTGATTTCAGTCACAGCCTTAAGCCCTGCTCATACTGTGAGATTTCAGCCACGATTTTGTCATCTGAGACAAATTTGGGAAATCCTAAAAGATTCCTAAAATCTTAGGCTAAAATTGTTGATCGTTGATCGTTAGTTTGACATGTTCACTGATAGCCGCTTGGTGCCCGTTGCAATCAAATTTTTCCTCTGATGAAGTTCTGGCATTGTCAGAAGATTTCAGACACTTTCCAGCACTGTGATAACAGCTGCGATGAGCGTTAATCCAAGAACCAATAGGAGCTCAGAATTTGATGACGCAATCCATGTGACATTTCAAATGACCGTCCGGAAATATCAAAACAGTTTTTTTTTCTTCCTTGTTTTGTTATTGAGACACGCCATGTGAAAAATTACCGCTACAGATTGTTTACGTTTGCTGTGAGGAAACATTTCAGAATGCAGGATAGTGAAAGTGTCACGGGTGGATGACGTCAAACTCCGGGGGCGTTTTCTTTCGTGTTTGGCGCGTCTTCATTGTTGTTCAGTCTGACTTTATGACAGCTGAGATCTTACAGTGTGACATGGGAGCCATGTTCGTGCAGTCTGACGTGCTACAATCATTCAAGTTTATTAAAAATAAATAAAAAAATGGCACAGTGTGAGTCGGCCTTTAGATTAAATCAGCTGAAATATAATACATTAAATCTCTCAAAATCTCAGCAGAGGATCATCACAGCAGCTTTACTTTTTACCAACCTGTTTGCCCTTATTTAAAGAGGGACTAAATACTCTCTGAACTGAGTAAATTTTACTCAGAGGATTTTGCTGTGTATATTTATCCTAATGTCACACTCACGCAGACACACACATTAAGCTTAAAATGTTTTAATGAACAGTTGGTTTGCTGAATAGAGAGAGGCTTCTGTAATTCAGTTTGAATGGAAACATTAATAATTCTAAAAGCATTTTCAGTTTTTAAATGTAAGGCCAGATGGGGCTGAATTTCCCTGCTGACACATTTCTACCTTTTGGTTGTGAGTTGGATCTGTTGCGCTGCGGTGTTGTGATGAGGTTTGTGGACTGCCATAACCACCACCTGGGGGAGACCGAACTTCTGGCTGACTCTTTATCTGAAAACGAGCACAATTTATTGACTTTAATCAATTCAAAGTAAAAAATATCCATCAAAGCACTTCATTTTTTGATTCTCTTACATTAGCTATTTCTTGAAAAGCAAAAGAGAAATCAGCAGATTCATCAGTGCAAAGGAGGTAAACAATTAAATTATTAAGTTTGAGTTCACTGAGTTTGTGCATGAAGTTCTGCATAAACAACAATCTAGAACAGAGATGTCCAAACTCGGTCCTGGGGGGCCGGTGTCATGCATAGTTTACCTCCAACTTCCTTCAACACACTTCCCTGGAAGTTTCTAGTATACCTAGAAAAAGCTTGATTAGCTGGTTCAGGTATGTTTAATTGGGGTTGGAACTAAAATATGTAGGACAACGGCCCTCCAGGATTGAGTTTAGGCACCCTTGATCTAGAATATTAACAGCAAACCTGCTGTGCTTAATGGTTTAAATCGAGAGATTATTTACAGGCGGAGGTGCTCTTGGCTCATCTCCACTTCCATCCCTAAGAAAGATCTCCTTCTGCTTGGATATGGAGGTGGTCTTGTAGAAGTCCACAAGCTTGTTTAGAGAAGTAAACTTCTCCGTCCACAAATAATAGTGGCCCGATTTGTCCTTCATGACTTTAAAATGCTGCACATCATAATCGTGTCTGTGAGCAGAGAGGGGAAAAACAAAACACGAAGTGAGATATGAAGTGAATGTGAGACATTTATTTATTTATATATTTATTTGACACATTTATTTCAGGGTCCTTTTGGTCATATGATGGCCTATTGTAAAAATAAATTCACTTATAACAACAGGGTGGCTGCTGCAGGATGTTTTGAAAACCAGCCGATTCAAATGTTATCGCTCAATTGAATAGGCGTTATCAGTGGTGATCAGCTGATAGATATGGGCCAGTAGGGGCCTTCTGTTCCTACTGGTAGGCTCAGAAAACTGTTATCATACATACAGCTGTGACCGGAAGTCAATGAGTATTGTTTATATTATTTAGTAAATTTCCCATTAATTGTGTTTCATTAACGTCTACCCCTATGCCAACCCTAAACCCAACCGTCACAGTAATGTAAAAACAGAACTGCATCTGAAGTCTTCTCTATTAGTATAGCTGATTAACCATGTGGATGTATTATAACAGCCTTCTGAGCCTACCAGTAGGCGCAGAAGGCCCTACTGGCCCATATCTATCACTGATAATGCCATTCAATCTGGTGATAACATTCGTAGCGGGTGCAAAAACAGTGTTCACAATTTAATGCTTAAAAAAATAATAAGAATAAATTCAAATTTGATGAGTTTTACATATTTTCGGTCACAAATTCAGCTACCAAAAAATGAAAGAGAATAGAGTTAAATACAGTTAAATAAACATAAAATTAATTTAGTGAGATACATCCCTGCAGGTACAGGACGTCAACCTGACTTACCCCAATGTCGTGGGGACGTTGGATTTTGTTTGGAAATGAAAATTAGGTTGACGCCAGAACCCAACGTCAGGCCGATGTCAATGTCCAATGTCCAACCCAAAATCAAAACCAACCAAATATCAACGTCTAATCATGTTACACCTTGTGTGGATGTTACCACTATGACATCTATCAGATGTTGGATTTTGGTCACTTTCCAACACAACCTAAAATCAACCAAATATCAACGTAATTTTGACATCTTTATTGGACGTCAAAATAACGTTGTCCTTAGACGCAGGCTAGACATTGAATTTTGGTCACCTGACATCATGATCTAAATCTAACCTAATATTAACATCTTATGTGTGCCTGCTGGTGTACTAGGTACCATAGTTTTTAACAAAATATTTCCAAATCACAGCAGAACTGCTGAGCACCTGCAAGAAATCATCATTTTGTTGATGGATGAATCAGTTTTTGAACATTGAATAAGTTTTCTAAACCTTTACATATGATGGATAATTGATAAAGAAATAATTCAGACCGTTACAAAGAACTTAATAAAGAATAATATACTTAAAATTGTTTCAAGATATGTTCTGCCTATTTTAGCTTTGTGTTACTTTAAATAATGGTAGGACTCAATTCAAGTTAACTTGTACAGTGCTTTTCACAATAAAAAAAAAAGTCCATGGTATTACACTGCCTTGTTATTACAAAGCAGCAAACAGTTAAGGTGTTGTGTAAGTGGCAGACAGTACATTATGATTATTTTTATTGGATGTGTATTTGTTTTTAATCCAGATTCCTTCATTTCATGTTTAGTTTCAGTCCAGCATTTTCATTTCATTCTGGTAATATTTCATTTTAAATATTTTTAACTCTTAAAAATAGTGTTTCTTATTCCAGCTAACCCTTGGGCTACCAGCAATTTTGAAATTGTGCAAGACTTGGCAAAGTGTTTTTAAAAATATTGTACACTGATATATAAAGTTCACTGTAAAGTGTAATAAACAAATGTATATTTTCCGTTTATATTTTTTTTGCATGCTGAGTCTTAAATTTCATATGGTGGTATTAAAACAGGCTTTCATTTATCTTGTTTACATTTGTAGACAATTAAAAAGTAGCAATTCAGGCAAAGCTTTTATCTGAAGCAGGTTATTCAAGTTTAATCACGAGTCCTGATGTATTGAATTCCAGCAGGTTTGAATAAACCAGTTAACAAAACCTGCACGACAATCTCTCTGCACTAGAGGGAACCCTCTCTCATTCTCTCTTTCTCTAAGTCTTACAGTGTGACCTAGTGTATAGCTGATTTATGAGAGGATGGCTAAAACAAATGGACTGTCTGACCGCTATAATACGATGGATGTTATTGATGCATTATTGATGGTGTTTTTCCACAGGCTAGATTCAGTCTGTGTGTGTGGGCAGAGGCTCTTATTTGTGAAAGTCTTTCAGCCTTGTGGCCTTAGTGGCAAGAAGACTGACATTAATATTTGTGGGGTTACAGCTTTATAGCACTGAGTGGCCTTCACAAGCTAGCTGAAATATTAGTATTAGGCTAACAAGTCACTTTATATAATTCTTTTTATTTTTTATTTTGTAATATTATAATAATAGGTACTTGAGGAAAAGATGAAAAGCCTCCAGACTTCTGTGCCTCCCCCCAGTCATAAACAATATCATTTTTAAAAGGATAGTTCAAAACTCTTTTCTTCGCCCTCCAGTTGTTCCATAATACAGTAGCTGTTTTAGTTTCTTTCTTCTGTTGAACACAAAAGAAGATATTTTGGAGAATGTTGGAAACTGATTGTAACAAAAGAGATACAGTGCTCAGCATAAATACTGTAAGTACACCCCATTTGGAAAATGAATATTTTATCCATTTAACAGTGAATATAGCCAATGTATATTCATTAATTTGAACAAAACAGATTTATTAGACAGATATATATATGAATTTAAATGTATAATATTTCTATTTCTAAAGACGTTTAGTGACTAAAATATTATTTTAATATATACATACATATACATATATATATATATATATATATATATAATATTTTAGTCACTAAACGTCTTTAGAAATAGAAATATTATACATTTAAATTCATACAAATATTGCAAAATAAATTACACACTACAAAATTTCATAAATGTTTTGTTTCTCTTGATTTTTGCTCTGTTTAAAATTTTTATTTAATTTTTTTTCTAACAAATTTGGGCTACCAATTTTTGGACCATTGTCGTGAGTTATTTTGTTAGATAAGCTCCAGATTTGACTTCAATACTGACTAATTTAATGTATACAGTGCATCTGGAAAGTATTCATAGCGCTTCACTTTTTCCACATTTTTTATGTTACAGCCTTATTCCAAAATGGATTAAATTAATTTATTTCCTCAAAATTTGACACACAATACCCCATAATGACAATGTGAAAAAGATTTTTTTACTTGTTGCAAATGTATTAAAAATAAAAAAAAGCTGAAAAATCAGATGTACATAAGTATTGCTCAATACTTTGTTGATGCACCTTCGGCATCAATTAAAGCCTCAAGTCTTTTTAAATAGGATGCCACAAGCTTGGCACACCTCCCTTGAATATTTTTGCCCATTCCTCTTTGCAGTACCTCTCAAGCTCTATCAGGTTGTATGGGAAGCGACGGTGTACAGCCACTTTCAGATCTCTCCAGAGATGTTCAATAGGATTTAGGGCTCTGGCTGGGCCACTCAAGGACATTCACCGAGTTGTTGTGAAGCCACTCCAATGATACATTGTCCTGCTGGAAGTTGAACTGTCGCCCCAGTCTGAGGTCAAGAGCACTCTGAAGCAGGTTTTCATTCAGGATGTCTCTGTACATTGCTGCATTCATCTTTCCCTCTATCCTGACTAGTCTTCCAGTTCCTGCTGCTGAAAAACATCCCCACAGCATGATGCTGCCACCACCATGCTTCACTGTAGGGATGGTATTAGCCTGGTGATGAGCGGTGCCTGGTTTTTTCAAACGTAACATACCGTGCCTTTTTGCAAATACCAGTCAAAATTGTCATTATGGGGTATTGTGTGTAGAATTTTGAGGAAATAAATGAATTTAATCCATTTTGAAATAAGGCTGTAACATAAAAAAATGTGGAAAAAGTGAAGCGCTATGAATAATTTCTGGATGCACTGTATGCACACATATAATATTGTAAAGCATCCTATATACTGTAGAAAATATTAATTTAAATGAAAGATTTGTGAGGCGTTTCCCAGTACAGAGCTGCGGCTGGAAGGGTATCCGCTGTGTAATACATAAGCTGGAATAGTTGACGGTTCATTCCTCTGTGGCGACCCTTGATAAATAAGGGACTAAGCCGAAGGAAAATGAATGAATGCATGAATGAATGAT
Organism: Danio kyathit; assembly: GCA_903798195.1. Taxonomy (NCBI): domain Eukaryota; kingdom Metazoa; phylum Chordata; class Actinopteri; order Cypriniformes; family Danionidae; genus Danio; species Danio kyathit. The sequence goes on along the minus strand of LR812521.1, from coordinate 38,480,113 downwards.
TTGTGAGGGATGTACTCATATACTGTATGCTGAGAACTGTATATGAATTTTATTCAATGGCTACTGGATTCCTTCATCCTTTGCATTCAATAGGAAACAGAAACTCATAAAGATTTGAAAACTCAAGGGTGAATAAATGTGAATTTTCTTCTTCCTCTCTTTAAATTCCCACTGAAGTATAAAGTAATTTTGTGACTCTAATAATAATTCTGAGTTACCTGACAGAGATGGAGAAATCTCCAGGAGAACTCTGGCTGCCCCGGATCAGGAAAGCGCCCACCTCTCGGGACATGAGTATCTCCTCGGCTGATCCACGACTGGCATTTTCTTTAAACCAGCTGCAAAAGAACACATTACATTGTTCATTATGATCTATTTACAGATCCCACTATAATAAGTACTGCACGTTCAATGATTATTTGCATGTGGTTTGCAAAGATTAGTATAATAGTATTGTAGCTTACCTCGGTGTCTGCCTGTCAACGTAGTTCTTCGGCACATAACCCTCGTGGCCATGTAACTCTGCTTTGAACCAATCGTCCTGAGACCCCAGAATCTGTCAGATGAATGGAATCACACTTTTCTCACAAACAGAAAATCATGCTTTGGTAAATGATAATCAAGATATAAATAAAATCTAAATTATAAGTCATAATTAGAAGATTAAAACACAGCACATTAATAAAAAAAAATGTCTATTTCATAACAAAACAAAGACAATAAAAGTTGAAATGACTATATAAAACATTTAAAGTATGAGAAGTCAGAATAAATTGTCATAAGTCATAAAGACCACAGTAATTTTTATGACCTGACTTAAGTCACCATTAGTGACGTTTGTCATAGTTTATGTAATTGTACAAGTGTGACCAGCCAGTTAAGTCAAAACACCCAACTATAATTGTTGTTATCTAATCATTTTAATTCATAACTGTGACACATGACTTTGTACCCTATAACATGCATCATTATGACTTTTCATGTCATAAGCAATCATTTACTTGTCGAATATAAGCTTCCATACAAATGTGACATTACTGAATAGAGAATAGATTTAAAGATTTATTATTTAAAGGTGCAGTAAGTGATCTGCCAAAATGCTAACTGGTTAGCATAATATCTTTGAAAACACAGCTGCCGTCCAAAGCCATGCCTCCTGAAATTACAAACGGGCACCTTAAAGTCCCCAGGAAATCAAAACTAACTATATGATTTTGTAAGCTCACAATTAATCTGTGCATGTTATTCAGAAAAAAAATCAGTTTGCCCTTCTAATCTTTAATTGAAATCTGAAAATGCACTTCTTGATTGTTTTCAGTTTTATTCTCAGATTACATGATCTTGGGGTATTGGGCATGGCTAACATGCTTAACCACGCTGGTTCAACTGTAAGTTTTGACCACAAACAGAAATGGTGAGCAGGGGGTGTCTGTGTCTGTAATAACTCTTCTAAAACCCCTTTCACGAGTTATTCTGTACATATAACTCATTCATAACAACACAATCTACATCAGCTTTGCCAAATACTCTAGTATACACAAGACATGTCACTCGTATCTTTTTAAATGGGGAAAAGTGTAACAGTCAATATGGTGAATAAGCCTCGCCTACTAGAACAGGAGCCAATCATCGATCGCTATATGGCGAATAAAGCCCGCCTTCTAATACAGGAGCCAATCATCGATCGCTATAGACTGACGATACTCCGGGGGAGGGGCTCAGACCAGACGTGATTTTCTGCAGATTTTGTGTGATTTGGAAATGAAACTAAAGAGACAGTTGTTATTTAATTGTATTGGTGATTCCTAATATGAAATTCAATGGTAAGCTTGGCAAGCAGTTTTGGAGTGTTTGATGTTTCCCCATTCAGACAGAATGCCTGAGCATACTGCCCGAGAGGTGTTTCAAAGATGGCCACCGAGTGAAAAGACTTACTCAGCCATGGTGTCGTATTTCCTCCAGCGTGCAAAAGTAACTCCAATATTGATTCAGGATTTTCAAAAGTTTTGATTCAGCATTTGTTTTTACCGTTGACAGACAATTTGGGCTACTTATCAGAATTATGGGAAATGTCAGCCCAACAAATTTTAATTGTATGAACGTTTTTTAGTCTTATGCCTTACCCAGAATATAAAAATACATATACAGTTGCAATCAGAATTATTCAACCCCCTGATTTATTAGCCCCGTTTATTTGTTTTCTCCAATTTCTGTTTAACGGAGAGAAATTTTTTTCAACACATTTCTAAACATAATAGTTTTAATAACTCATTTCTAATAACTGATTTATTTTATCTTTGCCATGATGACAGTAAATAATATTCGACTAGATATTTTTCAAGACACTTCTATACAGCTTAATGTGACATTTAAAGGCTTAACTAGGTTAATTAGGTTAACTAGGCAGGTTAGGGTAATTAGGCAAGTTATAGTATAATGATGGTTTGTTCTGTATACTATTGAAGTAATATATAGCTTAAAGGGGCTAATAATTTTGACCTTAAAATGGGTTTTAAAAAATTGAAATCTGCTTTTATTCTAGCCGAAATAAAACAAATAGGACTTTCTCCTGAAGAAAAAATATTATCAGACATACTGTGAAAATTTCCTTGTTCTGTTAAACATCATTTGGGAAATATTTAAAAAAGAAAAAAAATTCAAAGGGGGTTCAATAATTCTGATTGCAACTGTAAATACATTTAGATTATTTACATTAATCATTACTATTGGAATGTGAAGAGACTTTCAACGAGCACAACAAAAATGTTTTTGAAGACAATCATCTACTGCACATTTATTATGTATAATGAATAGATTTGTTTACTGTACTGTAGTTACTGTACAATAACTATGCCCATAATGCATTGCCACTGGTTTAGCAAAACTGGGCACCACTCAAAAATGGTTTCAACTTTAGTCCCACTGGCATACCAACATGTACTAGACAGATCACATGACATCTGTCTGGTCAGCTCCAACTTTATACCTGTACATATGTGTTTAAAAATCTAAGCCTCTAAAAGTTTAAAAGTCTCTAAAATATTTATGAAGCGATCCAGAGTGCCTCGTCTTTTTTATTCCTTGAGCATCCTAAGATAAATATTTAAGCAAGTCATCCTTTTCCATTATGTACAAAAGCAATAACAGCCTTATAACCTCAAATAAAAATGTTTTCGCAGTACTTTTTTTTTTTCCTGTGGTGGTCAATGTAATGGCTGCCTCTAACAAGTAAAGCCCTGATTTGACGACCTCGCAACTGAAGTAAAAGCTTTTTGGTTTGTGTATTTAGTTCATCAGTAACTGACCTTCAGAGTGTCTCCTTTCCTGAAGCTGAGCTCGTCTTCAGCCGTGCCATTAAAGTCATACTTTCCTCTAGCCTCCATTGTGAAAAGCTGAGAGGCTGAGCAGAGGACAGGGTCTGCAAATAAGAGATTGAGAGAGGCTGCACGTTAGAAAAACCATGATGTCAATAGTAGCAGAAAATGAACAGAAATGTGTTAACCTCAGGCTTGTGAGAGGGAGGAGAGGTCAAACAACTGCTGATGTTCTTGCTAAGCAAATGTGTGCAGCTGTGGTTAGCAGGCTAGTCACAATCGTACGCAATGCAAATGTGCACAAAGCTGAGCATGTTGGCTATAAAAAGGATCCTCTGTGTTTATACTGTTTTAAGATTTGGTTAAGTATTGAAGTTTTTAATGGGGACAAGGTTAAATTAAGCAGAAAATCAGTGGTGGAATGAATAGAGAAAAATAAAACTCAAGTAAAGGCGCCAAATAATGTAGTAAAAGTAAAAGTATTAATACTACCGTTACAAATACTACTCAAAATATGAATAAAAATTTGCCCTTCTAGTACTCAAGAGTTGTGAGGGTTGTAAAAATTATTCCACCCAACACAAATCTAGCTTACATAATTACTGTTTTCTTTTAAAGGTGTTAAGTTAAATTACTTGCCAGTCATGGACTACAGATTTAAAATGTGGGATTAATTTAATGTGAGAACACATTGCATTAATATATGCACCTATAATAAGCTGACAGTAAGCAGACTGATGCATTTACATGCAGAGCAAAATATGTGTAATCTACTATATGAGGCAAAAATCTAGCTGTGACCAATTGTTAACGCTTATGTTATGCACTTTGAACTCTGACCAACAATCTACAAGTGTCCAGCAGTTGCTGCTTCAAAACAAGCTTGTGCAACAATGATAGAACAGATACAATATGTGCGTGTATTTGAAAACGTAACATTCTGTAGTGCATTGAGTTATTGTTTAAGACCTTTTGTTGATTATTGTCATCATACAGTAGGCTCATCTGTGACATGCATACTAAACACTCTCTCTGCCATTGCATGTAATGATTTTGCATCTTCTCAGACACTTAATGCTTCTGAACTCTACATGTGTGCTGCATTTATAGAACATCTGTGTCTTGAGGTCAGTGTTTCTGTCATGCGGCTTTTCTATGCACATCACAGAAAGACTGATTATAATATGTAGCTAGATATTGTTGATGAGACAAAATAAACAAATTAAATAATGTCTGCAGGTAGAATGACAAAAAGAGCAGTAAAAGTACTGATACAGCACTACAAATGTACTAAAGGGAAAGTAAATGAACACATTTTTTAAAGGGGTGGTCCAGGTCCAGTATGATTTCATATTTTAAACTTTAGTTGATGTGTAATGGAAGTGAAAATAAACAACATCTCTGAATGTAATACGCTCAAAGTTCAATGCAAAGAGAGACGTTGGGCGTGGCCACAGAAGTGCTGTAATGTTATAGCAGAGAAAGCTTAACTGCTGTCCAAATGCTGCTATTTCCATAGAGCTTGTTCTGTTTCTGTATTTGGGCTTCCAAAGGATATGACACAAAGAGAGAAGTGCTTACAATTTAATTTTAATTATGTTCCATTCATGGGCGATGCAGTGGCACAGTAGGTAGTGCTGTCGCCTCACAGCAAGAAGGTCGCTGGTTTCGAGCCTTGGCTGGCTCAGTTGGCGTTTCTGTGTGGAGTTTGCAGGTTCTCCCTGCGTTCGCGTGGGTTTCCTCCGGGTGCTCTGGTATCCCCCACAGTCCAAAGACATGCGGTACAGGTGAATTGGGTAGGATAAATTGTCCGTAGTGAATGAGTGTGTGTGTGGACGTTTCCCAGAGATGGGTTGCGGTTGGAAGGGCATACGTTGGCGGTTCATTCCGCAGTGGCGACCCCTGATTAATAAAGGGACTAAGCCGAAAAGAAAATGCTCCTTTCATTCATTTTCTTTTCAGTTTAATCCCTTTATTAATCAGGGGTCGCCACAGCGGAATGAACCGCCAACTTATCCAGCATATGTTTTACGCAGCGGATGCCCTTTCAGCTGCAACCCATCATTGGGAAGCATCCATACAGACTCATTCACACACATAAACTATGGACAATTTTAGCTTACCAAATTCACCAGTACCGCATGTCTTAGGACTTGGACTTGGAAACCAGAGCACCCGGAGGAAACCCACGCAAACGCGGAGAGAACATGCAAACTCCACACAGAAATGCCAACTGACCCAGCCGAGGCTCGAACCACCGACCTTCTTGCTGTGAGGCGAAAGCGCTACCCACTGCACCACCACGTTGCCTAATTGCCTAAGCATTTGACAAAAGGCAGCTTCCAGAATCTCTCTCAGTTCAGTGCTGGATTCGGCTAAAAACTCCTCAAAGAAGGAGCAGCTCCAACCATAATAGATGAAGCTGTGGATTGTGAGCCACAACCTGTAAGTATTTTTATTTGTTAAAATGTATATATTTCATGCATAGTTTCTAGCATTAACGGTATGTTATAGGAAGGACGTAAACAAGAATGTAAACAACAGGAAATGCTGTTTAGCACCGTTAACAATTTAGCTACAAATTAATATTTATCAGTCAAACCGCTGTAAACATTCACAGTCTTCAGCAGCGCTGCAGTGTCTCTATATGCAGCCGCTTTCCTGCATTCTACATCTCAAATAACAAATTCGCAAAAGATATGTGAACGTTTCATATTACTTACACATGCTTATAACCCGAATATATATGAAAGACACTTGTCAGATTTTATTTTAGAGAGCAGGTGTGAGGTTCAGCTGTGTCCTCTGTGTCATTTTCTGTCTAATTCAGGCTCGCACTGACATGGCTACACTGACCGACAGTGTATTTACACAACGACGAAACGCGTGATGGTGACATGGAGCTGATCAGCAAATCACAGCACATTATCTGACCAATCAGAGCTATTTGAGGGTGGGCTTTCAGAGGAACTAGGAAATATGATAGTCATTTTTATGTTAGCTGAGTAGCAGTGTATAATTAAAGTAAGATATATGAAAAAATAACGTGATTTTTTACAAATGAAGCATGAGCACACATTGCTTTGCATCTTATAAACACAACCAAGCATTAAAAATACACTCTGGACCACCTCTACTCAGAAAATGTACTCAGTAAAAGTAATTTGAGTATTTGTAATTTGTTACTTTACACTATGGCATATCAAATACAGTCAAGCGCGAAATTATTCCTACCCCTGGCAAATTCAGATTTAAAGTTATGTTTATTTAACAATCTTTTTTTTTTTTTTACCAGAAATGACACAGACTTCTTCCAAAAGATCATAAGATGATTTACAAGTGGCATCATTGTATTTACGTTTACATTATATTTACATAATTATTTACATTTTACAGAAACTGTATCAGAATTTGCAAGGGGTATGAATAATTTCGGGCTTGACTGTATATTGTTTCAACTCATAGTGATGAATCAAGAGGTCAAGCCTTACTATAAAACACTGCTTGTGATCAAAGGATGTCGAGACACTTGTTTAACTGGATTCAAGAGGCCATGACAGCAACACCTGTAGAACATATGGATATTGGTATTATTATACATAAAAAAATATCAGAAATCTCAATACATGTGGTAAAACATGTGGTATCTAATAGATGTGGTTTAAAAAATGTAAGCTATTATATGTTACTGAAGTTGTAAACAAATTACTTGAAAAACAAATTGATCTGAATGTGTATTTTGGGTGAACTAACCCTTTTAATAAGACCATCGTAAACAAAACTGCCCTTCATATTTACAATGGGTGCACGGGTGATTTAATTAAATAACAGAATGTTTTTAACAAAGTTGTTTGATCCTCTTTTTAACCAGATTGGTTGAGCAGTTTCAAATGTCTTCTCTGTTCTCTTCTGAATTGGGCTTTTCAGATTGAGAAGAAGAGGAAAGGAAAGGATGCTGGTAATGAGGATCATTTCCATCAGGATCAGGAGAAAGGAGAGCGGCACAAACAGAAGAGGAGGAAACGCAGATTCAATTATATTTAATTACTACAGTATGATGCGTGTCCTTGCCCAAGATGGTGACGATGGTAGAAGGCAAGCACGTGAGTGAGAAAGAAAAGTGGTTTTGGCTTACTGGAAAAGAGGAACTTTGCAGAATACGCTTTAATTATTTATTAACGGTTTGCAATATACTGTTCTAGGCTAAAGGGTTTAAGGCAATTTAAAAGTCATCTTATTTGCTACAACTATGAGTTGTATGAACGACAGTTATGATGCTCTTGCTGTATGCTCCTTGTAGTCTTTAAAGCCCATAGTCATTCATTTATGCATGAAGAACAGTGGCGTTTTAATGCTTTTTATTTAAAAAAAGGGGTCTAAATTGTTAACACATGAGAAGTATACGATTTTTAAATGTATTACTAACATTTTTTTTTTACTATTCGTATTCTTCTTATTATTTATTAATTCATTTTCTTTTCTGCTTAGTCCCTTTATTGATCCGGGGTCGTCCTTCCAGCCACAACCCATCACTGGGAAACACCCATACACTCATTCACACACATACACTACGGACAATTTTAGCTTACCCAATTTACCTGTAACACATGTCTTTGGACTTGTGGGGAAAACCGGAGCACCCGGAGGAAACCCACGTGAACTCGGGCAGAACATGCAAGCTCCATACAGAAATGCCAACTGACCCAGCCGAGGCTCGAACCTGCAACATTCTTGCTGTGAGGCGACAGCACTACCTACTGCGCCACCGCATCACCTATTCTTAATTTATAACAGTAAAATTACAAAGCTACCATTTATTTGTTTGCTTATTCATTTATTTCACATAGAGCTTCTATTCTGGTGATGAACTTCAGGAAAACTCTTCTGATATTCAATTCAATTAAACTCGTATTTATTTATATAGCGATTTTACAATGTAGATTGTGTCAAATGCTTCCAATATATGGAGTGTGATATGTTTCCAATATATGGAGAACAGGTTTATGAATCATTTTTGTAAGATGGTTGGTACACAGTGACAAAATTGTCAGGAGCAGCGTTTAAACCAAACGAAACCACTCTGAAACACTGAAAATGGTTATCATGAGCAGTGTTGAGGGTGCATACCTGTCAACTCTCCTGTTTTTCCTGAGATTCTCCCGTATTTTACAGATCTATCCCGCTATCATCCCGTAAAGGTATTTTCCCGTATTTCTCCCGTATTTTCACCATACTCCCTATACCTCCCTATACACAACCCATACAACCAGGGGCCGCCCCTAGCTCTTAAATGTGAGTCTGTTCGGTGCTTTCCCTTTGTTTAGGCATGAAAACACTTTGAAATAAATAAAAAACAGCGGGATTCCCTTTCCTTTTCATTACAGGTGCCGTCTCCCCTTCATATGCAATCCTCAAAACAGTCATATAGCGGTGCATGACTGTCAGCTCACGCGCTCCAGAGTGATAAACAGATGCTGTTTCCCAAACGGATTCTGTAGACGTGATTTGAAGTCTGGGTTTTGAGTGTGTGTTTGCACAGACATATACACATAATTAATCATAATAACATCTAAAGATGGCTATCTTGGGGGGGGTTCAAACACAACTAATTTCGTCCTAAATGAGCATGAAAAGTTAGGAAAGCATTCGAATGCTTTCATTATAATGTTACATGTGTGCATTTTTAAAGTGACACCTGTTATTTAATGTAATCAAGTGAAAAAAATCTAAATAAATAAGAGATTCATTCGTTGCTCTTTAATCAGAATGTGTAAGTTATACAGTGAAGAAACGGCTAATGAGATTTGATAGCTTGATTCTATTTCATTTTAATAGCTATTAATTTGAATAAGCTGAACTGTTTGCTAATGTATTTGCTAATAATGTATACTATTTATTATTTCTTTTGTAAATCATAAAAATAAAACATATTACTGACCATTTAACTGTTTATTTACAACGAAACAGCTCCAAATGAACATATTAGTATTATGGTGGGCATATCCCTTATTTTCACATCCCAATGTTGACAGGTATGAGGGTGTTGCATTACAGGTAATAATATTAATCAATAATGTTTGAGTTACTTTATAAAAAATTTAATGCAAGTTACTTTGCAAGTTTAATTAATTAAATTAAAAACATTGCTGAATTAAAATTAACGTAGTTGTGTTGAATCATGCACTCAATCAGAAAATGTGTTCCCCTTTAGGAACAGACAGAAACGAAGATGGCTCTGGCTTACATTTCTGTCATGGAAGTACTTTCATTATTTTGAACACATTGAAGAAAAGGAAAAGGGGATTTTCTCAATGGACAGTGATTTTCCTTAACTAGTATGAGGTAAAGTACAAAAGTAGCAAATACATTGCTTTAAACTTTCATTAGTCAATATATACAGTACAGCATGTATAGGTCTGGGGTCAGGAAGTTCTCAGAAGATAACATTATCCTAAATTAAATATTTTAGTTTTTATTATATGGTGGCTCAGTGGTTAGCACTGTCACCTCACAGCAAGAAGGTCGCTGGTTCGAGTCCCGGCTGGGCCAGTTGGCATCTCTGTGGGAAGTTTGCATGCATGTTCTCCCCATGTTGGCGTAGGTTTTCTCCAGGTGCTCACAGTCAAAAGACATGCGCTATAGGTGAATTAAAGAAACAAAATTGGCCCTACTGTATGAGTGTGAATGAGTGTGTATGGTGTTTCCCAGTACTGGGTTGCAGCTGGAAGGGCATCAGCTGTGTAAAACATATGCTGGATAAGTTGGTGATTCATTTTACTGTGGCGACCACTGATAAATAAAGGGACTAAGCCGAAAAGAAAATGAATAAATATTTTGGTGTGGTTTTTTTAAGGTAAATAAAGTGTACATAATAAAGAAAGAGATCAAGCCTTAGGTAAGGTAAGAAAAAGTAACACAAAAGTAACTAAACGCATTACTTACCAAAAAATGTAACTAGGTAATGCAACTTGTTACTTTTTTATGCTAATGCATTGCTGTCAAAAGTAACTTTTCTCAACAGTGATCATGAGCTGCTCACATAAAGCCATTGGAAAGCTGTGCATTAGATCACATAATTATTTTAATCACATGTTAACACAGTCTCTGTGTTAAAAGACTAAAATTAAAAAAAGAAGAAAATATGTTACCAGCCATCTGGTGAATAATGTAACATGCTATTCAAATAGTTCTAGTTTAGTCTATCTCTAAACAGATCAGTACAAAACACAATACTTTGACTTGTGAGCCTCTGTGAACAACAGATGACTTCATTCATGTTTCAGAGGATGCCAAAGCAGAATGAACGCCAACTATTCAAGCGGATTGCCCAGTATTGGGAAACACCCATACACTCTCACAATCATACACACACTCATACACTACAGACAATTTAGCTTACACTTTTCACTTATAGCACATGTCTTTGGACTGTGGGGGAAAACTGGAGCACCCGGAGGAAACCCACACGAACATGGGGAGAACATGCAAACTCCACAAAGAAATGCCAACTGACACAGCCGGGACTCGAACCAGCGACCTTGTAATGTAATGTAATGTGCATTTATATAGCGCCATTATTGAGTATGGTCATACACCCAAAGCGCTTCACAATCATGAGGGGGGTCTGTTCACACCGCCACCAGTGTGCAGCATCTTGGATGATGAGACGGCAGCCACAGGACAACGGCGCCAGTGCGCTCACCACACACCAGCTATTGGTGGATAGAGTCAATTCGGTAGATGGGGATGATTGGAAGGCCATGATGGGGGGCCGATGGAGGGAATTTGGCCAGGACACAGGGGTTGCACCCCTACTCTTTTACTTGAAGTGCCATGGGATTTTTAATGACCAGAGAGAGTCAGGACCTCGGTTTAACATCTCATCCGAAAGACGGCGTTTACTGACATTATGGTGTCCCGTTCACTATACTGGGGCATTAGGACTCACACAGACCACAGGTTGAGCGCCCTCTGCTGGCCTCACTTACACCACTTCCAACAACAACCTAGTTTTCCCATGTGATCTCCCATCCTGGCATGACTCAGCCCTGCTTAGCTTCAATGAGTAACTGGTCATGGGCTGCAGGGTGATATGACTTGACCTTCTTGCTGTGAGGCGACAGTGCTAACCACTGAGCCACCGTGCAGCCCAATTGTTGATTTTTTTTTTTTTTTAAGTCATTTTTCAGTTCCACTTCTTAGTTCTCAACCAAGATTTCAGCTGCCACAAGCGGGCCTTAGGGAACTTCCAAGGGGACTGCAGGTACAGAATTAATTAATCTAGGCGCTGGGCAATTTCTCCAGTTTTATCGATTAATTAGATTTTCGTGTTAAATTTCGATTTTGCTATTTCAATGGCATTTAAATAATGCTGTAGTTACATCTTTAAGTAAAAACAATAAAGCTTCATTAATGCATTGTTGTACCATGAATAACTTCTAACATTAATTGTCACAAATATGATCAGATTATTATTTTTAAATGTGTTTCACACCAGATACATTTTATTATTTTATTAGCTTTCCTCTTGTGAAAATCGTTCTTCTATGGCATCATTGAAAAAACAAACGCATTTTTACAAGGTCAAAAACTGTAAATCTTAAAATGTTTAAATGACCTTCCTTTATTAAGGAATGTATTAGTTCTTGAAACTTCTGAAATTCACAAAATCAAAGACGGTTGATTCATTTAATTGACTAATATTCTGTTAAAACAAATAAAGTTTGAGAACAAGCAACTGTGTAATAATTACAGCTTACAGTAAATACTGGTAATATTTTAGGCTTTATGAGGGAACAAGGATATTTGGACAACTGATGTCCCTCAAGTCAAAAAAAAGTTTCATTTTCACTTCTCCATTGTTAAGAAACACCCATTTCACAACCCAGTGACTGAAAAGTGAATGTGGACAGGAACATGTCGATGCATGAATCTCTGCAGCATCACATTATACATTGGCTGTTTTATCATAAAGAAATCAATAAGGAAAACAAGAGTGCTCAAAATATTTCTTAAGAACCGCTAAAGATAAAATGATCACTTTTGTAGCTACCGTTGTGTCGCATCTTTTATGAACTTTATTTTTGTAACTGCATATATTACTGCATGTGAAATTGTTATCGTTTCATAGTAGACAAGACAAATGTGACCCTGGACCACAAAACCAGCCATAAGTATTTTTTTAAATTGAGTTTATCTATCATCTGAATAAAGTAGCTTTCCATTGATGCATGATTTATTAAGATATCTGGCTGAGAGACACTTCTGAGGGTAAAATAAAATCTAAATAATGAGAAAATCGCCTTTAAAGTTGTGCGAATTAAGTTCCTAGCAGTGCATATTACCAAGCAAAATGTAAGTTTTGAAATATTTACATTAGGAAATGTATAAAATGTTTTCATGAAATAGGATTTTTATTTAATGTTCTGATGTTTTTTTGCCATAAAAGTAAATTTTTTGACTCATACAATGCATTATAGCTAATCCTACAAATATAACCGTATAACTTAACCCTTGTGCACTGTTCAAATTGACTACCCTTTTGTTATGCTAGGGATGAAAACATTCACTAAATTAAACTGCTGTAAAAATGCATTAGATAAATATATATATTTTTTTTAATTTCAACCTAAAGGAATCAACCTCAGTCCTAATCAAAACTACTAAATTGTTCAGAAAATTACAGGATTTTAACTCGTTAATTGTCAAATTCATAAATGATGTCACTGATTTTAAAAACACACACACAAAATGACGTATTTTCAATATAAAAAGTAATTGTGGACTGGACTTTTTTAACCTTTTATCACAATCTTGGACATGTGAACGATTAGTAACAACATTGGCTCTGATGCAGTGTTAGATTTTCTTTTTTTCTCCCTAATTTACTGTTAGTGGCTGTTTTTGCCTCATTGACTTGCATTATATTTATAACCACATCTGATGGTGCATAAATACACAGTCTTTGTTTTTATTTACTCCATGTAGTTCTGAGAGCTGAGATGCATATTTTGATTTTCTCAGACACATCAAGGTAAGTGCGCAAAGATCACTCTCACACTTTCACAGACACACACTTTAATTTGCTGTTATACTCTATATAAAATCCAGAAACTAAACTTTTTTTTTTTGCACAGGCCTATCTAAAGGGTTAATAGTACCAACTGATGATCAACAGTAAAAATTACACATTTTACCTCTTACCAACAGGGAAAACCACCAACAATAAAAACTGCATGATTATATGGTGTCATGGTTTTGTAATCAAAAAATGTGGTTATAATGGAGGTCAACGGGGCAAAGACAGCCACCAACAGTAAAATAGGGAGAAAAAATGAAAATCATTTAAAAACAATGCATCAAAAAGACGATGTTGTTCCACATGTCCAAGACAAATTCAGTCCACAATTACTTTTTATATTGAAAATATCTCATTTTGTGGGGTTTTTTTCCCACCAAATCAGTGACATCATTTATGAATTTGGAAATTAAAGAGTTAAAATCCTGTAGTTTTCTAACCAATTTAGTAGTTTTGATCAGGACTGAGGTTGATTAACAGATTAATGCAAACATTTTGAAAAAAATATTAATCTGATGCATTTTTACAGCAGTTTAATTTAGTGGATGTTTTCATCCCTAACATAACAAAAAGGCTGGTCAATTTGCCCAGCTGATCATTCTGATCATCATTCTGCTAGCTGAAACACAGAAAAAGTAAAAAGCCAAATTAGGACTCAAAATCCCCCCAGAGTGGATGAAAACATCCCCAACAGTACATAAGTGTTAAGGATTTGTGATTCAGGATCAGAGTGTTTTAGTCCTACAACTGTGTATAGGAATAAAGTACCTGATGTTAAAATCAATTACATGTACATCATGCCTCCTGGATTGATAATAAAATCTACAATCATGAGCAGAAAAAAACTGCCAATGCTTTAATTCTATCAGTCAAATTCAATTGCTATTTGTAGCATTTTACTGTACATGCTATTTTAGGCCATCCATGCAGTATGCAGTGTCCTACTCCTCTGACTTAGCTTTCGGTGTCATCTATTTCAATTTGTCACCTCTAGATTACACTGAGCCGCATCTGAGACACAGATCTAAAGTCATCCTTTCCTTCCTCTCCCCCCTCTGGCCTTACGAAAAAAGAAAATGTTTCTCAGATGAGCAGCGATTTGATCTGTCAGTCATGCTAATGTGCTCTGTCACTTCCACAGTGCTCAGTTATTTCTCCCTAAATTGAGCTCCCCCTGCTGTACCCCACACCGAGACAGCGAGAACACAAAGACACATGTTCAAAAAGCAACACACTCCCATTAAATTGAGTGCTAAGTGTGAAATCCATTATAATTAGCGACCCAATTTATTTCCTGACTGCAAACGCTACAGAAACACTATCTGTTCACTGTTCGGTGACACAATTAGCCAAGTTTATGCGGAGGAAAGCTGTCTTGTTTTGGTTTTGTGGATTAATCTGACCTAATTTGACTTTGAAAGAAAAATCAGAGCGATTGCATTTAATGAATGCGCCAGAATGCCTTCTTTGCAGAAATGCTTTCAATAAAGATTATCAAAAGTCCATACCAAAAAAGTTGATTCAAAACATACTTTAAATATATAAAAAAAAAAACAACACAAGGTAAAATAAATACAATGCTAGAGACTTGCTAGATCCCAGCAAACAATTTAGTGTTTAATAGACATCTAATAGTCATCTAAACATAGACAGCTTGGCTAAAACAAGGCTAAACTGGGGCTGTCAGTGAATCTAAGAATAGCCCAAAACTAGACTAATCGTCAAATAGACAGATTAGACAGACTTTATAGGTGTAGTCATTCATTTCTGTTTATTTGATCACTAGTCTAGTTTTGGCCTATTCTTAGACGTCTATTAGATTTTCACTGACAGCCCAAATTCAGCCTTGTTTTAGGCAAGATGACTATATTTAGACGTCTATTAGACATCGATTAGACATCTTTTAAAAATAAAAAATGCCTGCTGGGTATTTGCCTGATGTCAGTAAAGCCATATTTCATCCTTGAACCGATGTGCCAAGACGACTATGTTTAGACGTCTGTAAAACATCTTTTAAGGACAAAAAAAGCTTGCTGGATGTTATTATTCTGAAAAGTATATTAGAAAAAATTGATGACTATTTCTACTGATGGTCAAATGTTCCCGGCTCATTGATTATCAGTCTGCTCTTGTCTTGGATCAAATCAAATCATACTGGAGAGCTTGAACATACACTCAAAATAATACTTTTGCTGTTTGTTCAAACTAAACTGTAAAAAAAAAATCTGCTTTTTTTCCAGCAGCTAGGGTGCCAGAAAAAAAAACTTAAAATAACAGCTGTTAAATTACAGACATTTATCGTAAAATAACAGACAGTAAATTACAGAAATTTACCAGAAATGTAAACTTAAAGAAATTTCTGTAATTTAACGTCCGTTATTTTACGGTAAATGTCTGTAATTTAACGTCTGTTTAACGGCACCCCAGCTGCCAGAAAAAAAAGTAAAATAACAGACTTTCTTTTACTGTGTATTTATTAAAAATGAGTTGAAACAACACAATACTTACTTTTTTTGGTGGACAACTTAATTGTTTTGTGTTCAATCAACTCAAATTTGTTAAAATGATCAAGTTAATTTAATCGATTTGTGTTGGGACAACATGAAGGAATTGTGTGGAACCCAGCATTTTTTACAGTGTAGGGCTTATTTAGTTCAAGCTTTTGTCGTTAAAATAAATACTATGACATTTTGTAATTAAACGTCATTAATAATATAACACATAAATAATTAATAGTATTTAGTCTCTACTACTTTACTTTATCTGTACTCTGCACTGTAAAAAATATCTGTTAATTAACAGTTTCCATATTTTCTGTTTATTTACGGTTGTCAATTGCATTATGGGATCTTGATCTCTGCTCTATCGACTTTTGATGTTGAAAATTCAACTCTGCAATTTAACAAAGTGACTTTTATTGACATTTTAATAGTTTGAGACAAGATATTGTTTAAAAAGTAATATATAGAGAACTAAGGTTGTAAAATAGCAGAAAAGGCCCTGGCAGCTTATTACCAGGTTTTTGCAGCATAATATACAACACCAACCCAGACAATATATCACTTAAAATTATTAAAAATGTTCATAAAAGTCACTTTTTCAAACATTCAAGGTTAAATGTTGTTGTAAGAAAGACCAAGGTCCCTTAGTGCAATTCAAAAGCCTAAATAAGTAAAAAAAAACATGAATCATAAAATAAAAACTTTCAGTTTACAGATATTTTTTAGTGTGTACTTTCTACAATCTGTACTTTTACTGTACAAATCAGCACTCTCTATTATACGATATTGTGTCAAACCCATATATAATATCATGGCTGAAATAATATGAAAATATGAATTAATGAAAATGTAAATGAAATGACTGCATTTGTTATCATTTCTTAGAAGTGAATGTCCTTGAAATGCAGGCCTCTGGGTTCATGCAAACATTAGCGAATCGATTTAGGCATTACAAGGAAGACAGAAAAACAAAAAAGCCATTTAACACAGAAAGCTGATTTGACTGCTGTGACAGAGGGAAGCTGTTTCTTGAATAAACACTGAGCTTTAGTCTCATTCCCTCGATAGATAGTCTCTTTGTGATACTGTATGTGCAGAGGCTCTTTTGCAAATGTAAGCTTTGGGAAGGATTGCGTTGACTTACAATGAACGTATTAGCAAACCACATTTAAATGTAGCAATTTGCACTGGATTTTGAGAATTAATATTGATATTTCAATGACATTACGATTGCATTTTTAAATTGTTAGAAATGGGGAAATTGGAAACTGAAGTGGGAAAGGGCTTCTGTCGTAAGCAAAACATTCAATATCAGACCTTCCTTTACTGTAAAAAAATGCTGGGTTTCACCACACAATCCCTTTATGTCATCACAAAGCAAATCGATTAAGTTAACTCAATGGTTTTTACAACTTTAAGTTGATTAAACATAAAACAAATAAGTTGTCCTAAAAAAACAAATAAATTGGGTTGCTTAAGCTCATTTTAAACAAGTAGTTTGAAGAAGTAGCAAACATATTCTTGAGTGTTGTTTTGGATATAGTAACCTACATCTGTCTGTCTGTCTGTCTAGATAGATAGATAGATAGAAAGATAGATAGATAGATAGATAGATAGATAGATAGATAGATAGATAGATAGATAGATAGATAGATAGATAGATAGATAGATAGATAGATAGGATTCACCCACTTCTTCAATATTAACATGTTATTATTATTAGTTTTATTACTTTGAATCAAATTAACCTTGTAATTTTACCTTAAATGACCTTAAATTGACTTAAAACAGCTTATTTGTCCATATTAAACTGAAACATGATAAATCTAGTCTATTATTATTATAGTCTATTATTATTAATATTAAAACATGTTTAATTGATCATATAAGTTTTTGTGTGTGTGTATACTGTTCAATATTCCTAAAGTAGGCCTAATAACGAAGTCATAAAAACTAGGAACTATAGATAATTGAGGATTATGTAGCAAGAAAAAAAATCTAATAAGTTGTATAAAATATAAGCAAGTTTTCTTTCACTATCTATTAATTAACATAACACTAATGTGTAGGCTGATGTTTATTTGATACCTGAAGTATACCTATGCAAATCACAAACCTAAATTCACACAATAAATCAGAAGTTTTAAAAACCAGCTGGAAACATGGATTGATTAAGGCTGGAGAGCTGAAGCGCACGATGATTGAACGAGCCCCGAGTGTTACGGCGCGCACACGAGATGTGAACCAACTGTGAAACAACTTCACACATCTATTTCTGGTCTCAGCAGTTTTCAGTCTTTTGAACAAACTATGAGGGAAAAAATCTAATTACTTTACCTTTTACCGCCGTTTCACTGTCCAGCAACGAAGATAAGAAACCTCCTGCAGATTAACTGCCACCTCCTTGGTGTCTCACAGTCACCCTCAATTCTTCTACCGCTACCTGCATGCGCGTGCACGTGTCTAGCTGCTATGCATGGCACACCAACAGCCACAAGAGGAGGGAAAATGAGCATAACTTTGACTCCGCCCTGAAGAAGGCTGGAGGTCTGCAGAGCATACTTGTGTCAGTATTTGAAATATTCAATGTTGTTAAGTGAAGTTATTAAATTTTTGTTTGTTTTTTCAAAATTTGCCGCATTTTTTTTCGTTCTACACAAACTAAACCGTGTTTGGTGTCACGAGTATACAATAAAAGATGTTTTAAACAATTTATTACGTTTTAAATTTATGTTTTTGTGAATATGAAAAAAAAAACTGCTATTAACAACTAATTCACTTAATATTGTAACTTGTTTGACAACATTACTGAAACGTTTTAGAGTCCAAGTCTCAAATGTAACCATATTATTTTAATACTATATATATATATATATATATATATATATATATATATATATATATATATATATATATATATATATATATATATATATATATATATATATAACCCAGCGTGTGTCTGCATCTAACTTTTTTACGCAGATGAGACAGCCATTTTTTTTGCAGTTCTGTAGCAAAGCATGCAGCAGGAAGCATGAAAAGAACTTTCTTGTTGTAAGTGGTTTCTCTCTCTCTCTCTCTCTCTCTCTCTCTCTCTCTCTCTCTCTCTCTCTCTCTCTCTCTCTCTCTCTCTCTCAAGCACACTAAACAAGAATACATGCCTGTATATGCATTTAAAAACATCCTCAAAATATTAAGTATATGAAATCTGAAGAATCTGCTCATGGTTCAAGTTCAATTTTGTCAAAGCTTTAAGACAGCATGTGTTCATGGTATTTTTTTGAGCAGGATTGAGACCCCCTGATCAAACCTTTTTTTGCACCTGCAGTAATCAGCCCAACACCTCAAGCCACATACAACGTTTCTACATTACAAAACAGTTTGTCTTCATGTTTGAGCAAGTTGGGGTTTTTTTTTATCAAAATTTTAAAACCACAAAGAGAACTAAGAGTGAATTCATTTTTTTAATTAATAAAACCTCTTGCTCTTTACAAAACACACATTGTCATAGACGTTGTACACTACCTGACAAAAGTCATGTCGCCTATCCAAGTTTTAGGAACCTCAAACTTGACTTCTAGTTGATCATTTGGTATCAGAAGTGGCTTAAATGAAAAGCAAAGGCCTCTAGATTACGCTTATTTTACCAAAATAAAATATGATCATGCCTTGATTTTAATTATTTAATTAGGACAGTAAGGTCTGACTTTCCTTAGACAAAAGTCTTGTCACTTAACAGAAATAATGTACAGTATAGAATATAAAGTGATGGTGCAGTGGAAAAAGAATTAATATTGTGTATGACTCCCATGAGCTCGGACAACTGCATGCATACATCTCTGCAATGACTCAAATAACTTATTAATAAAGTCACCTGGAATGGCAAAGAAAGCGTTCTTGCAGGACCCCCAGAGTTCATCAAGATTCTTTGGATTCATTTCCAATGCCTCCTCCTTCATATTACCCCAGACATGCTCAATAATATTCATGTCTAGGGACTAGGCTAGCCAATCCTGAGCACCTTGACCTTCTTTGTTTTCAGGAACTTTGATGTGGAGGCTGAAGTATGAGAAGGAGCGCTATCCTGCTGATCAATTTGTCCTCTCCTGTTGTTTATAATGTAATGGGCAGCACAAATGTCTTGATACCTCAGGCTGTTAATGATGCCATCCATTCTGCAGATCTCCCGCATGCCCTCATACTGAATGCAACCCTATGATTTCTTTTTCACCAAACTTGACTGATTTCTGTGAGAATCTTGGGTCCGTGTGGGTTCCAATAAGTCTTCTGCAGTAAAAATCAGCGTAAGGCACTCAAAAAATGTGGAAAAAAAAAATAAAATGCCTTTATTCACATCGTTAATTCTTTACAAAATCCTATGCATTTTGGCAGAGAGCTGCCTTCAGGTTATTACCCTGATGAAGGCAGCTCTCTGCTGAAATGCAGAGGTTTACTACTGTACATGTATGTTTTGTGTTGCATTGTGTGAATCAGTGAATCAGGACTCTTAACTGCAAAACAAATCAAGCTTTGATACTAATAAATTGACCTATATTTATATACAAATACACTGTAACATAGACCCCCTGTAACAACGTGACCCCTCATTTCCAACTCCTCTGGGCGAAAAAAAATCTGTTGTTTTTTTATCCAAGTGCATTTTAGATGTGGTAACTCTTTTCTAAGTCCCCTTTCTGACAAATATCCTTCCTTATCTGTCAATAATTAAGTTAAGCTTCCTGACTGAACAGAGATTGTGACCTTAGACAGGTCAGAATGCAGAAGTGAATGGGAATCCGCTGCTACATCCTGACTAACAGTTAAATAATTACTGTCCAGCATACTGTCTGTAGACAAACCATTATGGTTCGCTCACTCAAATATTGCAAGACATAAGGAACTAGACATCTTTTTAAACATGATTTACTGGTTTTATTCAAAAACATCCACCCCTTTAAGCAATAAATCAGACAGAAATCTTAAGGTTACAACCGCATATGCTTGCATAACTGTGGTGAGTTATGAGGTCGTTTAACTGTTGAGTCAATATAACAGTTTTTTTTACGGTACATGCAGTGAAAAAATTGAATACTAAAGATCTTTGTACTACACTCCTTCAAACAGAGTTTGTAGGTTAGAGTATGAAATTTATCACTTCTATCAGCACATGATTTGGTTCATGACTAAGACTGCTCCTTGATAACACTAGTCAGAACATGATTTTAAATTCTGCACAGAATAAGGCTCAGGATGAGCTCTTTTTCGTGGCTTGAGTCACAGATTTATGAAATGTGTAAACTATAGTGGTTTTATAATTATCTATAGTATTAATCATTTTTACATTTATTCTCAAACAAAATTAACTTTATATTTAACATTGTCAAAAGCAGTAGCACTTATGATTATTTGTACTTTAATGCATGGTGAAATCAATCTTATGCTGTGCATTTAGTGCTTGAAAATCAGTTCCTGTTGTGATACCTGACAGAGATATTATCTCATTAACATCTCCGCTTAAATTTTTCTGCCTCTTTCCGTTTTGCTGTGGGAACCACATGACACCAGCTCTTAGGAGAGCAAACTCTAAACTAATGTGTGGCAGTAATACTGGTTTGCGAGAAGTATTTTGTACAAAGTACAATAGAGATAAGGCTTTAATGAATCTGTGCCTTTGGCCACATCACTGTGACCACCTGGCTATCGCTCTATTACTGGCCAGCAGATGCAATTTGCATGACATGCATGAGAGAGAGAGAGAGAGATAAATTAACTACTGTAATATACTGTATGTAAATACTGATTTACATTAGTTGAAATGCCACTAGATACATGCTTTAAATCAATTATAAACCTGCTATTTTAAATTTGCTTATGCAGTTTACTTAGCAGAGCCTATTCAGATTCCTAAATCTAATGAACTGGAATAGGTAAACATTATTCAGCACTGGCTACATTAAATTTCTTTGATTCTCTTGAAAGGATTTTTGCTGGATCTGGGAGCTTTGAGCTGGATGCTCTAATATAGATATAGAAATCTTGACAGCTGGTTACCTTTAATCCATACTGGTTCCTTTTCTCTGTCCATCCAGTCACCTTTAGTGTAAAAAATAAAATTATTCTAAATGTAAAAAATAAATAATACGTTTACAGACTTTTTGATGACCAGACTTTCAAAATAACAGCATTTACTGTATTTAAACTAGAAATCTTCCGTAACATTATAAATGTATTTATTGTTACATTTCATTATGTGTAATCATTTAGGCGTCAATGATGAATAAAGACATTTCTAAAAGAAACAGAAAATATTTTGAATAATATAGGACATAGGTCTCAAACTGGAGGGCAGCAGCTCTGCACAGTTTCGCTCCAACCTTAATCAACCACAGCTGATCCAACTAATCAATGTGTTCAAGACTACTAGAGACTATTAAGCAGGTGAGTTGGAGGTGGTTGGAGCTAAACTCTGCAGAGCTGTGGCCCTCTAGGAATTGTGTTTGAGACCATTTATATAGGATATATCATATTTGATATATTTACAAAAGCTTTTCAACATGGACAATAATAAGAATTGTTTCTTGAGCAGCAAAGCAGCATTTTAGAATGATTTTTTGAAAGATAAAAATAATTATATAACAATACCTGATGAAAATTCAGCTTTAAATCAGAATAATAAAATTATATATATTAGAAACATTTATATTGAAACAAAAAAGGAATTATTTTACACTGAAATATTTTTCTATAATCTTGCATATTTGATGAGTTGAATATAAAAAATAAATATTTTTTTTAAATAAATATATAGTCAATAATATTAGCCCCCCTTTGAATCTTTTTTTAAATATTTCCCAAAAGATGTTTAACAGAACAAGGAAATTTTCACAGTATGTCTGATAATATTTTTTCATCTGGAGAAAGTCTTATTTGTTTTATTTTGGCTAGAATAAAAGCAGTTTTAAATTTTTTAAACACCATTTTAAGGTCAAAATTATTAACCCCTTTAGGCTAATTTTATTTTGATAGTCTACAGAACAAACCATCATTATACAATAACTTGCCTAATTACCCTAACCTGCCTAGTTAACCTAATTAACCTAGTTAAGCCTTCAAATGTCACTTTAAGCTGTATAGAAGTGTCTTGAAAAATATCTAGTAAAATATTATTTACTGTCATCATGGCAAAGATAAACTAAATCAGTTATTAGAAATGAGGTTTTAAAACTATTATGATTAGAAATGTGTTGAAAAAAATCTTCTCTCCGTTAAACAAAAAATAAACAGGGGCTAATAATTCAGGGGGGCTAATAATTCTGACTTCAACTGCATGTTTATACACAGTAGCAAATGGAGCTCATAGATTGGTATGTTACATTTTGTGCAAAGTGAGAAGAAAGTGAGCTATGCATGTCTTTTTCTCTCTTTCAGATCATGTCTCCTTTCGGCATATTATGTTCTTGAGTGTCTGTCTAATGACATTTCCTCTTTTCCCTCTCAGCAAGGAAGAGCATATCCTCTGGAGTCTCACTCCATGCAACTGTGTTAAATCCAGCTGAGGCTTTCCTCTCTTACTGCGCTGCGATCACTCACATTATCCGTACGTGGGAGAGTTGTGCTGGGATAACTTTACTGCTGACAGTGGTGTTTTGTTTCCATGGCAACAGCTCGGACTCGTTCCCTGAGCCACTGAGGAGGTGAGGTGAGTCCCTGCATGCAGCAGATGGCCAGGAAGAGGAAACTGCTAAAGAGGCCAAAAACTGGCCAGAGAGAGGGACAGTTATCAATGGATGAAAGGGTGAGATGATGAATGAATAAGAGACTTGCAGTCATCTTCAAAGAAAAAAAAGGTTACAAAATTAAAAGCTCTATCTGACAGAACATTCGAGGAAATGAAGAGGATATTGTATGTCCTCCCTCGTTTATAAAGACAAAGAATTAAATATAACAGAGTGTTTACTTAAGAGAGCTAGAGGGAAAGAGCTGTAATAACCTGAAGCACTAAGAATGACACAACCAAATTAAGAAAAGAAAATGTAAAACTGTTCATTTAAAGTTGTTTGTTGGGTTTATAGAAAAATTATCTATTTAAAAGTTTAATAAAAAGTATTTATATCATCATGTGAAAAGGTTAGGACACCCTATTCCATATTAGGACATAAAAATGAATTATTATATAATACGTACTGTATATGTAATACATACACACAAAATAATAATTCATTCATTCATTTTCTTTTCGGCTTAGTCTCTTTATTAATCTGGGGTCGCCCCAGCGGAATGAACCAGCAACTTATCCAGCATATGTTTTACGCAGCGAATGCCTTTCCAGCTGCAACCCATTACTGGGAAACACCCATACACTCCTATTCACACACATACACTACGGAAAATTTAGCTTACCCAATTCACCTAGACCGCATGTCTTTTTTTGACTTGTGGGGGAAACCGGAGCACCCGTAGGAAACCCACGCCAACACGAGGAGAACATGCAAACTCCACACAGAAATGTCAACTGACCCAGCCGGGGCTCGAAACAGCGACCTTCTTGCTGTGAGGCAACAGCGCTACCCACTGCGCCACCACGCCACCCCCCAAAATAACAATTGACAAATAAATTAGTCAAGAGATAAATAACTGATAAAACATAGCTTAAATAGAGACAAGATGGATAAATAATACTTACTTCCAGGGCCGTTTATATGGAAGTTGATATTTAGCCGCACCATGTTGGTGTTTCGTAACATCTAATTTTTACGAGGTGGGTCGTTAGCCCAATGCTCAACCCCCAACCTGGAGGATCAGGACATGCACACATAAACTACGGACAATTTAATTTACCCAATTCACCTGTACCACATGTCTTTGGACTTGTGGGGGAAACCAGAGCACCTGGAGGAAACCCACGCCAACAGGGGGAGAACATGCAAACTCCACAAAGAAATGCCAACTGACCCAGTCGGGGCTCGAACCAGCGACCTTCTTGCTATGAGGTGACAGCGCTATCCACTGCACCATAATAGATAAGGGAATTATAATTATAATGACAGTAAAAATATTATGCCATGCAAATTGTACATGTACTTTAAGTTTACTTTAAGTGTACAGAGAAAGATTCAAGTTGGTGTAGCTGAAGATCTCTCAGAATTTTTTGCATAGCATAATGAGTAATTTGAAAAAAAAAAGTGATTTATTTTTTATTTTATTTATTTATACAGGGACAACGTACAACATGACATGTTGTGCCAGAGTTAGATAAAGCTAATTTACATCTGTAGTCCCTGGGCAGAAAGTTGTAACAAGTTTAACAATATTAAAAAATTAGGGATGTCCCGATCAGGTTTTATGCCCTTGAGTCTGAATAATTTGATTTTGAGTATCTGCCGACACCGAAACCGATATGCTACTTCTATAATACATTAAAAAAAAGAATAAAGAAGAGCAAAGATTTATTAAGATATATTTTTTTATTTAATTCACCTTATTTTAACATTCAACAACTCTGTTAACAAACAGAGCACTTATGTAGCTTGAACAATCAAGTAATAAATAACATCAATTCGTCACTTTTGGACTTTAGTGCAACAGTAAATATATATTTTTTAAAAATCGAATTTAAAAACAAATAGCAGCTCAACTTATAATACCCGGCAGGCAATCCCAAATTTACACATCTCACAGTTTGCTATAGCAATGTTGTCATCATCAACTTTATAATACCACCAGACTGCAGACATACTCGCTCTTTCCACTTTAAGCTGTTTCCGTGCTCTATTTTGCTGACATTTAACCAAAAGCGTCTCTGCAACAAAGTGATGTCATGCCGCACACGTTGCTGTTTCTGTGTGGAGTCAAGAAAGAGGTCTAACTCTGTGCCACCGCATAACTATAGATGTGTTTAAAAATAATGAGAATAAATAAATAAATTCAAGTCCTGATCGGGAGGTAATGTCTGATTCCGATCAAGTCTGAAACCCCATCATGTGATTTGATCTGAACATCCCTACTAAAAATAAAAAATAATACAATATACACTTACATTACATACAATATATCATAGTCAATACAATAAAATTAAATCAGTGATCGCATATTTGATTTTCTTTAAGCCCAAATTTAAGAACAGTTTTAAAATGATTAAACGTGGTACTCTCCATGACTGAAAAAACTGATTGTCCAAAAACAGATCTCAGCTATAACTGATGACCTAGTCTGTCTTGTATTGTCCTTGCAGACAATCACACATTGTTTGAGAGGTGGTGGTGCAAGATTATTAACTATGTTATCCATTAAACACACAGCAGCATAAAATAAGAAACTGAATGTTAGTAATTTGTTGTTCAACACAGTTACAGTAATGACAGCCTCTTGGCTTTTTAGCTAAAATGTTTACAGTTTGTTTATGGATAATATACAATGTTTTAATGTTGTAATGTTCGTGTGGGACCAGCTATTCTGCATGAATTCCACAATTTAACAGATGTTTTAAAAAACAATTCAATTAAGCCAAACAGATGTGTTCAATAAAGGCGTTATTACAAATAACAGTATCACAAATACTGTGTATTAAAAATAACATAGCTTCAGAGCTCACAACAGATCTGTCCTTAAAGATTTATCGTTAAACATTAAGATTTATTTTTTTACTTCCTTAACCCAAATGTTGCACACTATTGATTTGATCGTTGTCATTTGAAATGACTGCAATCTCGTGTGAATGACATGTTGCGGGGAGGGGAAGTTATTCTGATAAAAGATATGAGGTGACATATATGTTAATCAGATTCATCTGTGCAGAAGCGCAATACTGAACACATCTGGCATTTTAACACGACTGGAGAAACAAATGTATATATGCAGTTGAAGTCAAAATTATTAGCCCCCCTTTGATTTTTTTTCTTCTTTTTTAAATATTTCCCAAATTATGGTTAACAGAGCAAGGAAATTTTTACAGTATGTTTGATAATATTTTTTCTTCTGGAGAAAGTCTTTGTTGTTTTACAGTATTTCAGCTAGAATAAAAGGCGTTTTTAATTTTTTAAAAAAAATCCATTTTAAGGTCAAAATTATTAGCCCCTTTAAGCTATTTTTTTTTTTTCAATAGTTTACAGAAAAAACATGGTTACACAATAACTTGCCTAATTACCCTAACCTGCCTAGTTAACCTAATTAACCTTAAACTTTTAAATGTCACTTTAAGCTGTATAGAAGTGTCTTGAAAATATCTAGTCAAATATTATTTACTTTCATCATGACAAAGATAAAATAAATGAGTTATTAGAAATGAGTTATTAAAACTATTATGTTTAGAAATGTGTTGAAAAAATCTTCTTACCGTTAAGCAGAAGGGGGGGGGGGGGGGTTCGATGGGGGTCAGGTGGGCTAATAATTCAGACTTCAACTGTATGTATATATATACAAACTCCGCTATCAGTTGTAAAGGGAAAGATTATCCAAAAGTAAAAATCTGTCATTATTTAACTCTTCACTTGTTCCAATGCAGTTTAAGTTTTTTCATTTGTTTAACACAAAAAAGATATACTAAAAAACAAAAAAAATGTCATGGATTTTGTCTTTTATGCTCGTATGGATGTCAATAGCTGCCTTTTCCCCAACATTCTTCAAAATATCTTGTTTTGTGTTCAACATAAGAAAGAAACTGATCAAAAATAAGAACCAATGATTGTGAGTAAACTCTTTGATAATCTTCAATTTTGGGTGAACTATCCCTTTAACTTTACTTTTTATGTTTTCATCACAGATATCGATAATACAGACGATCCATAACAAATCCATCACCAAACAAATATAACATATTTAAAGAAGCATGCTAAGAGCATGTTAAGTAGTAGTTAATTTCATCAACAAAACTGTGGTCACATCCTTGCTGAGAGGAAATGGAGTGGGTTAGTTACCATTACACTATTGCCACATCTGTGTCTTGAGCAAGACAGCATGCAACTGACGAAAGAGAGAGATGGAGAGAAAACGTAATGGTTACAGCTAAACTGGCAGAACGCCACTTCATATCGCATGTAATCAGTTGTGTGTCTTTGTGGTGACCCCAGTTCCCTCACACTCAGGCTGGCACAGAGCTCAATCTCAATTCATCACTCCAGGTGGAGTTGATAGCCACAAGCCACCAGGTCAATGTATGGTCTGTAAGCTTCGAGAGGCTTTCCTATACAACTGGCTCTGGTCCAGCTAGGCCAAACACACACACAAACACACACTGATTGTCAAGTGCTTAGCAGAGAGATAAATAACAGATTAGGGCCTTTTATCATCACATGAGGATCCACGGAAGGAATGCGAGATGGAATGCTGGAAATGTGTGATGGAATTCAGTGCATTTGGTTCATTATTTTACATGTTTTTGCTTCTTCTGTCATGCAAGCCCAAACTGATTTCATTTATTTAGCCTTCATTTTTGAAGGACGAAGTGAACACAAAACAAAGTAATACTGCATTCAGACAACAATGACATTTTTAGGCAATAGTTTAAAAGGATAGTTCATTTAAAAATTTTGAGAATTCTGTCATTATTTGCTCACCCTCCACTTGTTCCAAAAATTGTTTAAGTTTTTTACTTCTGCAAAAAAAAGAAAAAAAGAAGAAAAAAAAAGAAGATATTTTTAAGAATGTTGGAAACCGGTTACTGACTTCCATAGTATTGTTTATGGATGTTATAGATTTTTTTTCCACAATGTCTTTGGTGTCATTATTGGGTGAACTATCCTTTTAACCAACCCAAATATCTTTTGTGATCAACAAAAGAATGAAAATGATAGCTTTTTGGAGCTGCTGAATGAATTTTGGGTGAATTGTTCTTTTAAAGAATATTAGAAATACTGTATGCACACTGCTTATTAAATATGCAATAAAAAGCAGAAATATAAATATTAATACAATTTAAAAAAAATAATTGTTAAAAGTTTTGAACAGTTGTCATTTTCATAAATAATTTGTTTATGCTGATTTGGTGCAAAACAATATTAACTTCTACTTTTTGAAAACTGTGAAAAATATCTTATATACAGTATATATATATATATATATATATATATATATATATATATATATATATATATATATATATATATATATATATATATATATTAGCATTTAACTACCTGACAAAAGTCTGATCACCAGTCCAAGTTTTAGGAACCTCTAATAATAACTTGACTTCTAGTTGATCATTTGGTATCAGAAATGGCTTATATGAAAGGCAAAAGCCTCTAGATTACGCTTGGTTTACCAAAATAAAATATGATCATACCTTGATTTTTAATTATTTAATTAGGACAGTAAGGTCTGACTTTGCTTAGACAAACGTCTTGTCATTTACCAGAAATAATGTACAGTATAGAATATAAAGTCATGGTGCAGTGGGAAAATAATTAATATTGTGTATGACTCCCAAGAGCTTGGAAGACTGCATCCATACATCTTTGCAATGACTCAAATAACTTATTAATAAAGTCATCTGGAATGGCAAAGAAAGTGTTCTTGCAGGACTCCCAGAGTTCATCAAGATTCTTTGGATTCATCTTCAATCCCTCCTCCATCTTATCCCAGACATGCACAATAATGTTCTTGTCTGGTGACTGGGCTGGCCAATCCAGGAGCATCATACGAAGAAGAAGCTCCTCTTTTGTAGTGTGTTAATTATAAATCTGTTTCTGTGTTTAAGGTCAGGTGTAGGTGGGGGCAGCTGAAACTGATCATGTCTGTCCTGAGACACTTTAGGAGACGTCAAAGTATTGGACTCATCTCTGACTCCGTGAACACCCGTCTGTCACCATGGAGAGGTGAGGAATCAATGCACTCTACCTCTCTCTCTCTCTCTCTCTGAAAGAATTGATTAGCTGATCGACGCCCTGCAAAAATAGAAACGGTCTTTATGCGGCTCGTTCAGACCAACCTATTCTTCACATCTATGGTAATACCAAGCATTGCAGGTTTTTTTTTTGAGACATTTATAAATAGCCTGATCATAGAAGGCGTTACTTTTATGTTTGGTTCTGATGCTTCCTGTTCACACTTACATGCTAACTTTTGCCATTTTGAAATTAAGCTGTTAGTAGAGCAATTTAGCTGAATCAGGAACAGCGTTATTACACTGTAAAATAGCTGTTAATTAACACTTTTCATTATTTTGTGTTTTTTTTTTTTTCTTTTGTTTACTTCTTCATCCTTTTTAATTGGATTATTGGACTTTGGTCTCTGCTCTGACAGCTTTTGATTAGTTGTTTGAAATAACACATAGAAATAAATCTATATAACAACATGAAACTACTACTACTGGCAGGGAAATACAGATATTTCTTAAATATCTGCAAACGTGTTATGGTATTTTAATGCTTTAGCTCTGACTTCTTGTTGTGCTTCACACAATATCCAAGAGGTGGCGCAAGGAACAACCTGTTGTAAAACACCTCGTTCAGATCGGACAGCGTTTGATGCCAATGAACTAATCTGATAGTTTATTCAATAATGGCTTATTTACATTAGAATATAACTTTCAAATTTAGAATTTCACACAAGTATTTAAATACATTTATTTAAATTGTTTTGTACATTAACTTTTTTGTTGCACATCTAGCTATTGGTGATATGGAGGTCAGCACGTTGATAAATTTATTCTTACTAAAAGTTTATAAACTGGAAATAAGGATTTGATTGTTACAACAAAGATAATTTTTCTTACAGTTTTAAAACTGTCTTCTATTTGATGGTTTATTTTACTTGCACACAGGGGCGGATTTAGTGATTTTGGGGCCCTAAACAATTCCAGCCAGGGAGCCCAAAAGATCTAAAATGCACCTTTTGTACTTAAATTTTTTTATTATTACTTTGCTGTTTTTTTCTTAATGCAAAATAATAATAACTTGTAAAGAACCTTGTAAAACTTTTGAAACGATTTGTTTTTTTAAAGATGAATTCACAACTTAACATAATAAATGAACTATTTTGTTTTTAAAACTAAATCTTCACTGATTTTACTGCTGGACTGGTCCATGATTAAAGGTAGGGGACAAATTTGCCCAGATGTAATAATTACAATAACAATTTATTTTAGACTCTCACTGTACAAAATATGATAGAAAACAATCTTATCTATAATTTATAGTATCATTTACTTATTTGGGGGCCCTCAGATTTCCTGCGGCCCTAAGCGGCTGCTTACCTTGCTTATTGGTTGAATCCGCCCCTGCTTACACATTTCAAGCTGCCCAGCAGTATCAATGTCTAATAAACTTGTCAATAAAAGTCACCTTACTAAACTAAGTTAAATTGTCAAATGTTGTATGATCAGAGATCAAGTTAATATGAAAAGCAGACAGGAATCACACTGTTCGTTATGAATATTTTTACTATGTGCTTACTATTGTTTTATTTTATTTTTTGGTATACGTTAGCATGCTAGTCTAAATTCATTTAAAACTGAAGAGTTCAGATCCAACCTCAAAGTGCCATCTGAAATTTACATCTAAAACAGAGATGCCCAAACTAGGGCCCGGCGGCTAATGTTGGCTCGTGGTAACCTTTGATTGGCCCATCATTCCATCTGAGAAGAGAGAGAGAGAACTTTCACTGGTCTATTTTATTGTTAAGCTACAAAAAAAAAGCAAATGCTTCAATTAAATGTTGTTAATGAGTCCAATTTTCTTTAAAATGAACATACTGTTGCTCAGCGGATAGGGCAATTTAGAAGTCCTGCAAATCAAAGCAAAGGCAGCTTGGCTAGTGTATTCAGCATTGTGTTATAAATGGAATTATGTTTTCTTTAGATCCATTATAAAATGTAAAAAATATAAACTAGATTGGTTAATATGATTAAAGTAATGTTTTCTAGTTATTTTGAATAAATGAGGAAATTATCCATGACAGCTTTGTAATATAGTTGGATATGCATATCTTCGGCCCACTGCCCTCAATCAAGTTTGGTTTTTGGCCCTTCATAAGAAAACGTTTGGGCACCCCTGATCTAAAATGAAAATGTTTATGATCAGTTATTGCATATTAAAAGTGATGACAATAATATGTTCTCTGCCATATCAAGTAAAATACTGAAACAACAGGGGCCTGAGAAAAATACAAATTTGTTTGAAAATGCAAAAAGAAAATGTCAGATGGCACTCTTCAATGTATTTCTTATACACTGTCAAAATGGGGTACAAATCCATAGAGTTGAACCAAGGCAAGCATTTATAGTTACAAAGTATATAACATTTCTTTATAAAAATGTTCCTAATATGATATGCTTATATTAGGCTACACTGTAGCCAGCCTGGTGGAAGGGGTGGTTCATTTTGCTCAAAAAGTGGACTTTTTTTGCAATTTTACACCTCATTTTCTATTTAATTGGGACATTTAAATACAGCATT